>JAVXUO010000620.1:0-355692 GCA_033065855.1 Escallonia rubra | reverse complement strand
TTCTCACAAACCAATTAAAAGTAAACTCTGAGAGGATAAGATAAACTTATGTCCAATCAAACAAATGAAGAATTGTATTCAAAGCTTAATAGGTCAAGACTATATATCATTAAAAAGTTACAAAAAACCGAAAGAAACAGTTTTTCTTCTGACCATTTCTAATCATTTATTGAAAGAGTTCATGACCACTGTACTATTAAACAAATTCAACTTTAGTCACTGGATATTGATTTGCGTCAAAGTGACCACTAAAGTCGGAAAATCACTTCAATCATGTCACTCCGTCAAATTAAACACGATTAGTGCAAGAAAGGGTAAAGGGGAGAGATGAATATTTAACAATATGTTTAACGCGCCTGGATGATCGGGAACAATGATTTGGACGGTAAACTATTTTCTAATGATCGATATCGTTGAGACGGGCCAAAACCCCCCCTTAAATGAGCTTGTTTTCTCTCTTTCATCATGTATGCTCTCTCCCTTTCCCCTTCTCAATGACATAATAAGTAGGCTGTATTATGGAACCTAAGAGTATGGATTTTCAGTTTTTCTGATGACCGATTTCTTGCTGGACTGATTTGGGAGAGAGAGGTCAGGTGCGTGAGAGAAGTTGAGACTGAGGGGAGAAAAATGATTTGAGGAGATTTTTTGTTGATGGGAAATTTGTTGTCGTATCAACCGTGTTTTAATTGCACTTTATTCTGTCAAGAAGAGCTTACACAAGCTTCCATTTCTAACTTTTGCAGCGACACCAAAAAACCTTGTAAAAAAATCAAAATAATTCACGTGGACGATCAGAATCGTATTTGAAAAGATAAATGACAATAAATTTTTTATTGATGTGCCACATCAATAGGTCCAATATTGTTACTCCTATTTTGTAAAATCATTACCTTAGTCCTTTGATAGTTTGGAATGTATGATGCACTTGAAATTACTGATCAGATAGAGTGAGCCTTCCCTCTACGGCTCTACTTAGCAGATTTGTTGCATTTGTTAGTTGGCTTTGGTGTTTAGACAAAGTAAACAAGGCCAAGTGACCAAGTCTCATTCCTGAATAATTTCCTCTTCCTCTTTCTTTGGTGTCATCATGCATGCGGAGGCATGACATCTCAGTGAAATGATGATTGGGGCTACTTTTCCCCGCACTAGGGTTCTTGATGTTGCAATTGCAGTACAGGGTGTGAGCCACCTAGGCTTCCCAAGCAGCTAGAAAACACCAACAAATACCTTTCAGGCTTTGCATGGAGGCCAACATATCGCCTACTACGTGGGTGGTCCGTGACCAATGGCCCCGATCATATGCGAACGGAGCTACGTGGGTGGTCTGTGACCAATGGCTGGTCTGTGACCAATGGCCCCGATCATCTGCGAACGGAGCTACGTGGGTGGTCCGTGACCAATGGCCCCGATCATCTGCGAACGGAGCTAGCTCGGGACAAAGGAGAGTCATGGTCCCTCCTTAATTTTTTGTATTTTAATGATAGTACACCACGTGTTTTGTGTGTTATACCATAAATTTTTTGTTTTATATTTGTTCAGTGCTTCCTTTGCTATCTCGACATATAGTGTGAATGAAATGGTTGTTTTTACCTCTTGGGATAAACTTGGTAAGCCATAGAATGCTTCACTACGGGTGTGTGCTCTTACTTAGTATAGATAGACAATTTTTCGCTTCCGTAAGCCCTTACTACTGTCGCATCAGGCCTCCATAATTAAACGATCAAACTTTACGGTATCTACTCCATACTCGGAAGAATGTGAGCCAAAAAGAGATAATAGCAGAAAATCAGTCACAAAAACGAGCCAAAATAAATTCAAGAAGAATATATGGAATATCTTGCACTGTAACATCAGACTATAAAGCCATCATGTTTCCTCCTAAAATGAAACTTTCGAGTGTGCTTCCATTAATTTTGTGCTATTCACTTTCACACATGAAACTTGGGCTTTGGCCCTACACAAAAGAAAGAGACCACTCTGTTGGCCTCTAATGAACAAACCATCAGAAATTTTGTATAAGGTGGACACCATGATATTTAACATGCCTTAAATAGTTCAATTAAAAAGCAAATAAAAATGAAGCTCAAAATATTGCTATGAAAAATAAAAAGTGTATTTTATTATTTGTACTTATATTACTTTAAACATTAAAATCAATAAAGTATCTTCAAAAAGAATTAAAAGTTTTACTATAGATCTGTAGCTACAAAATTGAAAAAAAAATTGAAGTGGTAGAATTTCTTTTACGGTATTTGATAGGAGTGATTTTTATGTTGGAAATGAATGGCTCCAAAAACGTTTCTCACAAATTATAAAATTTCGAAGGGCCACAAAAGTAAGAAAATCATAAATATAGTAGTGATGATAATTAGAAAACAATTGTTTGCCAAAAGGTACCGGTGGACACGTGCCCACCGTGCTCCTCCTTTCCTCCGCCACTGACGATAATGGTGATAAGTGACGTAGTACCGTAATCTGACGTGATGTTTTTTCTTTTTGGTAGAAAAGCAGAATATCATTGATAGATTAAAAGTTTGGTGAATACAGATGATACACTTAAGAGTTTCAAAAGGGACTCCCAACTAACCTATATTACAAGAGATGTACAAAGCCAAATATTTACCCAAAATACGTGCTCATGATACAAAGGAAGCTAGAGATTCTGTTGCGGCAAAAAGTCATGCACCCAGTCCCGGTAAACGGCAATACGTGCATGGCAGACAAAAGCAATTAATGATCTGGATTCCTTG
This sequence comes from Escallonia rubra, assembly GCA_033065855.1. Taxonomy (NCBI): domain Eukaryota; kingdom Viridiplantae; phylum Streptophyta; class Magnoliopsida; order Escalloniales; family Escalloniaceae; genus Escallonia; species Escallonia rubra. Next base: position 352,939 of record JAVXUO010000620.1, on the reverse strand, counting down.
AGCTGAGACGTTGTGACTTTGTTCAAAACTAAACTGGTGGAAGTCTGATAGTACATAGCAAAAGTCATACAATATAGGTTCAGTGGTATCAGGGATGTCCTCCATATCCGATAGCTAAGAAAGCAGAAAATTAGAGTTAGTTAATATTTTGATATGCAACAATTTGTTCTTTTTTGCCCACTAAGAGGTTGTTAGCAATCGTTTAGAAATGGCAGTCAATTCGTTATATGCAAGAAAAGATATCGTTGCTGACCCACATCGAAGATCAAGTCTCAGTCAAACAGTACAGTCTTAGGCCAGATTTAGATGTAACCTTATTGAAGCAGACATATATGATCATCGTGAGGAGTCTCAACATTTCATAATTGCACTGGTTGAGATTAGAATTCAGATATATTGGGATAGCAACTTCCGATTGCACGGTGTTATTGGAAGAAGATTTGGAGGGCATTGTCTTAACCAAGGCTACACAGACATACTGGGTGAGAGATGCAATACTATCAATAGTAAGGGAAGGCTAGAAGGGGTCTGTCTGAAGATAAGATTATTTCTGTGAATCCAGATGCACCAAATGGTGGAGACAATCTGAATAGTTTTTTTCAATAGATGTCCCTGGCATTTTTGGTTTTGGAGCCAAGCTATAAACCATTATGTGAAGGAGCTTCCCACATTTTGGCCATGTAAACCTGCCAACCCCCCAAACCAGATTGATCTGACTGCTGGGCAATCAAATAATAGATGATCGAGTGTTTCCGTGTGACCTAGACATATGGGGCATGAATCTAAATTTGATATGTTTGGGCGGATGAAATCTAGCAAGATAAATATGATTTGATGTTAGCATATAAGATAGATATAAGGAAAATGAATTCAAATTCTCAAGAAGTTAAAGCTTTTTATATCATTTCACTCTTCCGCCTGTTGTATCACATCCTTTTTAGTATCGAATTTTTTTTAGCTGCTACAGTGTTACTTGACTGAATGAATCTTCCTCCTATGTCCAAATAACGACTATTAATGGTCGCTAAATTTTTTTAGTAACGTGTGATGCTAAGGAAAGTGGGTTCGCAGTCAACGTGGAGGTGCCACAAGGAATGCAGTCCGAGTCAGATGCCAAGTATGTTGATGTAGTAGGACACATCAAGGGTGGAACAAGGGCAGAGAGCAAGGGCTTCCCAGACAGAGCTTGAGGGTGGCAGTGCTACGAGGGCGATAGCGCATGATGAATACACGACGACAGTCACAGTCCGATGCTTAGGTCCAGAGTAAATGTCCTGTATGTTTCTCTCTCTAGGATTCTGGAGTGAGAAAGTGAAATATGTTCTGAAAATATTCCGTCCGGAATGAATTCTCAAGACCCCTATTTATAGAGGTTGAGATGATGATGTCATCAACTGACACGTGGCGCTCCCCGGGAGTGACACGGCACCAATGGGTCCACGGGTGCCGGTGCTCCACGGATTGTCGGATCGCATATTCACCCAGCCTCCCCCGCATAGCGTCACCTTGTCTATCTGGAAAGACTGGCTCCCATAGCGTCAGTGTGGCCAGAGAACTCCTTGATCTAGCCTCTAATCCAAGCTCTTGTAGAGTCCCACATGCCTGGCAGCAATGGGGAAGACCCGACGCCCAACTGCCAGGTGAACTAGGCGCGATGCCCTCTGAAGACCTGCTCCCGTCTCGGAGTGACCCTGAGGTCATAGTCCCTAGAGGTGTTGACGCAAGCCCCCAGTGCCGGAGCACGTAGGCCAGTCACGCAGACACCCTGGCGGAGATAATGTCCCGGAGGAGTCGCCTATTCCGCAGGGCGAGGTAGCATCCCGGAGGAGCCGTCTACCTGGCCGGCCAAGGTAACATCCCGGAGGAGCCGTCTAACTGGCCGGCCAAGGTAGCATCCCAGAGGAGCCGTCTACTTGGCAGAAGGGGAGTCTTCGTGCCGGAGCACTTGGAGCTCCCTGGCAGAGATAGTGTCCCGGAGGAGTCGCCTATCCCCGCGGGTGAGTCCTTGTGCCAGAGTATTCGGAGTGCGTCAAGGTAGCATCCCGGAGGAGCCGTCTACCCGACTGGCCGAGGTAGCATCCCGGAGGAGTTGTCTACCTGGCGGAAGGGGAGTTAAAGAGCTCCCTGGACGAAATAGTGTCCCGGAGGAGTCGCCTATCCCCGCGGGTGAGTCCTTGTGCCAGAGCACTCGAAGCATGTCAAGGTAGCATCCAAGAGGAGTCGTCTACCTGGCAGAAGGGGAGTCTTCATGCCGGAGCACTTAGAGCTCCCTGGCGGAGATAGTGTCCCGGAGGAGTCGCCTATCCCCGCAGGATGATGTACACTCCGGAGAGTGGGTAGAAGCATGTTCCACGACCAAGGCAAGGTGCGCATGGTGTGGTGAGGGTGTGGTGCCCGGGGGGCATGTAACATGATTGTGGCGCATGTGCTAGATAAAGTGAGTAAGGTGTTGGGGGCACGTTTGTGTCAATGGTGGTGCATGGGCGCGACAGAGTGCGTATGGTGACGGGGGCACGTTAGTGTGACAGAGAGCTTGGGGGCACGGCTATATCAGCGGCACGACACACGAGCATGGCAGACGTTCGGACGACGGGGTCGCGGAGTGACGTCAGGGCGACGGGGTCGCGGAGTGACGTCCGGGTGACGTGGTTGCAGAGTGATGTATGGTCTCTTGAAGAGAAGTGAAAATGCTAAGTATGGAGGCCAAAGGCCAACCCTTGAGGGAAGGCCGAGGCCGACCCTAAGGGGAAGGCCAAGGCCGAGGTCGACCCCAAGGGGGAGGCCAAGGCCGAGGTCGACCCCAAGGGGGAGGCCAAGGCCAACCTTCTTGGGCAAGTACCAAGGTGCGCCGACAGGCGGGCGGTGTGCGACGGTCGGAGCGTGATTAGCAGTCGCGCCATGATGAGTTTCTTGGTGACGAAGTCACGTAGAAGAAGTAAGAAGTGCACGTGACTTGAGCGTACACGCTTTGACCGGTTGTGAGTGTTGAATGTTGACTATTGCTAAAATGAGACCATAGTAAGTCTTTAGGTGCGACCAGAATAGGTCGGAACAACGTGATGTTAAAAAAAGTCTATGTTTTTATTACTACGAACAGAGCATTAGAATGGAAAGACCCGAAACCTAAAATCTGATTCTAAGGAAACAAACTTTAACACAAACACACACACACACAGACAGGATCATTTCGAATGGAAACCGTGAAACTTTCTTCCTCCATGTTTTCCTTGTACTCATCCTCTCTCGGACAACCTTCCTCCACTTTCCTTTCCAATTCAACGAATTTCATTTCCTTGAAAAGCGTCTTCCCCCGGAGCTTCATCGGCCGTGGAAATCGGAGACTCTCCGTTGTTTCGAAATCCGGTGAACGAACTGATGAAGCCTCGGCTTTTCAGGTTACCCAGCTACCTTTATAACCTTTTGTATCTGTTTGTTCGTTGCCGACGACGTTTTAGTAATTGCAACTGCAAATTTGATCTAGCTAGCCTTGTTAGAGTTTTTTGAGATCATAGGAAGCAGTGAATCTATTAAAGCAACAATGGAAGACACCCTTTAGGAGTTCGCAGAAAATCAAAGTATAACGATAGTACGGAGTAATATGTAAGGCATGTCTAACTGAATCAGTGATGGTAATTTTCATTTTGCTGAATCGTTCATGTTATTTTCGTTATTCCCACTGCCTAGCAATGTTTGCAAACGAACGAGAGATTTCGTACGCGGCTAGGTGTTTTAAGTGGTCCCATCGCACCCGGTGCAATGTGATTGAGACCGTTGGATGTCTTACGTGATAATCCTCTGCCCCTTACTCCGACTCCTGTCACATTGCATGGGTGCAGTGGTGCAGGACCAAGTAAGCAGGGGACACTGTTCAATGATTGTTCTTACATGAGCGAGACATAATTTTGTACATCCAGACAATCCATACTCCATGACTTTCATTTATGTAGGAACGCCTTTTTTATGCTATAATCTGCTGATTATGTTTATAAGTGTAGTCGGACTTTGCTTGCTTGTCTCCACTTTGATGCCTTAAGAATTTTGTTATCAATGAAGGCTAAACCTCGTGGCTAATACTGTCTCTGTTTCAGGAAGGCAAATCCTTCTTTAGGAGCATATTGGGAAGTATGGAGGCCGTTTACTTGAGTAGAAATCCCACTGCTAAAGCTATCTTGGAACTTGTTGGTTCTGTTAACAATGATCAAATTTGTTATGATCACCTGGCATTTAGGACATTCGGGGTATGTCTGTTTTTGTTTAGATATTCAGTTAAGTTGATTATGCCAATATGACTCATTGCAATGTCTTTTTTTCTGTATGCGCTTTTACTAGTTACTTTAATTAAGATGCTCATGAAGCAGATCCACGAGTGCACACACGCAAACAAACACATGTGGATGGTCTGCTTTTGGTTTTCCCTTGTATGCAAGTTTCCTTTTGGGGGGAAACGAGTAAATATTCTTGATGTGCCATCTTGTCTAACAGGTTAATGGCCATGGAATTGACTCTCTGGCACGGTTTTTCCTGGACTTTGGTTATACTCAAAGAGAAGAGTTGAAATTTCCAGCAAAAAAGTTGAAAGCGCTCTGGTATTCTCCCCCCGATGTCCCACACTTGGACAGCGGCAGCTGCGTTAATGGGCCTTTGCCTCGAATATTTATATCAGAACTTCTTGTAGACCAGATGAGTCCAAAAACTCAGGTTCGTTGTAGAGTGACTAGAGTCTTTTATTGGTTCTCAGGGACAAATTCTGCTTTTGTTAATGGTATCATTGGTATACTTTCAGATCTTATAGACATATAGAAGTTAAAAGTGTTATGGTGTCACATATCTAAGCTGTATTGATTGTCATTTAATATGTGTCTTTCCCATAGTCAATTGGCCATATTGATGTTACGAGATGTGATCGTTTTTCTTTTCAAGTTTGCTTGTCCCCCACTTGTACCAAATTAGGAACACTTAGCGTTTTAGTGTTGACTCAGAGATCGGTATGCATTTTCCTTTTCTCTTCTTGGCATTGGAGAGGATCAAAATTCCAATACTATGTGTTGTAGTAGGATGAATGCCTAAACACCTAAATCTGTGAGCACTCAACTTAGGTTGGGCAGTGGGAATACCAGGGTTCCATGGGCTGATTATGAACACTTATGGCTGCTAAAATTGGAAACTGGCTGATTGTTTTGAGAATGGTGAAGGGAAAGGGTCAGTCTGCAGTATTGATCAGGCTAGGAAAGCAAGTTTGGCGCCCACTCACCACCATGAATAGTTTTTGCTACCTCTTTTAGGGCTTTGACAAAGGAATTTGTTGATTTTGCTATCATTTTTTAGGGTTTTGAATGAGGAATTTGTTGGGCTTATCAAAATCTGGCTTTTAAGGTTGAAGAACGTAGGTTTTAAATCCGATTACAAGAATAGTAAATGAGAGAAAGCAGAAGAGAAGAAGCTACACTGCACACCTGAAACTTCCTCCATTTCCTTTAGAGTGGCCCAAAGAAAGTTCTATAGTAGGAGGAGGCAGAAAGCCCTACAGATGTGATAATCAATTTTGTCTTGACTATTATCTTTATGCTATTCTTTCGTGTCATCAACCTGCTTTTGTTCTTAAAAGCAGCTCTCCTTAGCATCAAAATCTTTCTTCTTTTTTTCCAATCGGTTGCTTTGACTTAGAGTGAACTAGACAATACACCTAAGGTCACCATAGATTCCACTTTCTAAATACATCAAGGCCTTAGGGCTAACTATCACAATCTTTCTTTTGGAAGACATTGTGCTTAGAGCTGTTGTTTGTTATGCAGGAAATAGTTAGAAAATACACTGAAATATCTGGCACTGGAAATAAACACGCAGCCCTTGCAAGTGCGTTGGGATCGTTAACATGGGAGAAGCCAAAACATTCTGAATTTGAAGAATTGGCTAGGTATGTAAGGTTAAGAGTGTGCTTCATTAGCGATGTATATGCAAACAAAACTCTTTTTTTTCCAAGTGGAAGCTACCTTAGCTTCAAGACATCTTCTTGCTATGTCTACCGACTACCAGGTAGCTAATTGTAATAAGTTCCTGTTAAAACTCGTCTGTTGCTCCATTCTGTTTCAGCTAGACTAAATACAAAAAATTGTGGTTTTGTGCTTTACGCTTATAGCATTTTGAATGTCCATTCAACAGGCCTTTACTAGTTGATCTGCAAACTTTGCAGGGAAAGTGAATATGCTGCCTGGACCCTCGTAAATGGATACGCAGTAAATCATGTTACTATATCTGCTCACAGGCTGAAATCTCACTTGAGGGATATCAAAAGCCTTGATCGGTTTATAGAAGATAATGGGTTCAAGTTGAACTCTGAAGGAGGTGTTTTAAAGGGTTTGTGACTGTTAACTTCTTATTCCCTCCAGTTTCTTCTGTTGCTTCCGTAGGATATGAAACAGTAATTGTTTGTGCTGCAGGTAGAAAACCTAAGCAAGTAAACTATTTGCTGATGCTACATTAATAGGCAATAAAGAGCACTAATCATGAGATATAATCGTATAAATCAACATAGAGGAGCAAATCTTAGGTGGGGAATCTCCAACAAGTCATCTATGGTGACCACCAAGAGGGGCCCGCAAACGGTGGACCAGTGCAGGCAATAGGAAAACAGTGCCCAACCCAGGCCTAGATGCAGTTACACTTCCACTTAGGTGGCTAACTGTTGGTGGTTACCATACATGACGTACTGACTGCCCCGCTTAAAGGATTACTCAACACACTGATGACAAGTACGGGACCTGTGTCCACTGTGAAGTTGTTTCACCTGATCTATGCCTCAACTTGAATAGGAGCTCTCTTTGTTTTTTTGACATGCCTGTTTTATAATGGAAACCTTTCCCAAACAACAATGAAGCTTTCGAAACTTGATATTCAGGATTGGCTCCACATCCGAGCTAACGAGTATAGCTTTAAAAACTTGATTGATGTAATGCGTAAATAGTCCAAATGTTCTAGAATACATTCTAAATTCGACTTTGATATGTTAGGCAAGATCCAACAGGTATTTTGTTTTCACTTGCACTCAACAATAAAAACTACTGTTGCTTAGTCTTTACTCAAGTCAGTGGCATATTTATCTGGGCAGGTCTTGCCAAGCAATTTGATTTTGTCACTTTTGGGACATACAAAGTGGACAGTACTCTTATATATTAACAGCGGCAAAACTAGGATGGTCATCATGTATAAACGTGTATGATGGGTCTTCTGGCGATAGTTTCTCTAAGCCGGTTTTCGAGTTTATTATGAGTTTTATCATGCCGCTTACTTTTGTGGGAAAGATGAAGCATGCTATGCTGTAGCTTATTGCATTTTTTTTAGTATTAGAATTCTAATTTGTTTGTGAAGTCTGATTCTCTCATGGATGAAATCAATTGCTTACAATATTTTTTTCCATTGTCAGTAAGCCCTGATGGGCTTCTGTTGCAAAGTTCAACTGTAGCAGATACCATCTCGTTCCAGTTTTCTGATAACATTACGGATTCAGTCCCTTGTTCATACATTGAGTTTGCTGAACGCCTCCTACTGCCACAATATAAGAATTTACCCGAAAATGAGGTCAGCAGCTGCTTTTATTGAAATCCTTTTTACTTGGTTCAATATTATCGATTCTCAAGAAGTTCTTAGGCAGGAACATGTCATTGAAGAGTACCCACCACGTCATCAATGGGTTATGGTCACCCGAGTTCAAAGTGGAGCCATTTGCAGCCATCGTCTCTAAAGGAACCAAGTTTTTGTTGCTCTTTAACTAGGTTGACGAGCTTGCATTTATTATTTTACCATTGACGGCGTGGTGGGATTCACACCGGCAATTTTCTTGGTCGAATGGGTTAAGTGTGAAGCTGTCAGTGTTGCATGCAGCCTCATTTCAAGTGCATGACCTTAGCCCCATGGAGGAATCCAACTGACCATTTTAGATTCCTTGAAACTTACTGCATGTTTGTCCCAGTTCAAGTGTAGTCGCTAGGAAATTTTTGCATTCATTTCTTCCTTTCACATTGCCTCGTAATGTAAATAAAAAAATCTTTGCTCGCTGGGGAGAATTTTATTGATGCTTCTGTCCATGCATGCAGGCATGCGCCTAAATATCCTGGCATAATTCACGTGCATAAATCTGTACTATAAGCCAAGCAAGTACTAACCACAACTTTATCAACTTCCACAGGTGAAGGAGTTTCACAGGCGAGATGGTTTTGAGGTTGGAAATGCTGACAAGATTTTCGAGAGCACATCCAAGGATCAGTTGAGTAGAATAGTTGCATGAATAAAACAGGAGCTAAATAGAATGGCTCAGATCCTATTTCAATAGGCAACAGAATCAGTTGTGCTTTCTTGAGCGTCAGTGTATCCTGTTCATGATTCAAGTATAAAGACCGTCGTCCAATGAAAAGGACATGTACAAAGTGTATATATATGTTTACTTTCAGAAGTTAGGATGTATGTCCAGTATGCATAATTAGCAGGAGGAATAGGAAGCATCACAGTAGTTGTAAACTGACTATAACTTTATCAATAGCAGCACTCGGATGTCTGGAATTTAGTTCTTCAGATATTGCGACGAGTTATGAATTATTTGTAAATCATAGCGCAGGGCGAGGAAGACCAAATACTCGCTATATACCGCAAATAACTTAGCGTCTATCCAGTTCACTAGTAGACATCCGTAGAGAGCAGAATCAAAACCCAAATGCTTGAGCTTGTAGAGATGACCATCTAGACAAAATTCCAGCAACATGAGGCTCCAAAAGCTTGCAGTTTTCCCTAATTTGCACAACCATCAGCGGTCTTTACACATTCTCGGACTACATTTGACGTGCACACGCAAACATGCCCGTGCAAATGCGCGCGCACACACAGAAAGAGACTTGATATTTTAAACAGATACACATTTGCTCCGATGAACATCAGCTCCTCTTACATTACAATCTCCCGCACAGGGATGTCATCACTCTAAAAGATCATAACATAATCCACGTGTTTCCTCTTGTTCCTTTTGTCAGTCGTCCAGCAACAAATGGGCCGACAAATATATTTATAAACGGAAAAGGAGAAAAAAAAAATGAACGGGCGAAAAAAGAAACATAATTACCATCCCAGTGCTATTATGCTTTACCATTTGGTTTTGGTGAGTTTTGGGGAAACTGGTGATGATAGGGAGAAGCATGAGAACCATTTGGTATTGACAGGCTTCGCGGGTGCTGTCCATTCCTCATATGTAATCCGGCCTGTGCTCGGCCACCATTTCTAGCATTCGGACTGGACCTGATGCGGTCAGCTTGGATGGTTTGGAAGTAATAGGATGAGCTGGCCATGTCCTTTAGGTTTGGCAGAGGCTTTAAAGCTTCGACAACTTCACTCATCAGTGGCCTCGCCTTTGGATCCCGACTAAGGCAACGAGCAGCCAGCTGCGCAGCTTTCTGCGACCCTTTTATCGAAAAATGACCTTCAAGCCGAGGGTCTATTAGTCGATAAAACCTTCTTCTCTCACCCAAATGCGGCCGTGCCCATTCCACCAGGTTATGTTCCCCATTTGGGCGGTTTTTGTCCATGGATCTTCTACCGGTCAGCATTTCGAGCAGAACCACGCCAAAGCTGTAGACATCACTCCTTGATGTAAGATGTCCTGAGATAAAACACAACCAGATAAGGACGGTAGAGAGGATTCATCGAAAGTTCCACATCACAATATATAGCACGTTTATGAAGAATTCCTAAGGAAGCATGATAGATTCTGCTACAAAAAATGTGAACGTATCTAACCTTCTACTCCAAATTAAATGAGAAAACAGCAGAAGGAAGGTCATAAAACCAAAATGTTCTATTTCCTGTGTATGGCCCTATATACATGCACTACAGCCAGCAGCACACGTCTACCTGAAAACCTATTTCACAGAAGACATACAAAGAAAAAAGGCCAAAAAGTACAAAATTTAGTAATAGTGAATCTAATACTTGAAAAACGTGCATTTCTATACCCCATGTTGCAAGATAGTCGACTCAAAAAGGCATTGTCCAATTAAAAGGGGTCAGCTACAACTAGTACATGTCATACGGTTCCATTGAGGGTCTACAAGAAGTAGGAGTCTAAGACCTTGCCCCTTGCATCACGCAATCTATATAGGTATTACAATAAGTCTATGTACCTATTAAGAAAAGTGATGAAAATGATGTATTAGTATCTACCAAACTTCAAAAGAAAAAACCTAGCTTCTTTTGTTTGAGACACACACACGGATGAAAAGGAAAGAAAAACCGGAAGAGATAAAAAGGAAAATCTTGCCATCGTCTTTCAAATACTACTACCATCCAATGTATACCATCCTAAAGTTCGACAGACATTATTTGTTGTGTGTTGGGAGGGTGGGGTGGGGGGTGGGCGAAGGATAAGATAGGATGAAGTATCATAGATCGTTAACATCTACCTGTCATTACATATTCCGGGGCAGCATAACCATAGGTTCCCATCACGCGGGTAGATACGTGAGTCTTGTCTCCCTCTGGCCCATCTTTGGCAAGACCAAAATCAGAAAGCTTGGCATTGTACTCCTGGAAAATATATGATCAGAAAAACTGAGGACAATAAACGTATATATGTATATTCCTGAGTTTGGTTACGTACCGCATCTAATAGAATGTTGGAGGTTTTAAAATCACGATATATCACCGGTCTTTCTGCTTCCTCATGAAGAAAAGCAAGACCCTTTGCAGCACCAAGAGCAATTTTCATCCTGATGGACCAAGGAAGAGGCAGGGACCCTGCACATGAAAATCACAACAATGACTTAGCGGAGGAAGACAACTTAGAGGTAGTTAACAAAATAATTTTGACTTCAATAGCAGACATTAAGCTCTCCCTTTCCAACTCAGTATTCCTGAATAGCAGTGCAAGAACACCAAAATGAAAGGTCAGTCAAACCAATTGACATATACCCGCCAACAGGTACTATTAGGTGAGAAGACGCTTGTACGCATGCTTTATATATTTCAGTGGTGCAGTGCATTTCTTAATCAAAAGAACCCACTTCTGACAAACTAGCAAGCATCAGTTAAGCCATAGATTGGGCAAGTAGATTAACTTTAAGGAACAAGAAAATCCGATTCAGATAAAAATTTGAAAACCAAAAAGAATATTTAGCCAGCCATGCAGACAGATAAATCATTACTAAACTTTCAAGTGAGTTTGGTAATATAACAGGTTATGACTTGTAAACCATTCATCAACTTTGGATAAGAAAACCAATAATGAAACCTGTAACATACTCCTAAAAAGGTGGTTCTCCAAGCTTCCTCGAGGCATGAACTCATACACTAGCAGCCTTTGATCATCTTCATGGCAGTAACCGATCAGTTTGACCAAATTTGGATGGATGAGGTCACCAAGAAAATTCACTTCAGCCTGCCAATCAAAATGGCACTTAAGAATGTCCAAAAGAGAGGACTAAAGCCAAAAAGAAGTTGGCCAGAAGTAAAAACGACTAAGTAAAGCATCAAACCAGCCATTCTTTGTGACCCTGAAGCCCATCATGATTTAGGGTTTTCACGGCAACGGTAAGTCCTGTGCCTGGCTTAACAGGTGCAGTTCCATTCTCCTCAATCCAACCCTTGAATACGCAACCAAAACCGCCTTCACCAAGAAGACTCTCTGGTCTAAAATTCCTTGTCGCCAATTTAAGATCATTGAAACCAAATTTCCGAAGTCGAGAAGCAACTTTAAGTTCCTCTTCAAGTTTGGAAGTGGATGAATTGCTTTCTGCATTACTTGTGGTACTCGAAGAGACCACTTGAGCTACCGGTTGGTCTCTGCTATTCTCATTAGTAGATTTACTTTCTGCTGAAATATACAAGGAAACACATATATAGAGACCATTAACAGGTAAATCAAAGTCCACTACTACATAAAGCTTAAGCCATATTGTTATGCAAACAGTTCCTAACTTGAAGGGAATTCCAAGAGTTCAACCAAGTAAATACGAACAAGATCCAACTCAACAAGATGAAGGATCAATATTCTTGATTAAATGCTTAGAAGAGCCATCCTCATGGTAACTATGCTCACTTTTTCACATATCATGTCCAAGACCACACTAAGCACCCAGTCTCCACTGTTGATGCATTGAACCACAATGGCCCTAGTGATCACAGCCTTGCCACCGGTTTCATGCAGAGGCTCTTTCCATGTTTTTCACTCCCACTTCACACTACAGTAAACATTATATGTCACCGTTTCTCTAATGACTTGTCATTACTCTTGGCACCAACACCAATATACTCAACTTTTCATAGTGAGTAATATTATCAATTTAAAAGGCGCCAACAAGTACGGCAGCTCCCAAGTACACAAGAAAAACACAGGCAAAAGGAGAAATGAACTTCATTTGCTCGAAGAACTCAGCAACAAACTCCAAACAACTATCAACAGCTTCAGGATATTCAAATGTCTCTATTAAGGGTTTACTAAAAACTGCAAGTCAAGCTTTTGCAGTGGCATTTAATCCACTCAACGTCGGTCATGTTGCTTCTTGTCCAGTTTGATCCACATAATACATAGTGGTGTCAATACGAAATCTAATTCCAACTTCCTGTTCAAGACCTCACAGCCTAAAGCATAGCAGACATGACGGTGAAATGGGAGAGTAACAATGCCAAAGTAAATCCTATAGACCTATTGCGGTGCAAGATTGTCCAACGTCTTGCATGATCAATGGCTGACCAAAAATTACATCATCTTAATTGTAGTAACAATTGGTCCAAGGGCTGCATTGCACAAGAGAAAGCCATATCTATAGGGGACTTCCCGTCCAGAATACCATTCCAAGAAAAGACGCAACTAACACATAACAAAACATAGTTTCTTTTTTCACAACCCTTACAGCCAGTGGACAAGCCACGCATTGTTGCAATTGATGGTCGTGGCATCAAACTGCCCGTTTGTGCCATCAAAACTGCCCGACAGCCCCTGTTGTCTGTCTTTCCACCAAGCTGCCCAGAGGCCTGAGTTATCTTTTAACATATGTGCCACCCAGCCAAACTCCGCACCTCCCAATGTCTTCCGCCAGGTCTAAGGGGGGCCTTGGGTCTTTCTTAGTAAGTACTCAAATTAGAAAGCAGACTATAGCCATTGAAATGTCTTGAAAGTCTAGGTATTAACACCACTTCACCCTCCTCAAACATGAAAACCTCACTATGCTCATCTCCCTGAAGATATAAAAAACCTGATGGATGATGTTCGTCATCAGTATCCTTCCACAATAATTTTGTAGCCTACTTTTTACTGCAAATTTTTTTTTTTTTGTTTAATTTGATTAAGAATCAGCACTAGCCCTTCAAAAGTGTATGCAATTGAGAAGTCAACAAACTCTGAAGGAGAAGTTTCCAAACAAGCTCTCAAGTTTCAACCCACTGGTTGTCGCAAAGCTGTTTCTCTTTGCTGATTCCTTAGTATGCTGAAAGCATTCTCCCACTCCAGTCCAATCATATTGCAAAGCCCCCGTGTGAAATCTCCATAAACTGCCCTTTTAAACCCTATGCAACCAACATCAATTGGAGATGCCTGATGCTCTGGCTACCTCTTTTCATCTTCTGCAATACCCATATCACTGCACATATCACCCCATTAATGACTTGGACCTACATTGAAACGTATTACCAACCTCGGGGAGGCAAGCTCAAGACAGATGTTACAAGCTTTCTCGACAATCTCTGGGAAGGTAAACACACTTACTCTGCCCTATTAGTACCCAAAGAAGGCAGAGAGGTAAGCAGTATAATACTATCAAAGTATCTTTATTATAATTTACGTGTTCATCCTCTTTCATTGTGTCCTCCATCCTCTGACAATAACTCAAAATCTCATTGCATGTACCAAAAGCATGTTATACTAACACTACTTACCCAGCCTAATTGCCAAGTCCATGTCGCATGGCTCGACGTGAAAACAGCAACCTTTTGATTGCATCAGTAGGGAGAAGTCGAACAACTCAAGTACTCAACCAAACAATTTAACTCTCATATCCTTGATTCTTTAGAAGTGTGGCTATATTTATAACAGCCTTTTCTAACTAATGGCGACAAGCATCACTAGTCGCCGCAGAAAAAAAGCTAGCGGAAAAGACTACAACCAGACCACTTGTATTGCCTTTTAACCGAGGATACGATCTTTTGTGTTACAAGAAAAGCTAAATAACATCAGAGGGGTATATTCAATAGAAAATAATACATAGGCAGCATGCTCTTTCTGCAATACCCCTCTAAAACGACTCTCTTTCCATTTTTCTCGAGTATTCAAATTTAGTGACACCAACTACTGGTGATTTCCTGATGCCACGAGGGCAGGAATTAAAAGGAAGACATGCTTAAGTTTTACCACCAAAGTAGGGAACAAGACATTTCTTAATGTTACATCTACATAAAAGGCTAACTTCAAATGATGAATCCAAGATGCTATGAGACACATGCATACAACATTAGAATTTCTATACAGAATAAAAATTAAACTTAAGGTACGAAAAAAGAAGTGGATATACTACCGCATTCAAATGACAGGTGCTTTGCTTAAGAACATGAATCCTTTGTGACTTCAGCGGTCCATATAAAACATCTGTTTCCTTATCATAAGGTCAGAGCGTTGGTAGACTACACTGGTGTGGAAGCTTTAATCTTGAGTAAGTGTTGAAACTTAAGAATCTCTGACTAGTGACTAGCAACTCTTCTAAACTGATCAAGTGAAACCTAATTCTGGGTCTGTCCTTAAAGTACCTTTCAGTCTTATTACAGACTCTACTGACTAATGCAGCCCTTTAGACCACCTGTGGGAGTGCATGCAATACCATTTCTATATCTTATTGTCTCAAAAAAAAAAAAAATCTGCGAATGGGTGTTAGACACCAAAAATTGATGCTTTATGAATTAGAATAACAGCAAATACTGCTCTCAAGTTTAAACAAGAAAATAAGTCAAAGAATATACACAACATAAAAGTAACAACTCATGCAAGCAGAAACTGAAACAAAATTGGACCTAATTGAGACGAAAGGAAGCAAAGAATTACCACAGTTGGTACTGATGCCACTAACAGAGCTGTCAACTTTAGATCTTGAAGAGATGCAGCTAGCTGAAGAAATACAGCAGCCAATAAGCCTCAGCCTAACCCAGCACCCACTACTCTCCTCCACATCACTACCCCCATCTTTCTTCTTCTTACCCTTTGATTTCCCCACATCCCAAGATTCTCCTTTGACTCCACCTCCACCTCCACCTCCACCTCCACCACCACCACCTAATAATCCCATGATTCAGAAACCCTAAAATCAAACCCAGATATCATCAAAGCCCCAAATCACCAAAAGCCCCCCTCCACCCCCTTCATACAACCCCAAAAAGTATTACTTAGCACAGCTTCACTTTCAGAGTGAACCCCTCCTAAAAATAAGGCAAAACTTTTCAAACTCAGTTCAGATATCCAGTAAAGGGTGACATTAAATCCCTCTTTAACACTCCTTACATAACTGAACCAGCAAAAGAAGAGTCTTTTCCCAAAACCCACCAAAAACTAGATGAAAAAACACCAACCCAATTCAGGAAATCCTGTAAAGATCGATATTCAACGCCCCTAGAACAGTAACAATTACAGATGCAGATCACAAGGCTTGACCTTTCAAAGCAAGAAACTTTGCCCCAAGAACGCAGTACACACACTGCAAGGTGTCTGTGTGTATCACACAAAATCCCAGTTCAAAAAAGTACCCAAAGTAATGTCTGCTTCTCTCAAAATCTCTAACAAAAGACACAAACATCAACTGACCAGTTCAAAGCTCGAAAAAATAATAGGAATAATGGTACCCTATATATATATAATTAAAAAAGAAAATGCAAATCAAGTGCATTAAAATATTGGACTGTGAATTATCGGCTCTTACTTTTTTAAGTAGAATCAAAGACTAGAAAAAAGCAAATCGGAGGTGACCGGAGAATGCGGGCAGATGGTTTTGAGCTGCCCGAAATGCCCCACGAAAACAAGTGACTGTACTTGGTTTGGTTACAGGTAACAAAAGGGAAGGGCAGTTTGGGGAATAAGGCAAAAGCTCAGTAAAGGGAAAGTGCGGTCAGTTTCGACAGAGGGAAGTGGGGCACTTCGGGCAGCCGCAGGAGAGGGGTGACGTGTCGGTCTATGACGTGCATACGCAAACACGCGCGTCATGTTTAGAGGCGAACGGTGTCGTAAGAAGACTTATCGGGTCGAAACTCTCAGCTATAGCGTTGCTTGATTTTTCTAACGCTAAAAAATTATCTGTTGACGATGAGATAACACTTCTAATAACGATATGTTGTCACTATTAATATTATCAATAATGACATAATAACACTTTTAGCGGCGATATGATATCTCTATAGCTGTTATAGCGGAAGTGACAATATAAAATTCTTGTCATGTTTTCTCGAAGGATATACCACAGTATTTGAATTTATTGCTTCACTAGATTTAGGAAAGGTTTATTTACTTGAAACACGTAAATGACATTTTTTAATTTATTTTTGCAAAAAAAGAAAAAGAAAATTGTAAATGGTATGGAAGGTGGAATAATCATTGACTTTGGTTTTTGGTTTTGAGAGAGATTTCGTAATTGGCTGAAATCTATGCCTTCTTTTGATGGATTTTGATACTTTTTCTGTAGTGGTTGGATAAATATCATAGTCATGGCTAATCATTACCTTTTAATGGCTAAATTGGGCAGATAACACAACTTTTTATGTGAAAATTTTAAGAGGTCGTTTGAGATTGATTCTCAAAAGTTAATTTTGATTAAATCAAATTAGTTCTTAAAATTAATTTTAAAGCATAATAAATTAAAAATTATTAAAAATACTTGAATAAAAAGGGAATAAAGTTGATTTAGCTTGGCAAAATGACCATATATGGTATTCAAGCTTAAAGGAGGCATTTATTGTCTCTTGTGTGATGTTTTAGTAGTTGCTTGATCAAACCCGATTCTCACAACTTATTTTTTTGTCAAATACTTCAAACCTAATTTAATTTGAATTTAATCAAGTTTGATCATTTTATAATCAATCTCAAACACCTTCTAAATTCATATTATTAAAAGAGTACATATGCTATTATGTTTTAATTTCTCACTAAAGTGATACCACATGTACTTCGAATGTACTGTACCAAGTCCACGTCTCTTGACGGGTCAAAGGTAAGATATCTTTGCAACCTCAAAAAAAATTCTGAGCTGAACGAATTTAGAGAATGAGTTTAGACCCTATTTGACATTTCAAATGAATTTAAAAATTAGCCTTAAAGTAAAATTTTGCCAATAATTGAATTTTTAATTTTTGAAAATCTCCACAAACAAAAAAAGAACCATGAGTTTGGAACAAGGAGAACTAGGAAATATAGCATACACATTATTTTCTAGTCTCTTGTCTATGAATTTGGATAAATATATCCAAACGTACACCGACCCTTGTCCAGATTCCATCTTTGGTTCAACACAAGACATCTCCCTCTACTGATCCATGTTTCGGTATTATTCTTGATCTTAACTACGCACAATTGGCATGATTTGTAATCCTTTTAGAGCATATATATTCACTTGGCTCTATCTCCATCTTGTCTACAAGATTTAGACAAAGGTAAAACTAAGGTAGTGTTTGACAGGGTTTTTTTTTCCCTCAGTTTTATGAACTGGAGAAAAAAAAATTTCCAATTTTGTGAACTGGAGAAAAAAATTCCGTTTGACAGATAGTTTTAGATTTTTTTTTTCCATCAGTTTTTAAAACGAGACTGTTTTCAAAAACTTTATTTTGGAGTTTTAGGTTTCTAGTTTTGGTTTTTATTTTGAGATCCAACCTTCAAACTCTGTTGGAAGCAAAAAAAGGAGCTAATTTTAACAAAATCCATTTCTTTAGGTGGTCACCCACCCCCACCACCACCACACAGCACCACCATGTGCCATCATCCCCTCTCCCCACCCCCACCACACAAACACACAGCACCACTGTCGGTTGTTAGCACCACCATATGCCACCATCCCCTTCCCCACCTCCACCACACAAACACCATCGTCAGCTGTTACCATCCTCTTCTCCCTTCCCTCCCCCTACCCCACACACGAGCACCGCCACCGGCGGCTATAATTACTAGCACCACCCACCGTTGCCGCCCAAATATCTAGGCCACCAGTGTCGATTCTTCATGTTCCATGACCATCAATTCCTCCCCGCTACCACAACCATGATCACCCGTCAAAATCCTTGCCCAGCGCCAGTTTACCACCATCAGATCTGGGTTTTAAAGGGTCAATAATGGTGCCTCTAACTACGGAGGCAAAGTTGTCGTCGACGGCGGTGGAGGTCCTTGCCCAGCGCCGGTTTACCACCATCAGATCTAGGGTTTAAAGGGTCAATATGGTGCCTCTGACTATGAAGGCCAAGTCATCGCGCGTGGGTGGTGGTGAAGGGTTGATGGGCGACGTTAGGTGGTGGTGGAGGAATGTTGGGATGTGGCGTCCTAATAGAGAAAATGGAAAAAAAAGAAACAAAAATATAAGGAACAAAAAAAAAAACAGCAACACTTCAATCTAATAACATCATACTGTTTTTGTGAAAAACAAAAACTAAATTGGTTTTTATTTAAAATTTTTTTTTTTTTTGAAACTGAAAACTAAAATTGCAAATGATTTCAAACAGACCCTACATTCACCCCCTATTGCACTGCTGTTGCGAATGACGTTCAATTCAAATCAAACTAGGTGTGGAGGAATAGCACAAGATGTCAAATGAATCCTCTCCTTCATACATGCGTACTGCATCGTTCTTGAAGATGAATCCTGAGAGTGTTTAGATGGAGAATTTCAAAGTACCTTACATTTCAAAATCCATTCATTTCAAAACTCGCTGATTTATAAATTTATGAATTTACAAATTTAGTGTTTGAGCAGTTTTGAAAAATGAGTATTTTATATGTGAATTTACATATGAAAAATTGAACCCAGATAATAAGTTGATGGTATATGGTACAAACCAATGCGATAGAGTTTCCTTTATTAGTGGAAGAAGGTAGCTAAAATTATTGGGAAAAAAAAAGTTAATTTCTCCCTACATTTTTTGAAAGGATTTGCTAAATAATTAGTGGGGATTTTAGCACACCAAATTCTCTTTTCAAATCCCTCCTAAAATTCGGTAAATACATCTCATCATAATCCAAACAAGAAATTTGGTGTGAAGTATTTTAAAATCTTCTATAAAAAGTGAAATCTCCGATTCAATTATTTCATCCAAGGGGCTATGAGGAAATGGATATCGAAGGGCTTCCTATCAACAACAGAAACATCACCCAAGTTGTCATGTGATATCCGACAGAAGCATCCGAGAGCAAGGTGCAAGAATAGAGCCAATTTGATCCGCGATGGCAGGTTCATCATTCAGAGACCAACACTGCACCCCTCCACCTTCGAGTGTAAGAGCCATATGAACTTCTTAGTTCCTAGGCCAGCATGGCTGCAACTTGAGCAAAGCAACTGCACTTTCTTATGAATGCATACCTGCTTAATTTCGAGACTACTTATAACAAAGGTGCGAAACCCTCTCGAGCAATACCAAGAAATAAGAGATGCAAACTTGCATTCGAAACAAAAAAAAAAAGGAAAAAAAAAAAGGACGAGAGAATTTTGATAAACAGCCTATTCCTATTTGACCACCAAGTGTGAGCTGCCCACCTTCGCAAATTGTGTGATGGTTAAAATAGAATGTAACAACAATATTGAGTTTCAACGTTCAAGAAGAACTGGTCCTAAGCCCCGTGATTGTGTATCCAGGATGTGTAAACATCGTTTGCACATGATGGTTCCTTGATTCAATATAATAGCAACATTTAAGTGCTAAAACCATCTACTTAAGCTTCTTCCATGAGAGACCTTGATGATAACACACTCACATATTCCCTGCTGCTTAATATGAGCTTCCGCATCGAGTAGAATCGTTACAAACTGATTGATCTACAAAGAGAGACAAAATTTGCCCGTTTCTCATTCAAAGAATATTGTAAAAATTGTCTTTTGCAACATGGTAAAGACCGTCTGGTATAAAAAGAACATACAAATTTCAAGTTTGACGAGAGAGAGAGAGAGAGAGAGAGAGAGCTTTTGTGTCTACACTGTATCCCGCGCATGCACTAGGCCACTCGCTTTTACCTTTTTCCATGCTCAAGGGGACTAGCAAGATATACCAAACTTGCGAATGCTTGTCCTTGCATTTACTGAGCTACGAGAAATAAGCCGTCATAAAAAATCCCAGTGGCAATGCTCGACTCATGTTTATATTTGAGTAAATTCTATACAAACTTCTTTAGCAAGCAAATCCACTCTGATATTCAAACCGGGGCCCAGAAATTGGAACAAAAGTGGAGTTGTCAATGAAAGTTGTCCACTGAAGTTCTTTGTATGGCATGTTTCTGTTCAGTCACCTAGTACTTCAGAAATAACCATCTTACATAATCCCAGTGGCGACGCTGGAAGTTGCATTTATCTTCAGCGAGTACTCGGGGATGTAGGTTAGACCTGTTACCAAAAACGACGTCTTAGTATTAACTACAGATTTTTTACCATGCAGAATAGTTTACACTTTCGATATCAGATAAAAATCAACAGATGCTCTTAGAAAAAGTACTTGCAACTATGTTTGGTGCGTGAAGCCTTCCAAGTTAATGTTAACTCACTCGAGTGAGAGCTTATTTCAGCACAACGCCTAGATTTAAAAAAAGCATATGAGCAGAAAGAAGAAAGGAGCACCCCACTGAGTATATTGATGTGATTAAGGAAATATAAAATGGAGTGTGAGGACTAATGATGGTACGACCAATGAATTCCGAACTTCACAACGAATCAGCTTCAAACACTCGAGATACGCTTGGATACCGTCTTTGCCCAATTAATTTTTGCGTTTAACAAAAAATTCCATTTGGATAGCCTTTTCAAATTGCCTTTTCATATACACCAAATGCCTACCTAAGTAGTAATATAAAATATCTACCAAGTAGTTATATAAAATATCTACCAAATCTTTTTACCATAGCAATGACAAAGTGCTACAATTGGCAGAAGTTTTCTCGATCGAGAATAGCATCCAGAGAAAAATGCCAACTTAAATTTTCCAAAAAAGATTTACAAACAAGTTTGAAAAGCCAATATCGTTTTTACTAGAGCCTAAAAAAGTTAGGATAAAAGGGACTATCCAAGCATTCCGTGCATCCTTTATTTTCATTTAACCAATCCAGCAAGGTACCAAAGTTGGACGTTAACCAGATGGCCAAACATTGGGCTAACCATTTCCATGAGGTAGTAAGAGATGTCTAGAAAGCCTTTTTGAGTTAATGAGATAGTCTTCTTCTTTTTCTATTTTCGTTCTTTAGTTTTGCATGCACTGATCTTTCAACCCTTAAAATCACATCAAACATTCACAGGGATAGCATTAGTGGATTGCTTAAACTAATCACACAAACCCGAATCTACATAAAAGGACTACCGAAAAAACCCAATAACCAAGTAATCGGATATGCACCTAGAATCCCTGAAACTACATATATGACCAAAATACCCTTAATCTGCAACAAACGCTACAGAGAAATCTTCACCATCAGGCCCATGTGTCTTTCTCTCTCTATTTCGTATCCACAGATAGGCACTAAATCTAAGGGTTTGATCTCTATCACGAATTATTCATTTAAATGAGGTTCTAGTCACCATAGATCAAGTTGATGTATCATATAGACTTAATATACCTCTTTGATGTAAATTCTTATTTGCAAAAGCTTCTAATGATATTCTTAACAGTACATAAAAAAACCTAAAGCTAGTCCAAGCTAGTAAAAGAATAGCAAGAAGGAAGCATATCATAGTTAAGAATGAAGTCCAAAAGTTTCTATGTTCATGCAATATGGAATTAAGAATTGTAAATACAAGCTGTCAACAAGTCAAAGTTCTCATAAATTTTAAACTTTATCTTCTCAAAAGGCATGCCAAAAATGTGGTTATGTCATCCCTGTCCATCCTCGCATCACCTCCTACCAATCACATCAATCAACTTTCAGGTGAGGTAGGGTGCAAATATAAATTCCGCAACGACTAGAGATTGGATTGGCTTCACCTCATATACCTGGTGGACCTCTCTTGAGCATGCTTTTGGTCGGACACCATGTCTTAATCATGGAACAAGAGCCAGGCCCCCAGTCGACCCCGGAATCGCCATAAATCACTAAGAAATAATCAACTAAATTGGGTCGTTGGATCTCACCCCGGGTTTGCTATCCGCCTCCTTGCAATCACCTTTCTCTACGTTTCACACGGGAGCTAAGATAAATACTGCAGTGGCTAGAATGAGGATTGGGTTTGCTTCATACAGCTGGTGGGCTTATCCTTCTCTGGTGCACTTTCGGGTTGGACACCAAAAATGACAAGAATAGGAAAAAAATCACATAAT
Source organism: Escallonia rubra (assembly GCA_033065855.1). Taxonomy (NCBI): domain Eukaryota; kingdom Viridiplantae; phylum Streptophyta; class Magnoliopsida; order Escalloniales; family Escalloniaceae; genus Escallonia; species Escallonia rubra. The sequence continues at coordinate 330,445 of JAVXUO010000620.1, read as the reverse complement.
TTTGGGTTCACTTCATATAGTGAAGAGCCGATTAAAATCATCAAACACTTAAGAGCCTAGAACATAGTGATTCAATGTCATAACCATCAAAAGGGCCAAGTGTCACAAACTTGTTAAAATCTTTAGGGGAAGCAAGAAACATCCACTTAAAGTTCAAGCTATTTGCCATGGAAACAATAAAGCATCCAGTCACAGCTACTAACAGATACAAGTGGGTACATACCTTTCTCCTTAATATAAATCTGCAAAGAATCCAGAGTAATTATGCCATCAGTCAATGGGAGTAACTCGAGCTTGATGGTAGCCGTGGATCGAGAAGGAACACATCTAAGGCAAAATATAGTATGTTTCAATCAACTGTGTAACCATAAATAGACATCAGGAATAAGACCAAAAAGAGAACATGTATTACCCTAATGGAACTCTACTCTGCAACCATAAATGTGTACATCCCAAATCATTTCTTGGAAGTACATCGGAGATGGCAATTGCTTGCTCACTGAGAGAAACAGATCGAGGCCCACCATCTCCACTATATCTCTGAATATCTGATTCAATAGAAGCTGAACTTAGCCTCTGTACTGGAGTACCATGTCTAGCACCACTCGAGCTAGCTGCTGACTCGGAAGAACCAACATAAGGGCTCATCGGTGATGAAGGAGAAGAGTTCAGGGAGACCACTGAAGGAGGAGTAGTGAATGAGGCCGGCGCAAAAACTGTTAATGTTAGATCTTCGGATGTTAGGTTTGAAGCCTGAAGAGTTAAAACCTGACCATTCAAACCAGGTGAGATTAAACCTTTCAGTTCTAGGTAAAAATAAGTTGTTGCTCAACAAATTTGTTGCTCAGATTGAAATTAAAAAGAAAAAAAAAACCTGAACAGGAAGTTGAGGGACTCTTCCATTGGATCCAAGAGTTTGTCTTGACATTTCAGATGCAACAGAGATTAAAAGATCCCTTGAAACGCGTGGTCGCCAGCTCGTTGGCTGCTTGAAAAACAACCTTGATTCTTCAATAAAAGGTAGATGAGAAGAAAATCTACAGTAAGAAGAAGATCGTACCCATAGGGTCTTTTGGAAAATGCATAAACTAAATATTATGTATAAATACCAGTATAGTCGCAGCGACATGATACTAAAATTGCGTACTGATCAGGGAAAGAAGAACTGTGGTCTAAGTTGGTGGAAAGATGCAAACTTGATGCCGCATTTCCGGCCTGTGAATATGATGACTGAGAACCTCTTTCGACTTGAACCTTTGGACTCAAGACCGAGGTTGCTGGTTTGAGGATAAATGAGTGTTCTTCACCCCTCCTGCCAAAAGTACATTCGAATAAACTCACAGAGAATAAATTGCATAGTGAGCCCAGCAACTTCAAAGTCTTGACCAACCCTTCAAACCGACCTTATACTAATAAAACGTCCTCCTACCTCCGGAAATACGTACTCTCATATGTGGTTAAGAAGTAAGACCTAAGTTTTGCCAAAAGAATTTTGTAAGAGACTCTCTCCTAGTTTAGGGATGTAAAGCAAGTCACAATTGACACCAAGAAGACATGGAAAATAAGATTCTTGTTAGTGATTGCAGAACCCCTTTGTTCAAGATAGGAATTCATTATCCAAAATCCAAAGGAGATGCATACCTAAGTAATTGCGGAAATGACCCAAAGGAAGACACAAAGGAGCATGAGCAAAGGGCCATATACTTTAGGCATACTAGATACTACCACTAACATTCCTATTATCAACTGGATTTTTATACGATGAAAACACTATTATCTCAATTTAAATCCATATAAGGGAGGAAGTATCCCTACTAAACAAAGATTAATCATAATCAATTCTAAACTCAACTTGAGCAGATCCGTTCTAGATAGTCCAAGTTGGGAAGTAAATTGTTTCGACCACAATAAGCATACTTGTACAATTAAATAAAATAGAGTTTCTACTGACGTAACAGGTTCAAGTCATTTTGACAGAATGATATAACACATATTAAGACACCTTGAGTGAACAACAACCTGAGGGCTAGGTTAGGCAAACTGTGGTCATTGCCAGCCTCAATGCATGAAAATGGTAAAGATATAGGTGGTCCACCTTTAGAAGCCTCCTCAAAAACAATTGTGATGGCATCCAAATATACCACGATATCTGGTGCATGTGTGGGCGAAACATTCTGCAAAGTAATTAACCAATTGCATAAATAAGGCACACAAGTTTAATATGTGTACATACCATAATTTACATGAGGGCAGGCCTTGAGCAACGTAAGAGCCTCCTTACAAATTTGAGGGAAGGTTTGTATACACCTAACCTTCCCTAGACATTGCGGTCGTGAGAGCCTCGTGTACTGGGCTGCCCTTATTTATGAAGTACTGTTCACAATAGTAGGAACATAAACTACCAAGTAAAAACATAATTTCAAACCTTTATCTGAACACAAAGAAGGTCTTCCGTATTGCAGTCAGCAGAAAAAGAATGGATCTCTACAGGTTGAATGATTTCAATTTTCCTCCTCCACCTTCTTCCTGGTGTGTAAATGCCTTCTAATCCACAACAAACTGAAAATCTTTCTGGTTCCAATGACACACCTCGAAAAGATAAGAGTCCTTCATTCCCACTTTGTTCACTCTTCCCAAACTTCTTAGATGAGAAGCGATCCCAATCTTCTAGTTCAAAGTTGGGTCTAGAATTTGGAGTTGTAATAGATGGCGTTGCTGTAGTGTTTTGTGGAATTGAGGACATGGAATAACTTCTGAAGTGACCAAAAGAAAAAATCTGAGAACCAGAGGACCCAGAAGAGTTGGGCTTCGTGGATGTGCCACGAATACTTGAAATAGAACTCACTGGAGGAGGAGACAAGGAACGAACTGGAGGGGGAACAGAATTATCCAAAGGAAGCAACCATTTCAATAAATCTCCACAAGGGTCCTGATTTGCGGACACCAAATTTTCCTGCTTCTGAAAGGTCAACTTTCCCTCCTGATATTTTTCAAATTGCAGAATTTCCAGAACAGGATCTTGCACAAATTCAACACCAATATTTACCTGTAAAAGCACCTGCATCCTTGCAAACAATAAAATTGAATGCGAATTACTACTCCGAAAGTGGTGGTCATGCCTGGACACAACTATAAACATTGGAGCCAAAAAATTCTAGAACTTGTGGTATGAACATCCAAGCATCATTCATGCAAAGCGCTTAAGAATTAAACTTATTGCTTTTGCAACTAATTTAAAGTATATCCAATCAACAACCAGCATGAATAATTATGTAAACAGACAATGTTCCTAGGGCTTCCTGCAAGACGTAACAGCTCTATAGATGTGCTGTTGAGTATACAGTCGTATGAGTCTAATGTATTACTGGCGCGTTTTTTAAATGCAGATATACTTGCAATTATGTCTGATGGTTGGTAGACTTAGTTTTTAAAAAGTTATGTTTTTGCACTAATGAGGACTTTTATCATGTAATGACCTAATGTCAAGGAAGAAAGAAGCAATGGCACATCATCTTATGGATCTAATCCCAGTATATCACCTTCATACGTGAAGCAACTAGCAGGAAGATTCCTCGTCCTAGATAATACAACATAGAATACCAGTGATGTTTACGATACCAATGGGACCAATGCAAACATACACATTAAGCCCCCTGAATTGACCCAAAAGGGCTGACAATAAAGTCAAAAAGCTATAATCAAAGTTAAGAATATAAGATTTTCTTTAATAGTTCGGAATACAAGAATAAGTTTTAATAACATAAGATTCGTGGGCAAAGAGGATTTTGTTTTTTCAGGAATCTTCATTCTTCCCCACTGGCCTAAACCTTACAAATCTAAGTTCTAATTTTCTGATTTTCTCAGACTAGGACACAAGATAATTTGAAGATCTCCTGCATTTATTAACTCTCTTGATCAATAAGACAAATTTCTATTTCCTATTGAAATACTACAATGGTAAGCCTTGGCTGGTGTGATCAATTCCTACATATTACTCAATTTATCAGCAAATTTGTATATTACTCTGCAGGAGAGAAGCATACCTAGTTCCTCTCCATGTCTCGTAAAACTTCTGTGAACCTAAGACCAGCCACGACACAGAGATTTATAAATAGGATTCAAGTCCTTGCAATCATCTAACACTGGACTTTTTTATCTAGGAATGCAACGGGTGAAATTCAATGAATCTTCGAGGGCTTATACCCAAATAGTGGACTTTGACAGTTAATGCCTCAGATGATGGAACTGAAAGGATGTCTCAAGGGCTTGATAGAGCTGATTTCAAATGGCTGCAGCACTTCTTCATAAGAAGCATGTGGAAAGAGAGAAATTCAGGAAACCATTTGGATTTCTTTAGCGACGATAATAGGATTATGTTCCGAAGTTTTTTGGATGATAGCTAGGTTACAATTATACAATGAAGTACCAAGCAGTGTCTACAGTCAATTCTTGATTTCTCCAAGTTCCCATGATTCTTTGTTTCTGGATAATTTAGTGTTGAGGCTCTAAACTATACAAGAATCTGCAGTGGGAATTTGGCACTCTCGGCCTCGTTAATTTGCTTTACTCAAAGCTCTTGATGAACTTGGGTGATCAAAATATCAAAGAGAACATTTCATGATTCCATTTTTCTTTTTTTGGGATAAGTATCTAATCCTACATCTCATGCTTATTTTGCTGGTTTGCTGTGCTCCAATGCCTAAGATACTAGACCATTGTGAAAGAAACTACTACCACAAACAGAGTTTTCCCTCCATCAAGGATATCAAACAAAAAACTCAAGTTTACTACTTGAAAAAAAAATGGCTCGAGCATACTGACATCTAGCCTTCTAAGAGCTACATTGCAGATAGGAAGCAGCAAATACAAAACCGAATGCATCAAATTAATTACCTTGGGATAAAGAAAAATTAAAGAACATACATAGGGTGCAATTCTATCATTTCTATGTTTGACGTCTCCATGGGGCAATACGAGCAGGACAAAAAAGACTAGGAGGAATTTCTGATACATACCACTAGGTCTCCATTAGAAAGGGAGCAACACTTAACAACATTTCTTGCCACCCCGCCAGAGGCCTTGGCATCAAAACATCCTTTATCAACAGCGGCATTAAGAGGAGGCTTCTTTTTTGCTGTCTTTCTACTTTCACTACCATCTGTAGAAAGCTTGTCACCGGTCATCTCAGAAGATGTTGGAGATTCTTCAGGAGATCTTCGTTTTGACCAAAGTGGCTCACGTGACTCTGCAATCCGAACAAAAAAATGGGAGTTTCTAAACCTTCCCAACAATGTGTCTGTTTGCCTTCTGTGGTCTTCCATTCTAAGAAGAGATTCGCCATCAACATCCTTCTCTGAATCAATTTTGCCTTTCAACAGGTCAGTACCATTCCGATCTGCATCTTGATCATCGAGACCCACTTTTGGAACAGGATCGGCTGCGTGCCCAACGTCTATGTTGTGTTTCTTCGGGCTTTGTCCAATGCCATTTTTGTTCATCACCGCAGCAACTTTAAATGGTGTGATAATTTCTGTATCCTGCTTATATCCTGACAAGCATGCGAGAATATGTATTTGTTCACCTAGGTTGGGAATGGGGGGTGGGCCAAAGATATCAGTTCTCACATGAGACACAATACGAAACAAACAGGAAACCATGATTCAACTGCAACCTAAGACCAAAGACAGATTTGGCTACCTGGAAAAACAAAAGAGCGGTCCAGAGAGCGAAATGAAAGTATATCTGGTGCCTCAGTCCAATTATCAGGAATTTCCTCTAGAAAAAAGCACAATGCATTAGATATAGTTTGCATGGTAGAAACACTTTAGTGCACTGTAAAAAGAGGAAAAAAATTTAAGGACTTCAGTGCAGCTTAGAAATCTTCAAATACCCAGAACTAGTATGTATTAAACTTTGGAAAGCCTTGTTTGTAACTCCGTGACTTTGACTTTGAATTTGGCATCAAGTATTGGTGGATTTAGAATATTTGGTCTAAATAACGCCAAGTTCTTAAGTTCAATATCATTAGTTAACACTTTTATAACTCTTTTTATGTGCTGCATACAGATCTGTTCACACTAATGGTTAGTTTATCAAGTCTAGTGTCTAACCAGGCACAGAAAGGTTAAAGCCCTATAAGTTTGAATCCAATTGAATAAACCAAAAAAGTATGTCCAACTCTTAAACTTCCCCGACAATCTATTATTACTTCAAGCGGAAAATGATCTTCGTAAACCAATCAACAAGGGTGCTATTAATCTCAGTGCCATATATCTGCCCTACCAACCATAGCAATGTGGATATACATGAACGTATGTAGAGAGCACATTTGAACTTGATACATAGCAAAAAATAAGTGAAGCAATGGCAAGGGAGTACTGTATGGGATAGCTATCCATCCTTCATCTTCACTAACATCAATGTGGTTCTCTATGCTGGGAGAATTATCCTTAACACTTGAGCCACCGGCACCCCCGTTCTCGCTCCTAAATCCATCACTCTCTCTATCATGATTGTCAGCAGAGGAAGACTCAGGAAACGGATCTTGTGCTGTAAGGCCCTCCAAAGTAGCAGCAGATTTTGAAACATCATTCCCAAACCCTACACCAGCCTGCTGCTCTGGAGCTGCAGTCTGATTAGACCGCGGCATCAAAAAATTCATCGTCCCACCAACAGTAATTTTTGCAGCAAAGCCAATGCCCACCTGTAAATGAGACACTAATATAGATTCAATATCAACAGAGAAACAATAAGAGACAGATTAATTCTCCCTGACGTTTCAGAATCTTTGTCCCCTTGATGTTTTGTGAATTTTTCTAAACTATAAGTCGAACATCTAAACATCGAATTAAACTCAATTAGTTGATATCCAGAAAAAAAAAAAAAACTGAAATAGTTATATCAATTCATTGTGATAACAACTCATTTTCAGCAGAAAAACAGTAACAGACAGATGAACAGTCGCTTTTTACCATAATTTTTGCCCGAATTGAACTCAACTAGTAATTATACATCAAATAGCTACTATTTGGCTAGTCAAGATAGGGCAAAAACAATTGACAAAATCAATATTTACACGTCCAAACTCCACTCTAGGAACTCGCGATAAATCAAAATAAATAGTGATTCCAGTGATCTAGATTCTAAACTAGGGTAATGACTGTATATCGGGAATTAAAGAAAAAAGTGGTTAAAGCCAATGCTTACATGTCATACTCTAGAAGTTCGCAAAAAGTGAAAGGGACAAAAACAAAACGCAGGGAGTAGCAGAATGGATAGAGATTCAGCCATCTAGATTCTAAACTAGGGCTAAAGATTGAACTATTTGCAAGTTTACAGTACATAGGAGTGAACCATACTCGCAATTATGCGTATGAAGGGGCATTTGTTTTGAGATGTGGAAATGATCGGAACTCACCTGATCGGAGATCACGGCGGAGAAGTGGCGGCCGCCGACCGGGAGATTCGGAGGAGACTGCCGGCGTTGACCGGTGTCGGAGATCACTGCTCGGGAATGCCTCGCGGCAGTCGTGAATTCCGTTTGTGTGATGATATACTGTGCTTGGATCTTCGAGCCTGTCGAGGTTCTTCTAACTGTGGTCGCAAAGTTTACTCGCAGTTCACTTTCTTCTGCGGAAGTTACCGTGTGTCATAACAAGTGTCGCTAATAGTATGAACTAAGTAGTGTAAGCACGTGGACCAGGATCCAACGCCGTTGTACCAAAAAAATGCTGCTCAATTTTTTTAACGACAAATATTGTCACTATAAATTTAAGCGATAAAACACTTTCCGTGACAATATTTTATCGCTAAATATTGTACAGTATCTTTGCTGTACAGCAGAGGATCTTGATCCAATATTTGCATCGCAACACTAACCAGCTAAGTCATGTATGCTGCGATGCGATGCTTGTGCAGTAAAATCTAGATTTTTGTTATTGATCTTAAGGAATTTATATTACCGTTGAAAAGGTTACTTGCAACTTACTTATTTTGAAGAAATAGTCGTGCCTAAAAAGTATCGATGATACTAAGCATTGTAGGGACATTAAACTCTATGTTAATACAAGACTACACCGATAATTGATGATAGAAATTTGTCATATGAGTAATCATAAGAAACCATTGATAGGCAGCCATAATGGCCATTGGTCGGGTCAAAAGTGACAATTCACTTTATTCCTTTGTACTCATTTCTTGTTAAAGGGATTAAAAATGTGACTGATGCCTCTTTCGAGATAAAAGTGAATGAATTTAAAATAAAAAGAGCGTGAATTTGATCCCCACCAAATTTTATTGCTACTTTGACATTTATAAATGGTATGGCGAAAATTGTTTACTTATACAAGAATTAGATATTTAATTTCACATTTTTTTATATAAATTAAAATAATAACATGCCAATGATTTGTCACTATAAATGTGTAAGATTACAAAATACAAACTTCTTAAACTTAAGACCTCTTAATCCGTCCTACCGTTTATCATTATATCTTCCTTTGACAAGTTCAGTGACATCATTGTTGTATGTCATACATAAAAGCATGAAAATAATACAAGGAGTCTATGCCCAAGGTTGGGAACCAATCTCTTTCTCTAATCCATCTGCAGCCGTCCATTAACCCGTAGTGGATGGTTTTTGGATCGCTTGAAAAGAAAGAAAAAAAAAATCAAGAAGCAGTGCGTCAAATAGTTCGAGGCAATGTGTGAAACTCTAGTTTTTCCCTTCTGTCATGCTGATGGAATTTTTTCTATATGTCCCGGGAACTACCATAAATTCTGAGAAAAACACAGTAAGTCGGACTATCTGGCGCACTGTATTCATTTACATAAATGCCATTCGGTCGTGAATTTTGCAATCATCAAGCCATGTTTTCATTACTCATTTCATCTTCCTCTCCCTCGTCAAGCTCCGGTGGACAAATTCAGTTTGCACAAAAGTCAGAGAATTCATCTTCCTCATTTATTTATATCTCAGTAAGTTTTATCACTCAATTTTTCTTTATTCAGTTGATAAATTCCACCCCGTACCCCTGAGTATATGTTAATACTTTCAATACCGCTCTCTTTTCGAAAATGACACTGACACCCCTATCATATTTTGTTTTCGATATCTGATACCACATTCGTTATCTCTCATCTATTTTGGTGTAAAATGAATCTAGAAATTCAAAAATACCCCTATTACCATCATCTTAGCATTCTAGTAATCCCCAAAATTGATACCATCGTCACCCACAGCCAAGACTTCCATCCCCACTACCGATCACCACCAACACCAGCACAAGCACCAACCCATTTCTTTTGCTCCCTATTACGAGTTTCCACATACTCAGACAAACAAACACATATGTACCCCCATTTTCAAAATGGGTTTGTGGTGAATCTGGAATGGCAATTGTGAATCTGGTATTTGATAAGTTTGGGTTGGTGAAATTAAATGGAGGTGGCAATAGGGATCGCTTAGTGGGATCAATCTGGTGATGGGATGGATTGAAGGTGAAGGATTTATGGCGGTGGCGAGATTGGTGGTCGTGAGATTGGTTGGTTAGGGGGTGGGGGGGCGAGGGATCGGTGGTCCTTTGTTTACTTGACGGTGGTGGATGTCGGGTTGTGGGTATTTTGTTGACAGGGGTGAGCATCAAACATGTAATATCCCACATCGGTTGTGGGAGAGTTTGCGATTGGCCTTATAAGACCCTGCCTATGAACTCATAAGTACCTACTTGGCTAGCCCTTTTTAGGGAGGCAATGCCCTGTGGTGGGGCCGTGGACCGGGTCGTTACAGATGGTATCAGAGCCGACTCTCGAAAGCTCGGGCTGGGCTGTCCAATCGGGTTGCCAATGGTTGGGGGAAACGAAGGCAAGCCCCGGTATATCCCACATCAAGAGGATGGTTGGGGCAACGAAGGGTGAGCCGGGTATATCCCACATTGGTTAGAGAGGAAGATTCTGGGCTATGTGTGATCGAGCCTTAGCGAGGACGCTAAGAAATAAGGTGGGGAGATTGTAATATCCCACATCGGTTGTGGGAGAGTTTGCGATTGGTCTTATAAGACCCTGCCTATGAACTCATAAGTACCTACTTGGCTAGCCCTTTTGAGGGAGGCAATGCCCTGTGGTGGGGCCGTGGACCGGGTCGTTACAAAACAGGTCTAAACGCTAAAACTGAACTGATCTAATTCGAATCATTCAGATCCCTTAACGGGTTGGTTTCATATATCTCAAATCAACTCGATTCAGTTTGCTCATGGATCAAATTTCTAATACTAATCACAACCCAAGCAAACGACCTATAATATGTTGATTTATCTTCAGCAATTTACATTGATTATTTTCATATACATGATGCTAAGCAAAGCCAAATACGCAAACCTTAAAAGTTAAAAAGAAAATAATGAGTGCAACTTTTAACACAAAAGTCTAGAGATGATCTTCTATTATATATTCACTTATTGTTTCTCGTACATCAATGAAAATAGCATAATTGAGTTTCCATTTTTATTTATAGGTGAAATATCCATCTTCCCCTGAGGTTAGGTTGCAATATCACGTGTGTCCATCGGCTATAGGAAATATCAAATACATCATTTTACTGGACGGTATACAAATTGAGGTAATAAATTATATGAAACAAGTTGTTCACCCCTTTGTTTATGTTGAGTTTTCCTTTTGCATGCGATCTTCATTTTCTTTCTCTAATTATGTCTAATAGAACCCTCCCCCCCCCCAACCACCACCACGAATGTTTGAGGTTTCTTGTTTGAACTGCTTGGATATGTGGTAGATCCTAGATTTTACCATCAAAGAGCTATAATCCCATCTCCTATACATCATTGTTCGAGTATTGTGAAAATAAAGGGAGATATATTTGGAGGTGTTTTCAGCGACACCCAATTTACAATGCTTAATAGCTAGAGCCGAGAGAAGAGATATAAGTAAAGTACTTGCCTTATTGTATTTTTGCAAAACTAACAACCAACACCACTACCACTACCTCCACCACCAATCACCACTGTAAATGCTTACAGCCATTACTTGTTCCACTGCAATCACCACTAGGCAGTGGTCGTAAGCATTTTCGCTGTAATCACCACCACCACATCATTTCAATCATAGCACCACCGCGAAACTCGCACAAGTGCATGTGTGCCGCGCAGTTTGTGTGTGTGTTTGTAAATTTGCATAATAGAGTATTTGTGTGCGCGCGCGTGTGCTTGTGCAGATTTATGCACATGTGTTTGAGTGTGTGCATGTTAACAGGTGATGTGAGTTACCAGGGGTGAACGGTGGTAAGTTTGTTGGTGGTGGGTAAGGTTGTGATCGAAGCATGTGGTGGTGACCGACGACTTATAATGATGGTGATAATTGTACCGAGTCAACTCACTGTATAGTAGAATAAAGGGTAATGAATTAGCCCATCCTTTGTTGGAATTTATTAAGTATAGTATGTTGATGTATATAAGAACGTACAAAATACTATTGATGTTATGATGGAAGGGGTTTAATTTACAAATATTTCAGAATCTTGACTGACATGTAACATTTTGAAAGTCAATGGGGTTGACTGATATTAATTACTAACTTCAATGGTTTGAAATATTTTCCCTTATGTATATCTAAAATAAAGCATATGTATTATGTATGAATGTAGCAAGATTATATTCCAACTAGATAAATTATAACCTCAGCTTGAACAATATTAGGATGAAAAACTGGGTCTGCAAAGGGTACAATTTTTCTTAAATGGATATCAACCGATCCCAACAGATCAAACTAAACCGTTCAAACTGACCAAACTAAACCGTCCAAGCAATTATGTGTTGGTAGGCTGGGTTCAAAGTTTTTCAAACAGATGGATAATTGTTTAAGATGCGATTTGACCCCAAAAGTGAACCAACAAATTGTACTCACCCCTATTTGTTGGTGGTGGAGGAATCAACAGGGGTGGTGGCATAGCTAGTGGTAACATGTTTGTGGTTGTGGGATCAGTCGGTTAGGGGTGGTGGGTTTGTGGTTGTCAAATATTTAGTACGTATGTCATATCTTTCATTAATTACACATGTATATTGTTCCTGTTCTAATGATTTTTGCTTTCATCGGCGAAACTTTGTACATGAATGTGCATGGCACTATATGAAATAACATACTTGATATAAAATATAATTTGTCTAACCTCATACATGATGGAAAACCTTATTGAAGTTTCAAATATTTGCTATCTACTAATTTAATTTATTTTGTTGTTACATCATGAGGTGCGAGTCCTTATCCTAGAATTCTGATGGTCTTTTATCTATGAGGATATAGTTAGAAAGGGCATCTCCCTATGAATTGTTTCAATGAAAATTGTTACCTTCACTTTCATTACCAACCAAATCCAAACTGTCAATTTGGTCCGCCGGGTGGTTAAATTGAGGGGCAAAAAGGCCATATGTATATATAAGTGAAACCCAAGAAAAAAAGTAACAATGAAGTTACATCGGCTAACAAGGTTTTAAACAATGGTCAGTAAAAGCATGTCGGAAGCCGGAGTTAGGCATGACTTTGTAAAAATATTAATAATCCAATAATATCATATCATTTTAGAATCAAGGGTTCGATGGTCTTAGAAGGGGGGAAAGTCTCGAGACGCCGATAATATGAAGAGAAGGAGACTCGCGTCTCAGGTTAGTAGCAATGGTATTAATATAAGAAAGATGTAAGACTAGGGTATGCTAATCAAACCTAAAGACGGAAGGGGAAGAGATCATAAGATAGGTAAAAACTCGATAAAAAATGTAGAAAAAGACGTTAAAACATTGAAGCCCGGCATGTTTTCTTTGTGTTTAGAGTTGCTTGTGGCAATTGATGGGTGTGTGCTGTAGAGTTGATTCTCACGAATAAAAAGAAGTATATAGTTGAGCAATTGGGTGTTTTGCATGTATATGTGCGTGCCTTAGAGTTGTTTAGGCAACAATGTGGTGGGTGTTTGTTTGCTGTTGGTGCAACTGTGTGGGGTGTGTGTGTGTGTTTGTTGTATAAATGGGAGATCAAATTGGAAGCCATGTCTTAAAGGAAATGGGGGTTGCTTTTGGGTGTTACTCTTAACACTTATAACATCAGGCAGTTGGTAATAGTAATTATCATAACAACTTTTACTATGTAAATTTATGACGTGCTCTGCCAAAAATCAGTGGAAGAAGTCCCGATCTAAGTAGTTGGTAAAATTCTAAGCTTAAGACTTATATACGTTGACATTTTTAGCGAAGAAGTTATCTTAGTAGTTCATATTCTATTACACCTAAATCTAGACCAAGTATGTGAGTTTTGGACTTAAAATGTGATTTAAATGTAGATTTGTGTGAGAGCTTCTTATTTACTATTTTAAACTCCCAGTCTGACCACGTCAAAGCATTTAGTTACTCTATTCAACAGCACCGTTTACGTTACTCTTCGTGGAAATATTACTATTACTATTGCGCGTCGATGTGGCCTTTGACGCTATTACCACTTCTGGTTTGTTGATGACATCTGCGTGGTCATAAGGACTTTGAGTTAATTTTACTTTTGACTTTGAACTATTGGCTTCATCTGAAATGTACTTTTTTTTAAATCTTCTATTGTGTACTTGATCCGACTAATAAATATGTCTGCTACATGCTGAGGTATGTAGCTCACTTTTTTAGCAGTACTTTCAGAGTGAAGCGTTGAAGTTAGACGGCGAGCAAGTTCGCCTTGTGTGGAAGTTAGTAATTGGAGGGTTACATAAGATGAATTCAGGCTCATGTTTGGAATATAATAAATTGTGACTGCTAGCTCGGATTTTAAGGCCTTATGTTTGGTCTGGATGGCATAAGTTTTTAAAGTTTGTAATTAATCCAGTTAACATTTGTCGCTGATTTTATTTAAAATGAAAACTAAAATAAGGTAAATATTATATTGCATCTTAATGCTCTGCAGCTGAGGGCTTGTGCCTGGTCGCACCGACCCCAACGGGCTCATAGTGGGTTCTGATCGTGACATTAGATTTTATAAATGGTCTTTTATCTAATCGGAGTATTATTTAAATCCTAAAAAGCCAAGGTCGTGGGGTTTGGTTTCGAAACTTTTATATCTTACCTAGCAGAAGAACTAGTACTTTTCACTATCTTAGAGGGGTAGGTCCCTTCGGAACATCAGATTAAGATATAAACCCAGATTTTCTCAAACTTTGAAAAAAAGACGCTATACTAATGTCACATAATAGAAAGTAGCGAGGTTGTTGTTCAAGTTACATAATATCACAAAGTAGTCAGCCATCTTTGCTTATGTTAACAATAAAGTCCAAATCATGTATTTGGATCGTCAAATATATATTCGAGATGAATGATAAGATCATAAAATGGTGACATATCTATCTAGTAAAACAAAAATAAAAACAAAACAAAAGTCAAGATTTCATGAATCGTTTTCATATTCAAACATCCATTTACCAACCGCCGCAATGAATGATTTTCTTGCAAAGACTTTATAAGAGTGCATATATATATATATATATATATATATATATATATATATATATATATATATAAGGAGCTGATCCGTTGATATCGCTAGCAAAATAGGAGAATTTGCTAGTACGATCTGGCCGTCCACAGGCGATCTGTGGACGGTCCAGATTTTTTTTTTTTTTGCATTTTTTTAAGTCCGTCCGCTACATTATGTAGCGGACACTTTTTTGACAAAAATACCTTCTGGTTTGAGACAGTGCCCGTCCGCTACATAATGTAGCGGACTACTGAGACACTCTTTTCTGACTTTTTTTCTCTTTCTCTGTCCTTTCTTTCTTATATATTCTGACTCTCTCTCTCTCTCTCTCTCTGTCTCCCATCAATTTTCTGACTCTCTCTCTCCTTTATCTTCCTCTCTCCTCCTAGCTATAGGGTTCTTGACAGCCATGGAAGTGGTTGTCCATTTTTTCTTAATCCCTTTTTCTTTTGTTTTCCTCCTAGCTTCTGACGTGACTTTCTGCTATCTGGTGTATGGAGGCATGAGGAGGCTTGCAAAGTATCAACGGAGGCTTGTTTCCATGACAAGGTAACGGACTTCTCAGCGAGTCCGCTACATGCTCTTCGTTTTTTGCTTTATGTTGCTTTATTTTATGGCATCTACATCTTACCACAACTCGTTTGAACATTTTTGCTTGTGGGTCTGAACTAATCTATCAGATGGAAACTAGGAGGAAAGAGGAAGAGAAAGGAGAGAGAGAGACAGAGACAAAGAGACAGAGAAAGGAGAGAGAGAGAGAGTCAGAAAATTGATGGGAGAAAGAGAGAGTGTGTCAGAACATATAAGAAAGAAAGGACAGAGAAAGAGAAAAAAAAAGTCAGAAAAGAGTGGCTCAGTAGTCCGCTACATTATGTAACGGACGGGCACTGCCTCAAACTAAAGGGTATTTTTGTCAAAAAATTGTCTGCTACATAATGTAGCGAATGAACTTAAAAAAACACAAAAAAAAAAAAGAAAGATCTGGACCGTCCACAGATTGCCCGTGAACGGCCAGATCGCGTTTGCAACTTATCATATTTTGCTAGCGCTATCAACGGATCAGCTCCCATATATATATTAAAAATAAAAGACTTGTTTGCTCCAAAATTTAAGCATATGCTATCACGTACACAAGGAAAGAAAAATAATTTTTTCAAACAAAAGAAAGAAAGAGAGGAAACATGGTGCTGAGATTGTCATTAAAGATGTTACTATAAAATAAAGCAATGATTATTGGTCGCTAAAGATAGTGTAAGTATATATACGTTTATAGCGACGCTTACATGAATCCAATTAAGAAAAGCGCCGTCAAGTGATTGATTTGTGGGGGAAGGGGCCAGAGGAGTGTGGAGGAGCGAGAATGTGTGAACACGTGGATAGATAAGTATCGGCGTCGGTTTACGTGGTCTTTTCTGTTCCTGTTCCTATATTTGCTCATTTGTTGTCATTTTGTTTGCAACTTGGCATCATTGACTTGGTCAATATATTTTGCCCCCATCTGCTCTTCCCTTTACTTTTTTTTTCTTTTGTTATCAAATTTGATTTGATTCTCATTTAGATGTAGCTGGAGCAAACAACTTTATTATTTGTAACTTGCTACTTTTGGATATACACCGTTAGGCGAGATAGCGTTTAGAGACATTCTAGCACAGATACGACGGACTATAGCTAAACAAGGTCTCCAAACCCTTTTTCTAGTAATCAATTTACTTACTATCTGGATGATGTTAAGTCGCTGCAAAGCCTAAAGCACTGTTACATTACTAGCCAAGTTCCGTTGTATGGTCTAACGCGTATTTATCTGTGCACTCCTTTGCACTAGGCGTCCACACAACGAATCTGTGACAACTCGCTGATATTTTTGGAGCGACCTTTGTATATATGCAAATGAAAGGAGATTTACACAATTTTTGTATATATGACAAGCTAGGTTGGAGTGTTTTACATGTTTTTCCCATTTATCATTTTTCATCTAACGGGATAATAAATGCCTAATAAACTAAATCATACGTGAAGAGTCTCGCTTAAGTGAACACACGACAGCTTTAAACTTGTGAGTGGAACTTCTAATTGAAATCTACCGGTGCTTATGTTTTGTACTGGTAAATATGTTTTCGACAACTTCTTGCAATCATTTTTCCACCTGATTGGAGATTACACATTTAGCGTTCGTTTTTTTTCCCTTTCTTGGTTTGAAGCATAAAAAGGAAAAACCTGTAAGCTTCATTTACTCTTACTATACCAATATATAGGAGAACACAATCTAAATAATTACTCCAAACTGCAAAATATCCATAAAGAAGACAATAATCTGTCATTCTATTGATATATTTTTAGAAGCCTAAAATATCATAAAACAGAGAGTAGCTCTTAATTGTTCATCACCTAATCATAAGGCTATGTACTACATGGTGCTCAGGCATGTGTGGTTACCATTTACTAGCAATAAACTAAAATGATTGAAAAATGATCCAAAACTGAAAATAAAAATGCAAAACCAACACTTTTTCGGCATTTTGTGATCCTGCACACTCCCAATGAGCTTCTGAAGCTCCAATTTCTTGACCTTTCCCTCCTTCCACCTCCCTCCACTCACTAATCCATCTTTCCATAATCCATGTGCCAAAAGCGATTGATGGGCATCAATCAATCTCTGGTATTCATTCAAACCCAAGATTCACTTCAGATATTTTCTTTCCGCAAAGAGTTCTTCCATAGAGTTTAACACTTCAGTTTATACATGTAGCTCTTTCTTGCGAGTCTAAAGTGGAATCCTTTTCCTCCCATCTCTCGCTCTTCATCATAATTTTGTTTTTTTATCCTTTCTTGGTTCCCCTGTTTGTTTTCTTGAAGTTGAGGTATTCAATTGAACTCCTCTTCATTTCATAGGGTTTATATACTTTTCTTAGTTCCCCTGTTTCTTGGTTTTCTTGAAAGTTGAGAGGAGGTCTTTAATTAGCCCTTCTCTTTCCATCCCCTTTTGTACATAGTTTTCTCACCATTCCGTAAGGGGTTTTTGGATTACCTTTCTTGGTTTCGAGTTGAGGTCTTTAGTCTAAGAAAATAGCTCAACCTGCCACATGGGATTGGAATTGATCTTTGCAATAGTTTTCTCACCATTCCATAAGGGTTTTTTTGGTTATTTTTCTTGGTTTCGATTTGAGGTCTTTAGTCTAAGAAAATAGCTCAACTTGCCACATGGGATTGAAATTGATCTTTGCAATCAAAGATTCTGGTTTGTTACTATGGAGTCACAATTGCGTGTGATTGAACAATCATTTACTATCAGATACTCCACTCGGGCTCATGAAGCGCTTGATGAAATACCTGATAGTTTTACAATAACTGATCCTTACATTTCCGGGCACCCAATTGTATATGCTTCACGTGGGTTCTTAAAAATGTCTGGTTACTCGAGAGATGAGGTGATTGGTAAGAATGGGAGAGTGTTTCAGGGGCCTAATACTAGTAGGAGAAGTGTAATGGAAATTCGCGAGGCAATTCGGGAGGAGAGGAATTTACAGATTAGTATAGTCAATTATAGGAAGGATGGGACACCATTTTGGATGTTGTTTCACTTGTGTCCTGTTTTTGCTAAGGAGGATGGGAGGGTTATGAATTTTGTTGGTGTTCAGGTGCCTATCATGAGGAAGCCGAGGCGTTCAGGGAGTGAGTTTGCGAGGAATGGGGTGAGTTTGTGTGAAGATGGGACAGGTGTCCGGGAGACACTGTTTGGATCTTGTAGAAGGGAGTTGTGCTCCGACTCTGTGGTGGGATTGAGTCGAATTCTGGATTTGAAGTCAGTATTGGGCGTGGATGATGCAGGTCTGTTTTTCAGTTTGCAATCATGTAGTTTTTACTGTGACGCTGCCTGATTACTGGTTGATAGTAAAATTGAACTACTTTATCAATTTTTACATGCGATTAGGCCAGTTTCTGATACCATTTGTAACACTTCTTTTTGAACTGGCATCGAGTGCAGAATTTTCCATCTGTTTCACTATCCTGGAAATTCTTTTGTTAGTTCACTCATTTTTTAAGCTGAATGCCTCTTTGTCAAGTGATACGAAATTGTGAATTTCTAGTCGGCAAAAGCGCCTTTTATGCGATGTCAATGATTATTTTACTGGTTTAGGTTTGTTGCAACTATTTACTGCATTGGGATGTGCATGTTAATTGCATTGAGATGTCATGCATTTTGAGATTGAGTGCTGGATATTTGAAAATTTTAGGTAATCATCACGATCTTCTGTCTATTATATTTGTCGTACTTACTTCTTTCAATACTAAATATTTCTGGTTTGCTTGATTGAGCCCCTCCCCCCCGAACCCAATGTTCTGCTTTCAATTTGTTGATTCACTTATTGACAAGTGTGTGCATATGATCATCATCATGCCTTTTACTTTATTTTGTACTAACTGTGTTAAATGAGTTGTCAAATTTTGGTTTCTTGCAAGCTTAGGAATCAGGTATGAAGTAAAGTTCTCATGCGCTGAAATAAATCTTGCAGAATTGGTTGATGAGCCTTGCAAGGCAACTGATATAGAGCAGCGAAAAGCAACGACTGCTATGAACAAAATATTGTCCGTGCTGACCCACTATAGCGAGTTGACAGGCAGATTGGTCTGCTGGAAGAGATGCTGCTTCTCTGGGATGGGTCCTCTTGGTGCATCCTTAAATATATCTCTTGGTAGAATCAAACAGAGCTTTGTATTGTGAGTTTTGCACATTTCTAGTTTTCTTGTTCTGCCGTAGATATAACTCTATTTACTGGGTTGTTGATACTTTATGCTCTACACTTTCGGTGCTTTTTCCTGTTGCCTTGCAGAACTGATCCGCACCTACCAGACATGCCAATTGTTTATGCTAGTGATGCCTTCTTAAAACTGACAGGTGCTCAATGCAAACCCCAAGTTACATTGACTAGTTAATTCGTCCCACATGGGAAGTTTCCAAGAGACGAATTAGAAGTGTACATACAGTCTGGTTTGTGAAGGCACTCATGATAAGACACTACTTTTTTTTCTTTAATAGGATATACTAGACAAGAAGCATTGGGGCAAAATTGTAGATTTCTAAGTGGACCTGATACGGATTGCTCAGTTCAATATCAGGTGACTATGTTCATCCTTTTAGCTCTTAATTTTTGTCCTAGTGTTTGTTAATGTAACAGCAACTCTCACATTGGCTTGTTGTACGGCCATTTGGAGGTTGAGATCGGTTCGCAACCAATTTAACTGAGCTAATAGTTCCATACTTGCTAATCTATCTGCAGATAAAGGAAAGCATTCGAACAGAACAAGGATGCACTGTATGCATCTTAAATTACAGGTAACTCAATTGTACTTCAA
Organism: Escallonia rubra; assembly: GCA_033065855.1. NCBI lineage: Eukaryota > Viridiplantae > Streptophyta > Magnoliopsida > Escalloniales > Escalloniaceae > Escallonia > Escallonia rubra. The sequence continues at coordinate 310,585 of JAVXUO010000620.1, read as the reverse complement.
ATTGAGTCCACAAAAACTTGTATTATGCTTTGGATCTTAACTTTAACCTCTTTTGGCCGTTTTCCTCTCAGAAAAGACACTAGTTCATTTTGGAATTTTCTTCACATCTCACCTGTTCGAAATGCTTCTGGCAAGGTAATATCTTTGTGTGCTAACTTTCATTATTTTTCCTCGTAATCCGGCTGAACTTTAGAAACTGTCGTAGATGATCTAATCAATGGTTTCTGAACCATGGGTGACCAAAAGCATACGATGCTTGATTTTGATTGCAAATTATGAACTTTATTTCTTGTTAGAAAGCTAAAGTAATGAAGTGTTAATTACGTGAAGCTACAACACTAATATTATCTGTTCCAGGTATGCTAGGGGATCAAAGTTATATATTTTGTAGCGTAAGTGTTACTCCTGATTGCACTCACAGATGTAAATAATTTACAAGAACCCTACACCATTCATCCACCCCGAACTTAAAAAGTGATTAATGATAAAAGGTTGCCTTTGTATTATCTCTCTCTCTCAGATGTTGCAGGATCATCCCATCTAATTCAAGGAAACATCAGCAATTCTGATCCCACATTAAGATTTAAAGTGATCTATAGATGCACAAGTGTCCCCTTGCACGCATGTGCCTCAGTCTTTCACCACAAGGCTGCTTGACCGTTACTGTGCATTGAGGTTTCAGCTTGAAGGTCCCAAGTTATAGCTTTTCAATTCAAGCAATTGAATTCTGCCTAGGTCTTAGACTCCTTTGGTAGTACATCCATATATGTTTTCCTATTATGCTTAATATAAGGATTACAAGTTAGCTCTTGCACCACCTTCTGCTGAAGGAGATGAAGGTGTTAGAGTGGAGGGGTTGAACATTCCACATGATCCCCTCACCTTCCGGAGCGTATCTCGAGACTTCACCTTCCTCATATCTTTGAATGACTGATAAACTGAAAGAGAAGAAGGATTAACTGCAATGTAAAAAAGGGAGGAACAAAAGGGGGTTGGGTAGAGATTGGCGCGCGCGGGGGCCGGGGGGGGGGGGGGGAAGGGAAGGTGTTGGCGGCTCTAAAAGTGTAATACAATCCCCCTTTCGAATCTTTTTAAGTTCTAGTGGTAGTCCTCTGTATGGCCTATGATAGTTGTACTTCCTAATCTGGAATCTCTCTAGAGAGCAGCGGCTATTCCAATTCACAACTTGAGAGCCATTTTCACTATCTTTCTTAAATTAGGAAACCTGTCTCTCACTCGTTCACTTGATTTTTGAATCCTCCCCAGTTCCTTACAGCTTTTTGTCTCTCCCGGCCTCTGCATGGTCAAACTTATAGCTATTAGTAAATGCTTGAGAATTTCTTAAGGAGGTTAGTTGGATTTGCACTATGCTTGAGCAGTAACGTCACTTTCTTTTTGGGCATGTCTTTGCTGAGTTCTTTAATTTGAGGGGGTGAGTAACGACAGACGGAGCATCATACAACGAGCAACTATTTGAAAGCTATATTTTTTGTCATTTTTCTCTTGTATGTGATAGTGTGCAGAAGGGATGTACCTTTTCATATAGGTGGGGCAGAGGTGGTTACTGTGATCTGGCCTGATCATAGATTAGGCGGGATCCCAAGGAGGGAAGCTGAGGCCATAGAGAAGAAGGCTGGGTGGAAGGTGGGGAGATGGGGGAGGGCGGAGAGGGAGTCCATGACATGTGTACTCAGGTTATATACTGAACACCAGCGTGAACACTGAGTATTAAAAAATCTTGGGTCATCATAAAACTTGAGATGATCCCTCAGATTATTCATACCATTCCATCAGATTGATTAATCCAAAGATCTTCGGTGCCTGATATGATTGTAGTATTATGGCGGTTGGGCAAGTATGCCCCCATCATCTAGTGGTTTAGGACATCTTTCGATGAGGCAGCAGGGTTGATTTCCTCGGGTTTAGGGTGTTGCAAAAGAAAGGGGAATGGACTGACTGGATTGTGCGTTGACGTTCATTCAAGGTATGATCACATAAGGACACAATATAGGGGTTCTTAACACTTAGAACTGACTTTGCAACCATAACAATAGGAAACTGTGTCATACATAATAGTAGTGTGTGTTCTTTCCCCTGCGTTTTCCTTTCCAAATGCCACAATTGCGTAATTGGGAAGGCAATTCGTTACAAGATTTATTTCTCGTCAGACCTGTTAATTTTTTGCAATAAAATGAAAATTCTCTCTTGATTTGCGGATTCCATGGAAATTTAGCTCCACTTCTCCTTCCAATTTATTGGCATTTGGAAAGACGACCATAATGAAGTTCTGAAATTCTGCTTAATTTGCCTCAGAATACCTCCATGCCTCTCATCATTTATCTTGCTTTGCAGATAGCATATTTTGTTGGTGTTCAGATCGAATCTAGCTGTACCAATCAGGACAAACAAAAATTGAGTCCTGACAGAAGGCAGCTTAGCGTCGTGGCTGCTGTTAAGGTTGCAGTGAGGGGCTCATCTATGGGCGCCAGCACCTCCAAGTCATAGGATAACCTTCTACATTCTTTTTTGGCTGATTATCAGTTTGTTTAATGGTATAGGTTGTATTCTTTTCTTGGATGTCCCAAAGGAGAATATATGGTATATACATGAGCTTAAAAAAACTGTATTGCATCCCACTGTGGCGCTGCCTTCATTTGTGATCTCATCTAGTTCTTGATGAATGCAGAAAGCACAGAAATCGACTGTTATAGATTAGTGAAACTCACGGTGTCTATACAAAGCTGTTTCAATTTCATGTAGGGTCTATGGATCAGCTGTTGTTGATAGCTTTTGTTTAGATGACAATAGAGGAAACATTAGCGCAAGAACTATGTCCAGAACATGAAAGAGGAGAAAGAGAGTTCATTTGAACTATGAAGAACACACATTGGAATGCATTTCATGCTAATCTGCCGTAAGACATACCAGTGACATTTCTTGAACTAGCAGCACATTGTTTGTTTCTTTAATCTGTTCTCTATTGATATACAAAAGTTGACATAGTCTTGATGGTATCTCCTAGCCTAGTGCAGTTGTGGTGGCTCATCGTTTGCTACATATCAAGTGTTACGTTAGTGGTTTATACCTGATGATTTTTGGCGGGTCCGGTGTTTGTGCTTGAATTAGAATATATTGTATTGTTATTCTTTGAGATGCGGTTACTTGGATTGATTGTGGTCTATCGTGCTTATAAGATGAAGCTGTCATCCAATCTGATTGATATATAAGGATCGTTGGGATGGATATATATGTTTTAGCCTTTTTTTTTTAAAAAAATTGCGACGGTGCACGTCAACGTACCCCGTACAATATCTACGCTAAAAATTAAATGGGAGATGAAAAGGAAAAACCATATAAGATCGAATTAGGTTGGACCATATTTATTTCTTGCATGCTTTGAAAGAATTTGAATGCTTTGTTGTTACAATAATATAATAATAACTCGGTTAAATTAAAAGCAAGCCATTATAACGCGGCAGGTAAAAATATGAGAGGGCATTCCCAACTTGTGCTTTAAAAACAATTTGAATTTCCTACGGTAACACCACGTCAGGAAACTTTAAGCCATTAATAAATTTTATGCAATTGTATTGCAATTTATCTCGCTAGCATCACCAAGAAACCAAGGCTGCAAATTTGGGTCAGTTTTGAACCACAAATAATGGCATTATTACTCAAAATTTTCTGCTGTCCACCCATCATGCCAGTGGTATAACACACTTGCCCAATATTTCCCCCCCAATCAGCTGAAAAATCAACCACATTAGAGCTAAATCACAGGGTAAACTGCATTTACTTTCTCCTTCTACCTTTTGTTTGATTCTAATGATACAATTTGGTTCTGTCTTGGGTGACCAAAGTAGTCACCATTCTTAACCAGTCAAAACACAATCATCCCCTAATCACAGCCATTATCATAAGATCATTGCCATATATACTTCAGATTTGCATGTCAGATTACGTACATCTCACATGACAGACCACTGAATGATCTCTGTGAGTGATGCAGATTGAAAATCCAAATCCCACCAGTTCTTTGTTTTCGGATTTCCACCCATATTTACACCACCAAGTAAATCACTAGACAACAAACTTATTACACCTCTCTATCATCCCTTAATCACCCGCAAACCCTACCCTTAATCGCTAACCAGAAACCGAGTTTCTCCCTGAATCCAAGAAACCAAGAAACCACTCCAATGGCATTCAAGAACCCGTCTTTCCTCTGCTCTCTCCTCACCCTTCTCTCTCTGCTCACCGTCTCCGCCCAATCCCCTCACCACCGCCGTAGCAAACCACCCAGTATTCTGGACCCGAGATCTCACCCCATCCAAGCAGCCGTCTCAAGCACGGGCTTTGCCGGTCTCACGGCGTCGTTCGGCTTCGAAATACAGTCGGACGACCCGTCGACGGCGCCGGCTAACGGCGGGGAGTGGGCCCTGCTGCAAAAGAGCGTCGGCATATCCGCCATGCACATGCAGCTGCTGTACAACAACAAGGTGGTTATGTTTGACCGGACCGACTTCGGCCAGTCGAACCTCTCTCTCCCGGACGGCAAGTGCCGATACAACGACGAGAAGATAAAAGTCGACTGTACGGCACATTCCATCTTGTACGACGTCGCTACGAACACCTACCGCCCTTTAATGGTCCACACCGACGTATGGTGCTCCTCCGGGGCTGTCCATCCCGACGGAACCCTAGTCCAGACCGGCGGCTACCACGACGGCGACCACAAAGTACGGCTATTCAGCCCGTGTGACGATGACCAATGTGACTGGCAAGAGTTACCACAAAACCTGACCGTACAACGTTGGTATGCCTCAAACCATATTCTTCCCGACGGGAGGGTGATCATTGTCGGCGGCCGGCGAGCTTTTAGCTACGAGTTTTTCCCCAAAAACCCGGCCAAGGCGTCATCAATGGATGTTTACTACCTATCTTTTCTACGTGAGACATCCGACCCGAAAGAGGAAAACAATCTTTACCCGTTCTTGCACCTCTTGCCCGACGGGAACCTCTTTGTTTTTGCCAACCAGCGATCCATTTCGCTTGACTACGTTAACAACCGGGTTGTCCGGGAGTTCCCGTCGATTCCGGGCGAGAAACGGACCTACCCGTCAACCGGCTCGTCGGTCCTGCTCCCGCTCCGGTTATCCGGTTCGGGTACCGGGTCGGGTGTGGTGGTGGAGGTGATGGTGTGCGGTGGCGCGCAGGGCGGCTCGTTCCTCAAGGCGGAGCGGGGCGAGTACTTGGCGGCTTCGAAGACGTGCGGGAGGATGAGAATCTCGGATCCGGAGCCGAAATGGGTGATGGAAGAGATGCCGATGAGCCGGGTCATGCCCGATATGTTGCTTTTACCCACGGGGGACGTCATTATTCTGAATGGAGCATCAAAGGGCACAGCCGGGTGGGAGGATGCTGACGAACCGGTTCTCAACCCGCTTTTGTACATGCCGAATGAATCCGACTTGACCCGGAGATTCTTCACACTCAACCCGTCCACAATGCCGAGAATGTACCATTCAGCCGCTATATTGTTGCCAGATGGCAGGATACTAGTGGGCGGGAGTAACCCACACGTGCAGTACAACTTCACTGGAGTGCGCTTCCCAACGGAGCTAAGCTTGGAGGCGTTTTCGCCGCAGTACATGGCCCCACAGTACGCGCACCTGCGTCCTTCGATCCTATCCGTTGAAGGCAGCGGGGACGGCGCGGTGTCGTACGGCCAGGAGTTCTCGATCACTTTCACGATGGATTTAAACGGTGGGGATCGCGAGATCACCGTAGCGATGGTTGCGCCTTCATTCACCACGCACTCCTTCGCTATGAATCAACGGCTGTTGGTTTTGAACGCCGTGGCTGTGCAACGGCTGTCGGCATTTGGGTATAAGGTTACGGTGGACGCGCCTCCATCGAGGAATGTTGCGCCACCGGGATACTATATGTTGTTTGTGGTACACGATGGTGTACCAGGTCAATCTGTTTGGGTCAAGATGAATTAAAGTTCATATTTGTCCTATTTCTTTTGTTCCGTTTTTGTTTTATTTTTAGTATTGTAAATTTCATTTAAGGTTTTTGTAGGTAGTTGAAATTGAGGCATTTTCTGGTGCCGAAGAGAGTGATGCTTAATTTGAAATAATTTTTATTGTCTAATGTAGGAGGTGACGAAGATTTGATCATCTTGTCGAGTATTTCTTCCATTTGGTTCTCGTTTGACAAATCATAGAATGTGCAAATTTTAGTAGGTGTTAAAAACTCTCGATAACTTAGGAAAACACATAATGTTGCACGGTCTTTTAAAAGCTTGTAACCTAGTGTGTCGTATGATAATGTAATTAATATCCCAAACATAAAATGCGGGTGTCGTGTGTACGATGATCCTGGCGTAATTAAAGATCATGCATAAGTATGTTACTGTTGCAATTGCATAGATGCTATTCCATGATTTATGAGCTTCAAATTCTAAACTTCATTGTGTGGGATTTCATATTAACAGCATAGTAAATGATTAAGAGGATGTTTGAGATTGATTTTAAAATAATCAAATTTGGTTAGATCCTGATTAAATCTAATATTGAAGTGTTTGACAAGAAAAAAAAAAACTGATTAAATCTGCTATAAAATGCTCAAAACTGATCAAATCCCAAATCTTCATTTCCTTAGATTCTGATTTAATTAGTTTTGAAGAATCAGCTTTGTTAAAAAAAATTATCATAATATCCTCACATCTAATGGGCATTAAATGTCCCTTTTAAATCTTAATACATTAGTTTGTCATTTTGCCACAATAGACCTATTTTCAACATTTTTATCCAAACACTTTAAATAAGTTTTACTTTATTGTGCTTGAAATTACTTAAGTCTGATTTCAAAAATCGATTCTGATTTAATACAAAATCTACTTTTGACGGTCGATCACGAACAAGAAAGGTCTTCGACTTTAGCTAGTGATGGAGGATTGGGACAAGACTAGATTGAAAAGGGGTCTTTGGTAGCTTTACTTGTTTTCGCAGTATGGCATATGAACAAATGTCAAGGCTACGGTTACCACTTACCAGCTTTGTTATTCTCACAATCTTAGTGATGGATGTTGGTTGGTAGAAGAAGATGAAATCTGCTTCGGATTCAAGAGAATAAGGTGGAGGAAACAAGGAGAATCAAGAGTCAAACCACGCTCTGGGGAGATCCATTAACACTATCTAAGAAAAGTTGAGATTCTAAGTCACAACAAAGCAGAGGTCAACATGGCTTTACGGACTTTGAATATCCTCAAAGAAAGTTCATTTCCTCTAAGGAGACACAGACTGCTGCCCAGTTAGCATTGGCTCGGGGAGCATTGATTGACATATCTTTTCGAGGGCCAACTAAATTCTGTGTTATCCAATGCCAAGTTGCCAACATAGAATTGTCATTAATACCTTCACTTTAACTCCCTTGCGTTGATTTTTTTTTTCCTTTCTCGAAACGCGAACTTTTCACTTGTGCATAATCTATCAAGCAACAACGGTTAAAAATTGCAAACCCTTTGTGTTTGTGTTCACCCTTTGCAGGTTTTCGCTTCAGGAAATCAACCTCTTAATCCCGAGCATCTCTTGTATGCAATAACGTACATTCGAAGCATTGGCAAAACATGTTATCGGGACTCAGTAGCACTTTGGCCCTTAAAGTTTAAAAGTTGATAATGGCAAAAGTTCTACGGGAATGTCCAAGTGGAGTAAAATTCAGGGAGGTCGAAAAGTCCAAAAGATGCATAGAGGGTGGAGATGCGGGGTATCGATCCCCGTACCTCTCGCATGCTAAGCGAGCGCTCTACCATCTGAGCTACATCCCCAATGTGTATTTATAATTGTCACATGTTAATATTTTCCAAATTGAAGAACTCTGTGTACCAGCTAGCTTTTTGCTGGTTTATGTGTGACAGAGTGTCAATTGTGATGCATTTCGCAAAAGACAATAACAAGTGGGAACTCACATTCATGCAGCTGTCTTTTTGCCTGCCTGCACCAGCAGAGCAGCATTGGCTCGTCTGTGTCATTGTTTCATGGCATGCAGCATTGTATTTTGGATATATCTGAAGAAGGCTTTAAACTGTTTTCTCACGTACTAACTTTGATTTTCACCTCTCAATCTCTGACATAACTGACCAACTGAGCCTATTTGCTAGCATATTGATACCTTCTTTTTTATATGGTCTGTGTCTGTAATCTGCGTAGGCAACGTGCAGCTCCTGCCTTTTTTCTTGCATTAACCATGGCATTCAATACGGCAATGGAGCAAATGCTGCTAAACACTCTTCCCTCTCTTCCCCTCTGCAAATTGAGACCACCGACATCTCTAATTAGAAGCAAAGCTACCACTTTGAGCACGAACCGTAAGAAATTGGAAAAAGGAAATGGGAAGGAATAAATGGAAGTAGAGAAATTGGTGTAAAGTGGCCAAAGAACTACGGAAGCATTTGCACTTGGAGGCAAGATGAATACTGATTGGATGCTACTTTAACCGAACCATGAAACTTAAAGCTTCTACCTCTAGCTATATTGAGAACGGATCGTGACATTCAGTTAGCGAGTGCAGCAAATACTGATAGATATTCTTCCCCGCGACCTTATTGCAAACTGAACCTTTGTAGCTAAGAAAAAAATCCATATACTTCTTGAAGTAGATGATGTAAGTTAATGATGTCTCATTCTTACCCTTAGGAGTTGCAAATTGTTCGTACCAAGATAAGGTCTCTTAGAAAGGAATCTAGCACGAAAAATTGGAAGCAAACGGTTTCTTCCCTTTGGCCCGTTGCAAAATTACTACTTCAATGAAGCTAGGCCCAAAATTTTATTTGAGCAGGCAAGGGTATATGATATGGCATACGAGTGTCAAAGCAGACTCTTTAGAGATGAACATCGGGACTAGATTTTATCTTTGAGAAGAAGCTTCGTTATCCTACTTTGAAACTAAAATACATCAGCGCTACTTCAAAGTTCCAGCAATACTTTGTCAGATGTGTAGGAGTGTCTTCCACCGGCTTTGATCTCCAGTTCTCTTTGAGACTAATTAAGGCGATAACCCTAGAAGAGGGTTTCGATCTCCGAAACATGTGGTCACAGGTTCCGGTCTCACTCCCTCCTCCCACGCGAAAACTAAGCAAATGAACATTCTCTTCCGATGAAAATAATGAACCTTCTTTGGTAGTTTGGGTGTAACAAAAGAAAAACATTTGATGACCCAGTAATAGAATAGACTACTGATTGTAAACAAAAAAAGTCTGCGGGCCAGAACAGCGAAATGTTTCCAATTGTACATCTCAAAAATGCCCTATATTGACTCTAGAACATATTCCACATATCTATACAGCAGAAAGGGTTGCTTGACATGCAGTATAACTGCCCATCCACGATGTTTTATAGAATGGCAATTTGCTGATTTGCTCTGTATATCCACCATAAAAGGAGTACTTATGCTGCTTGGATGGTCTTGTGCATGGATCTGTACTTGTACCGGTTGGCCCAAAAGAGATAATGCAGGAAATTCAACGCGCTCAGCCCACACATTAACCAATAGAATCGCTCCAAGTCGTAATGATTAAGGTTCCTGCCAGAAAGCCATGGTTTATGCTTCGAACTGCCCGTTGCACTGTTGACTACAGACACAATTACTGTGCTTAGATAGTACCCCATCGCCAAAGAGGCAAAAGAAAGTGATGTAGCCAAGGATCTCATACTGATAGGCGCCTCGGTGAAAAAAAATTCCAATAATCCAGCCAAGGTGAAAAGATCAGCGGACCCTAGAAAAAGATACTGAAACGCAATCCAAAAAAATGTAATGGGTAATGGCTTCGCAGGGTTGTCTAGTAATCCCGAATGGGTGGCGACTCTTTTGCGCTTAATTTCAACTAGTGCTGCAGTTGCCATTGCTACAATGGAGAGGACTAGGCCGATTCCAATGCGTTGGAGATGCGTGATTCCCATCTCGGTTTTGGTTGTTTTACGTGCAAATGGGACGATGAAATAGTCGTAGACGGGTGCAAGGATAATGATGAACAGTACAGGGAAAATCGGAAGTGAGGCTGGTGGGACTTTTAAGGAGCCGAGCTTTGTGTTCATGGTGGCAGCTTGTTGGACTGAAAAAGTGGAGAGCTGAGCTAGGCAGCAGTTGAGCATTATGGTACAGGCAAACACTGGGAGGATTTTTAGTACAATCTTGACATCTTCAACTTGTTTTACTGAGCATTCTAGTGATCTGTGGGCTGGCATGTTTACCACTGCTCTGTTTAGGAATTTAAGGCTTTCACTTGGGTTTTCGACGTGATCTATACCTATGGTACTCTTTTCTGCTTCGGCATCTTCAATGCTGGTTGGGGTCCGTGGAGAAGGGCTGGTGTCCATGCTTGCAACTGCGTTGTTCTGGTTTTTGGTCATGCAAGCGTTCAGTGTCGCAGCAAGGAGAACCTGCTCATGAAAAGATAATATTAGCGTAGTAATCAAAGAGCCTCGGTAGAATGTTCGTTCATCTCACTTCGGACAGTCGCCAGAAAGAAAAGGGTTTACCGTTTTTCCTAGGCCGCTTTCGCCAGAACCAAGAACTAGAGATTTAGAATTTCTAGGGGTAAATGCTATAATTTCAAGGGAAAACGCAAAGAGTGCAAGTATTTCTGCAATTTGAGAAAAGTTGCCATTGAAGATCACCTTAAGTATAGTTGTGAGTGGACTTCCACGAGGAACTTTGTTCCTATAGATGCATGAGCCGGCGAGAAAGATTGGAATGGACAACAAGATTGTGAAGGTGGAAATCCCAAACCCCCATTGCCAGCCTTTGTTGTCCTCAATCCACACCACCAAGGTGACAGCAATTAGGGCTCCACACGCGAGGGAAAACACAAAGTAATTGAAGAAAGTTGATCTTTGCTTCCTTCCCTGTGGAGTATCTTCATCAAACTGTTCAGCACCGTGGGAAGGCAGCGATCCCTTAATGCCCCCGACGCCCAGTGCCACTAGATAGAGGCCTATGAAGAGCATTGCAGCTTTACCGCCATGAACTTGCTGGCATGGAATATTAGGGTTGGCAGGACCACATTCTGGTGGCTTCAAGGAAGGTGACCGGGCTTGTATTGTGAGTACGACCAAACCCTGTTCCAACCATCAAAGGAGATGTTAGAATCACATCATGTGATATGGTCTTAAAGATGATTGGGCTACATATAATGCAAGAACTATTAGGGCAATATAATCAATTGGCATTTGGACCATGCCCCAAAGTACATTCTGGCCAGGTGGACTTAGTCGCACACCACTAGGTTCCTACTCAAACCAAAGCGTTGAGAAGTTTCGTGCTATGTTCCCCTAGTCAGTCACCCTCCACTAATTTTTTTTCCAAAAATACACATTCGTACCGGCCATTGGATAGAATTCAAGCTTGACAAGATCTCACAGGTTCACAGTCCAAGGTATAGGCATTTTCAAGTCCCATCCAAAGCTGCGCGATAATTAAGTAGGTGATTGCGTGCATTTGCACACCTAAATGTGCTCGATTGAGACATCAAACAGATGTTCAAATCGTACCGATGATTAAAGGCGTTTCAAACCTTAAATTACTGTTGCATCACTTGAGAATCTGTGTATGCATATATCCATCAGTTTCCTCGTTTTAAATAGTGGTCGTACTGTAAACTAATCCCCTTGCCACAGCCAACAGGTCGGTGGCCATTTGAACTCCTAGACTCCATCCAGCAGCGGAGGCAGCAGGGGGCACAGGGGGGCACGTGCCCACTTGCTGCCTCCAACACAACTGGTTGTAGATGATGAGGGGGCTGGTTGTAGTCTTGTAGAGGTTGATGTCCAGATGAGGGGGGGAGAGAGAGAGAGAGAGAGAGGGGTGCGGCTGGTGATGAGGGGCTGGTTGTAGAAGGGTTGGAAGGTGGGTTTATGGACTTAAATGCTTGAATTTCAACCATTGATTAAATTAACGATCATGATTTTCTTGAAAAAGCTCCATGTGTTTTATATAATAGTACTAATATATGATGCTATGATCAATGAACACAAAAGATGAACATTTTATCGGAAAAATGCTCCTAAAATACGTTTGCTAAAACGCCTAGAAAAATACAACACTTTAACAAATTACGTTTAAATTAGAGGATCAAAATAAAAGACGCATTAAAAGAATGACACTCAAATAAATGTTCTATATAAACGTTCTTTATACTATATTTTGTTGACGCAATGTCAATCTTTGTCTCTGTGATCGTCTCAATCTTTATTCTCTTCATATAACTATGGTGTTAAGTGTTGGCTCTTGTGTATAGTAAATTTTAATAAATTATTATGGAGTATAAGATTGTCCCTTGGTCTCTTTGTGCTTTCATACTTGCAAATGGATTATGCGTTTGACAAAAGGTAAGACACAAAAATTAGAAAGTCTATTTTGATCAATAAAATGCAGTTGTGTGTAATCTAGAATTAAATTGACACACAAATTTTTGGGTTACCTTTAGATTTACCAGGTGTAGGAAGTGAGTGTATGAATTGGCTACTCATAAAATTGTGGGTGTTTCACTTATGTCCGTTCGACCTACGCTCGTTTGAGTTGTCTGTTTGTTTGAGTTGTCTGTTTGTTGAGTTCGACCTACGCTCGTTTGAACTCCTAGGCTCCATCGGATGTGTGACTACCCAGGAGATGTCACCCCCAGTGATGTAGGCTCATGACTGTTGAATGTCACCCCCAGTGATGTTGGCTCTACAGTGATGGATGGTGTAGCTACAAGCTAGGGAACCACACACCTGGTTCATGGACCCTTTGATGGAAGATATTGCCACCACATATTACATGACAGACAAACTAGACCTTGGAGAAAACCTTATACAGATAAAACAACCCGAATTGATTTTTCGCTATAATATACTGATAAGGGAATCCAGAACTAGTCCCAGTCCCACCATCACCACTTGTGGAGTTTTTCCACAAGTGGACACTTATCAGTATACAGTCCTCACGCAACTAGATAAGGGTATTCCAAGTCGTAAGAAGTAGGCTACTACGATGGCACAGTCCTCCTCCTCCTCCTCCTCCTCGAGATTGATTTCTGAATATTAACGAAGCTTTTTTTTTGCCAGTAACATAAAATTTGTCGTTAAAAAATATCAAGTGCATGAGGTGATAACACGTGGACAAGTGCTGATGCAACAAGTGGCCAGGGATGCAAATGGTTGACATTTCTTTTTTTTTTTTTGGGGGGGGGGGGGGGGGGTGGTTTGCCGTGTGCAAGAGACAGAGGCATTAAATGGGAAAGAAACAAGAAGATAGTTAAATCGCTCTTTCCAACGGGAAATCAGAAAATGAAGTTGCTATCTCTTGTTCTTGTCCCAACTTGACAGTATGGCCTCCCTTAGAGGCACTCTTTCTGATTGGATCGGTTGCATGTGATCCATATGTGGGGCCCGAACCAGGACCCCACCTAAATTATAATTAAATTAATCATCATAATGGACATATTTTTTTTTCTTAAAAGAATTCCTCCGACTTCACAATCAATTGTAATATATCATTTTCTTTGGATCCAGCCTTCTCTCGTTCCCATCCGTCACCTAAAGTCAAGTTACTTTCGGAGATATTAGCTAGTTCGGATTGTAATAACTTCTTATAAGTTTAAGTAACGGAGAGAAGAACAACCCAATGACTTCATAGTCAAGTTAGATGCAACGAAATGTATAAGCATCTTTTGCAACATCGTTACCGTATCAGCTTTTATGATAAAAGATATATCTTGTTAATATTACAATTTTTCATCGTTAACAACACTTTTTACCGCACCAGTAGAGCAGAGAATATTAGTCCAATAAAGTCGTGAGAGCTGAAGAGGAAAAAAACAAAAAAACTGAAGCATATTTGTTCCTCTTTTCCGTTTCAAATGAATTCATTTCCTGCAATCAATGCATTCTGGTTGAGACATCATTGAGCCAGATTTCCTTTGGACCCTTCGAAAAAGAAAAAATCTATTTTTCTAGATTTACCGAATGGCAAAATTCAAACAACAAAAAAGTGAGTATTGACTTATCAAGCAAATTAATAGGCACTTGCAGAATGAAAACTTCAAAACGGCGGTACCAGTTATCATGAGCAGAAAGGCAAAATGTGAAGGAAAGAAAGGGCGAAGATTTTCAAGTACCAGGAACTCAACGACTGCACTTGTCAAGTAGATGTGATAAGCGGTGAAGAAAGCATCTGATAAGAAGCCACCGAGGAGGGCGAGGAGGAAGGCGGTGCCCATGAAATTTGTGACGGAGTTGGCCGATTTTGATGGAGTGAAGTGCATGTACTCCGACATGTACAGTACCAAGTTGCTTGCATTTGCCAAGTATGCCAAATTCTCCAGTACCTCCACGGCTGCACCAACAACGAAACCAGAAAGTTTCCTCAGATTGATCCGAGAGATATATCATCATCGTCAAACAGCTTGAGAAAGCTGGTCTGAAGTGTATGAGACTCGTAAGAACACAGGATTCATGTGACAAAAGGGCCAGTGAACCCGGTATCAATCAAGAAACATGTAGAACCTAGGTCGGATGAAGGTCTAGTTGAAAGAAGAGACTCAATTTCGAGAGTAAGTTTCCATGAAAACTTTATGCATTCTGAGATTGTTAAGGAATGTGTTATACCCAATACAAAGGAGGCGGCAGCCATGCCACCATGGCGGGCTCTTTCTGCAGGTCTGTTCCTCCAATCCACATAGCCTTCCCATGAACTCAGCTGCTGTTCTATCTCCTGCAACACCCAAAGAGGAATCATCAAAGAGGGAGAAGGCAACACATGCACACCTATTTATATCAGTAGTACATGAATGTTTTTTCAATTGAGGAGACAAAGAAGGGAGGAGGAACCCACCATTTTTTTCCCTTTCTTTTTTACAAGTTGGATCTGTGGAGTTAACCTGAGATGGCTGAGATCAGAGAGACTAGAGTGATCAGTAGAGGGTGATTCTAAGGGGATGGAGAGAAAGGGTCCAAATTTAAAGGGAATGGTCTGGGCTCTAGACCCTTTAAGAAAGGAATTCTATCCTTTCAGACCTCCCTTTGTAGGTAGTTCTCAGAATATTTTAATTGCTATTTATGACATTGTTTATTTCTTCTGAGATATGACTATCTTGTTGGCTAGAGATTGCTTGGTTTAACTATAAAGTTGTAGGAACGGAAAGGCAAAAAGAGAGATGAGGAGGATAGAGGGTACCCGTTTGTCTTGTTTGACCAACTAGAAACCAAATATTGAAGGTATTAAAGTGCTTCTTCATGTCTCCACCATCCCATTTAAGGTATATCACTTATCACATTATTATCATAAATTGGAAGCAATAAAAGTCACCTTCTGTGATGAAATTAGGTCCGCAACTAGCTCCATAACTTTGTAGTCAATTTCAAGGATTTAGTACCACATCGCTTTATATTTTAAAGCGAACATCTAAAGGTGGAGAAAAGTAAACAGTTTATCATAGACATTGAAAGAAGATACTCTTTTGAGGAAGTAGAGATTACCAAGAAAAACTTATGCTATCTTTTTTCTTAAAGAACGTCTATTATCACAATTCTACAGGAGTCCATATATTACGTACCTAGCTATTTGTTTTAACTGTACTTTGTATGTTTTTTATTATTTGACTTTCACATGGGAATGGGGTGTGGTTTTGATAGATGGCTGGCAAGACACTAGAGTGATCAGTAGAGGGTGATTCTAAGGGGATGGAGAGAAGGGGTCCAAATTTAAAGGGAATGGTCTGGGCTCTAGACCCTTTACGAAAGGAATTCTATCCTTTCAGACCTCCCTTTGTAGGTAGTTCTCAGAATATTTTAATTGCTATTTATGACATTGTTTATTTCTTCTGAGATATGACTATCTTGTTGGCTAGAGATTGCTTGGTTTAACTATAAAGTTGTAGGAACGGAAAGGCAAAAAGAGAGATGAGGAGGATAGAGGGTACCCGTTTGTCTTGTTTGACCAACTAGAAACCAAATATTGAAGGTATTAAAGTGCTTCTTCATGTCTCCACCATCCCATTTAAGGTATATCACTTATCACATTATTATGATAAATTGGAAGCAATAAAAGTCACCTTCTGTGATGAAATTAGGTATAATTCCTTTCCCTCCGCAACTAGTTTCCTCCATAACTTTGTAGTCAATTTCAAGGATTGAGTACCACATCGCTAGATATTTTAAAGCGAACAACTAAAGGTGGTAAAGTTGCTTGATATTTAAAAGTAAACAGTTTATCATAGACATCTGAATAGACGAGGATACTCTTTTGAGGAAGTAGAGATTACCGGTTAAGAAAAACTTATGCCATCTTTTTTTTTAAAGAACGTCTATTATCACAATTCTACAGGATTGTCCATATATTACGTACTGCTAAGAGATTGCTATTTGTTTTAACTGTACTTTCCACAGCGAAAAAGAGCGTGAAAAAATGATCTTATATTCCCCCCTTTTTTTTATTGTTGTCCTCTTTGTGGATAGTATATATATTAAGTGTAAATGTTAATATAAGACAAATAATTGATTCTTATATTTCTTATGTAGACGCGTAGTAACATGATCCTATGAACTGAGATTTGACTTATCACATGGGAATGGGGTGTGGTTTTGATAGATAATTGGCAACCACACGTAGATGCATTTGTGGCCCTTTGATCCAAAGGTTCAACTGATCAGAAGCTGGAACCCAAGTTGCATGAAAGTTTAGTAGCTAGGCTTCTACATCTATGAAAGGAAGTTAAAGAAAGCTTTTTCTTTTATGGAGGTCACGAAGGAATGGTCATGAACGACTGAACTGAGTCAGAAAATTGCTTTAAAAGGACATACCCATTACCCACCATCCTCCAATCGACCCTGACTAGTGGCATGTGACAACTGCCAATCTCAAAAGCCAAGACCTAATTAAGTACGTTTTTCTTCAAAGTTCTACCTCTTTTAGGGATTTAGATAATCCTTCTTTATGTTTAGGGTAAAGTAGTGTCATGGATCCAATTTGCTGAGATAAATTCGACCTAATCTAAGTGTTAAAGTTACAATCTTTCCAAAAAGTTGAGCTTAACAATGGATACCATGGTTTAACAAGTGCTTGAGTCGGATATATGTAAATCCCTTATCGGGCATGCATCAGAGTGTTCAGATACACTGATGACAAATCACGCTAGTAGAAACTTACCATTTGTTACTTTTAATTTTAAACTTGGCAGAGAAATGAGTTCTACAATACCAATTATTGTATGTTTTATATTATAAGAATTCGCATGCTCCCTGACTTTACACTCGTTATGTTTATATTAGATAGAAAAATGATAGATTTGATAGACAATACTTGTTAATAGTTCGCATAAGTTGATTATAATATCCTAAGAACTGTTTCGATTTCACTTGTTTGACGATGAAAGGCAATGATAGATGTCAAATAAATACTTCTTATCACGCATACGCTCTGTCTGATTACTATTTTATTTGTTTACATTTTATACGTTCTACTTTTTACTGTTAAAGCTAAAAAACTTTTTTTAAAAAAATATCAAATTCAAACGCCAACAAACTCTTTATAAAGTGTATTGATCACTCCATTCATATGAAAATATTATGATAAGCCATTTTTTACATTTCTTAATGTATAAATTAAGTTTATTACAAATTAGGTATAATATCAAACAAAATATCAAGAAAAGTTAACACAGTACACGTTTCTCTACTTTTTGAAAAGACAAATTTTTATATTTTCATAATATGAAAACGAAAAGGAAAAAGCATGGTAACCTGACGGAGTGTTAGTTATGGGAAGCTCAAATCGCCTTACTTTGAACATAAAAATAAAAATTTATGGATGAGTCGAAAGTAAGGGTGCAACTTGGGTGAGGCAACCGGTGGACAACCCGTGCTAGCCCCGCAGAAATATAGGAATAAACTTACCTTTTTAGTGACCGTGGTCGACATGGGCTCAAAATTTTGAGCCCGTAAAAAATATAGACCGGACATGGACAAAGGTTTCGACAAGGCCGTTCAGCCCGTAGGAAAATCAGGCCGCGCGCGCGCGCGCACACACACACACACACACACACACACACACACACACATATATATATATATATATATATGGGAGCTGATCCGTTGCTAGCGCTAGCAGAGTTGCTAGCTCTATTTTGCCGTCCGCTATATAATATAGCGGACGATAATTTACGTCCGCTACATTATATAGCGGACCTGCTAGCGCTAGCAATGGATCACGATCCTATATATATTGTTTCCTTTAGTCTTTTTCTCTCATTTTGTTTCAAATATCTGTTTTCGTGCTTATATTTAAGTTCTATTTGAGACTTTAAAGTATTTTTTTTCATTATCATGACTAAATTGTAGGGTTGAATGGTCAATGATATGTTTCAGAATCGTTCTAAAAAAACATAATTCGTAACCATGGACAACTCGTGGGCTCCACATGTCCAGCCCGTGTCCACCAAAATCTAGATGAGCTTGGCATGGACATATATTATTAGGCCTGTAGATGGGCTGGGCTAGACACGACTTTTGAAGAGTGGGTTGGGCATGGTCTGACCCTTGGGCTCGTCCAGTCCGCCTAAGTTGCACCCCTAGTTGAAAGGTCATGTCAATATGTCTTGGTGGGATCAAGATAAGACAAATGCATACATAGACTTAGAGGTGAATATATATACTCTTACACTAGCATTGAACACATACTTTTACATCCTATGACCCCCCCTCCCCCTAATATCGAAACTCTGGTAATGGATTACATGGCATTCCTTCATAGATCATGGCAGGGACAGTTACTCATGTATATGGGGAAGTCAACTTTTGTGCGGACAAATTGACAAAACAGGCGGGCAATCGGCAATATGGATACCATCAATGGAATCATGAGCCAATTTTTTTTGTCTAACCACCTGTATCTTGATATATGTGGGAGAATTACCCCATGCCGTGTGACTCAAATCTAGTATTTTTAAATAAAACTCTTCTAGTTTTCCAAAAAAGAAAAATACTCTGTATACAATTTTTTTGGTAACATTACTTTACCTATATGCATCCATACTCATCTTAGCTATAACCCGCTAGTGCAAATTAGTTGGGTGTCTTACAAACCGTAAGGGGTTGGCCCGATCATGAAGAAAGTACGTTCCTTTTCTCAACTTTCTTGGTTCAAACTCTACAGTCATTGCCTAGACAAGTTTTTTATTTTAATGCACTAGACCGATGTGAAGAGTTTGTCCTTAAGATTCCAAAAAAGGGACTTAGTCTCAATTAGATCTGGCAAAAAAATGTCCGTACCCATAGGTCAAACCAACTGGTTGCAAAAATCCAGGTACGAGCATCAATTTTACCCCATAGTCAAACTGACTTGCAATCCCAGTTTGGTTTGGATTGGATACGAGTTACTCTGGTTTACTTAGATATTATGTAGTAAGTCTTCTTTTTACATTTTAGGTTAGCCTTTTTTAGTTTCAGGGTTTCTCTTTTTTACTCCCTTCTCTACTTCTTTCACTTTTCTCACCTCAGGCGTTGCCCTTCTCTCTATCTCTAACTCGTATATATCTACCGAAGGTCATGACCACACTACTTCACACTTCAAGTCCACACGGCGACTCCACCATCCTTATCACACTCAATCATGTTGGAGTAAAAGTGCTGAATGGAAGAAGAGAAAAAATGAAATTTATAGCTTGAGGTGCGTCTAATGATACTGTCTATTTAGTTTCAAGTTTGCTGTTAATGGATTCCAAGTAATGTTAGCAATTCTGAAGATTCGTTTCAGAATTACTCTTTGAAATTGTGTATGTAACTGAGAAAGAGAAGAGAAGATTCTGAAATAGGTGAAAATTTCATTAATTCCAAATTTTCAGAATCTTATTTATGGACTAACTAAAACCCTTTCATGAAGATACACAACCATCAAAAGGCATTACTTTAGAAATAACTGTTATTTCTGATGCCTTTCCAGAATTATTTCAAAGTCACCAAATTGTCACAAAAAATAAATGACTGAAAGAAATAATTCTGAAAATTGGTTAAAAATATGGAACGTTAGATCATAAATCAACGCACCATACGCGCGCGCGAAGTGCGCCCACTAAAGCGCACACAATGCTAACTGCGCACACTGAAACACATGCAATGTGCCACATGCGCACACGCGTGCGGTGCAGTGCACCGCACAATAGCATTCTCAATCTTTCCTGCAACAAACAATTCGAATGTAAGTACCACATGTGCTTGCATAAAAGAGAGAGAATTTATTTTCTCTCCAATGTGGGACAAATAAGAAGACCTTTTGGGTCTTGAACTTCACTTACAATACATACAAACACATGATCATAACAATCTATCACCAACAAATCGTTCACATATATGTCGTAGCTCCATTTCCACCTTCCATCGCAACTCTGCCATTCGCCATCCCATCTTACTCCATCACCGCAACCTCGTCGTCTGCTTCCACTGTCAGCGTCGAACACTGAAATCACCTCTATTGTCACCGATCGGAGAGGCACCACCCACTTTTTGACCATTGTCATTTGAATCATCGACTCCCTCCTCAAGTTTGACCAAATCTAGTTTCTCAGATTCGATTCGACTATGAAATCAACTAAACTCTTGAGTCTTGTTTTCTTATTCTGAGAAAGCCTCTGTATCTTGACAAAAATGTTGATTTATTTTTGTTAGCTCATTTGTTCGCCTCAAGAATTTTCCTACCTTAGAAAAAAACTAAGGGAATTTATTTTTGAGGGGATTTTTAGAAACTTTTAAGATTTATGTGATTATTGTATGTTGAACTTAATTATAGAGAAAGTGATAATCATAGGAAATCTTCATTGTAGTGTGGTGGGAAAAAAAAACAGAAGAAAAAATGAAAAAAATACTTAAGAAAACTGATCAAATGAATACTTGTCGTAAAAAGAAAAAAAATTAAAACTGACCTGTTTACCCGCGGGTCTACTTGGACCGCCCAGGTAGATTACGAGGTATAGAAAAGCGATACCTGAAAAAAATCGAATAATTTTTACCTAGACTCGTTTTATCCCAACCCATGCGGTTAGTACCGGTACCTTGCGGGTCATCTGTTTTCTAGGCCTAGTCTCGATTGACACATGAGTCGGCCTAAGAATACTCCGTAGTGTCCAAACTGGGAAAAAAAAATGGTTTTCATTTTAAGGAGTGCAACTTTTATACTCTTATATTCTCCTAATCTAGAGGACAAAGATAGAATAAAATACTAGTGTACCACTAATTATAGCATTTTTAACCCTATCTATGGGACGATTGATGCTAAAGCTTTCAAACAGCCAACAGAGCGCTGCTATGAGCTATCACTTGAAAGTAAGAAATATAAGCTAAGCGATGGTGTGCTCGCCATGTTCTGCGCATATCACGTAAACACAAATATTTTCTCATCTCTTGTGACTTTATTTTCTTCACGAGTTTCTTCCTCGGGCTGTAATGAGTAGGGTATGGATGATACGTGCACAGAAACGAGTAAAGGCAGCTTTGAATCGCGAAGAAAGTGACCTCATTACTGCAATAGACTATGCTCTTTTCTCGTGCACAACAGCTCACATGATTTCTAATTTCCATTCTTCTATCGGATGGGAGGATTCGCCCCTCTTCGGCATCAATTCCTACCGTTACTGCTAAAACCGCCGTAGTATTATGCTAGAAGCAAACGTTAACAACATAGTCCAGTATTGATCACTTTTAAAATGAATTGTAAGCGTTCAGTCTGTTGATCCAAATATGAGATATTCACTGTACACTTAGCGACAAATTGATGTACCATTGTTGATAGTAAAACTTTTAAGAACATGTATTGCTAAATATGAGAAAACTTACACATATTCGGTTAAGCATTAGTTGATGAAAATATTCAACTTTTCTTACTGTCCATTACAAATAAAGCTCAGTTTAGTAGTAACGGAAGTTAGTTGTGATGTCCAATCTTGTTTACGTAGGGAGGAATCAAATTCTGACCCATTACAAAAGGCTGGTTGAGCACCACTTCAGTCATTTGAGTCTCATTTTTGTCGTTAAAGTGATTATATAATGACATTTTTAAGAGCTTAAGCGATAAAAGTAGAGATCAAATATCTCTTCTGAAATGGATCGCAGTATCTCGATCATTTTGTTCTTGACAACTGTTAGGTGTGAGGTGCCTGCTATGGCAAGATTTCTTTTCCATCTATCCAAAGTTGTGCTTGAAAATCAATTTGTGGTGGTAGAATAAAGAGACTGAAAGAGATGCTGAAATGTCGGTTAGAAACATTCTTTAATGGAAAAATAATAGACCACATGGGATTAGTTTAGGTAAATTGATGATAACGATTGATGGACTCGATTATCAGACCCTTTTCTTCTTTTTTTCTTTTCAAAAAAAGGTTCCTTGCAGAATTTAAGATTTTGGCGCAAAGATAACATGCATATTGATGTTTTATGAATTTGCGCCGCAAGATAAATTCTTATTCTCCCACAGAGCTAAAATTAAAAATGGCATCCCGGAGGCAAGAAATAATTAAAGGTATCAATCTTTTTGTGATACCGATCATCTAGTTTTATTCTCTACAGGCTGCAACTTCATATTATAATAGCCTTCTCTCGATCGGCTATCTAATTCTCAAATCTAAGTCTATTAGATTTTAGCAGCTAAAGTAGATGGTTTGAAGTGTTAATTAAGGTTAAACTAGATGCTACATGTTTTTTTAGAGGGAGGGAGATCAAGAGAGCGAGCTTTTCTATCTTAGTCTTGTTGCTGGTTGAGATGCTTAACTAAAACTTCAATTCGGTGCTATTGACTTTAGCTATTAATTATCGTGTGTTTATTCTGAAGTTTAAGCCGAAGTTGCAAAGATTCGCATGGCATTGGTGTTATTGACTTAAGCTACTAATTATTGCGCTTTTATTCCCGCTAAAGTGCATATTGATCTTAAAGAATTAGCGCCGCAAGATAAATTCTTATTCTCCCAAAAGCCAAAAATTGGAATCATGGGGGGCTAGGGAAGGAATTATATATTTTTGGCAATATCCACCTTTAGTTTTATTCTCTTCGTACTTCAACTTCACTTTGTAATCCGTACCCTTCTTCCAACCTTAACTCCCTTGATCACACGGAACTTTAACAGTCAGTAGACCTTTATAGCTAGTGAAGGTAAACTTACGCAACGCATAATTTTAAAACGAAACCCTAGTTTTAATATGGGAGAGAGAGGGAGAGGGAGAGGGAGAGGGAGGGAGAGAGAGAGAGAGAAGCGAGCTTTTAAAATGCTTTAATCTTGTTTGGTAGTTGAGAATTGAGATGTTTAAGTTTAACTAACACTTTGGTTTGTTTGACTATAGTTACTAGTTATTTTGTCTCTATTACAAAGCCAAGTTAGATAAAAAAAAAAAGAGGATTATTGGTGCATCTGTTACACAAGTAGTAATGCATGTATTGAACCTAACCATTATATATTGATATATTGATTTTGGTGCAGTGGTAAGCATTTGATCATAATAATTGGTATCAGAGCAGGTCACGGGTTCGAGTCCCCAGGGGTGTATCTGGGGGAGGAATTGTTGGCAGATCAAAGGTTGGCCGCGTCCATCTAACAACAATTGTTTTTGGTGCAGTGGTAAGCGCTTGATCCTATATTGCGCAGGCAACTAATTAAGGTAAGTTATCAGTGCTATCTTGCCGTCCATCCATTGCGGATGGACGAGTCAAATTTTTTTTTTAAGTAAACTTTGTCGTTCGCCACATAATATAGCAGATTATGAACTTTACAATACTGCCCCCCTCCCCTTTTGCCTGCAAACCCCCCTGACTCATAAAATTCCTTCGAGGCATTTTGGTCAAAATCACCATCCGCTAGATAATATAGCGGACGGTAATTTTTTTTTCCTTTTAAAAGACATGTTCCATATATATATATTGGCGCTTGCAAGTTGCTAGCGCGATTTGACCGTCCGCTACATTATGTTGCGAACGGTGAAAAAAATTGTTGTTGTGGCACGCGATTTGCCGTCTACTCTCGCGCGTGGACGACCAGATCGCGCTAGCAATTTGGGTGAAGTTACTAGCGCTATCAACGGATCAGTCTCCATATATATATATATATATATATATATATATATATATATATATATATATATATATATATATATATATATATATAAGATATTTTCCAGATGTGGTATGTAAATGTCAACGTTTCCCCTTCACGCGTGGCCATATTTTCTCTGAGTCGGTCAAACACGTCAATGAATTAAATTGGATTGCAGTAGATGTAATTTTTTGAATTGTTTGTTGGGATTGAACTAACATCATGTAAAAACATCCAATTCAAACCTAACTAACAATACATGAAGAGGCCAGTGAAAGTTATACGTTAGTATATTCAAACTAGGTTAAGAAAGGCTTCAGGTATCTTCCATGCCAATATTAGGTTAAGAAAGGCTTTCAAGGGACCCCTTTCACACGTAACACAACGTAGAAAAATAAGGTAAAAGGTCGAAATTCAAACTTCACCACTAACCAGACAATATAAGATAATATTACATCATTTTCATTGCAGAGGAAGCCATAGATTCTGCTGATGGACCTGGAACGTAATCAATCATGCATATTGAAGGACGATACAACTAAGCATCACTCCGATTTGTTAATTCTAGTGTTTGTTAAACTAAGCTTACAATGACAGGCAGCATAGTTTAGTTTAGTGGGAGTTGCATCAAGAAGATATTTTTCGTTCGGGTCAACGATTTTCTTTTTACTTGTACACCAGGAAACGAAGTCTGGAGACGCGATAAGGTTTTTGGCTTTCGGTGATTGAATAAGGTTAGGCATCTGTGCCTAATTTGTGAGCTCTTGTTAGGTAAATCCTTCCCAAGAAAGGCTACCTTCGTCTAGTCTTGAGGTAAAGGGACGAGTCTTCTCCACTGGCCAAATTGGTCACAGTCACACAGGTTGAGTTCCATCCATTGCTTTGCATAGATTTGTTGGTGGTGGAGTCAAAAGTTCCAGGAATGCTAGCCAAGTTTGTTCATGCACCAGACACCTCAGTTTCAGTGTTTCACGACGAACTCTTGTCATTGTCAAGATGAAGATTCTCAACTGAGACCTCTTGCTTCTAAAGGCGAAGTGAAGTGATTGATAAGGAATATTTTGTCCTTCTCGAAGGAGTTTGGTACATTTTTGCAATCTTTTTGTTCCGGTAAATGTAAAAGAACAAACTTTGATTCCTACTCTTTATTGTAGAAATCTTCCTCCAACTCCGTATATAATAATAATTAATAATCGCTAAATGTATCTAGTGGTTTTTCTGCTAACACTTTCAGCGACAATTATTAGTATCATATTTTTAACGTCACTAAATAAAAGTCACTAGAAACATTTAGAGACTATTGATTGTCGATATATAAGAGGTATGAGGAATATTCCTCTAACCCGGGTAGCAGCCAAATTTTTTCCAATGTAAAAATATCTAAATGAGTTGCTGACCTTTTGCCTATTCTAACAACATCCATTCTTGAAGCAAAAAACACATGCATAAGGAAAAAGCCACAACTCAAGAGCTTGTTGTGTATTTTTCATTTTTCGATTGTTTTATTGACTTCTTCGGGGGAGGGCTTCCTTAAACACCGCAGGAGGATCCTCTAGGAACGTTTAGATCTTTAGTGATAATTAATTACTTACTACACCATAGTCCAGAAATTAATGATTTCTCGTACAATAAATTTTACTCGTGACGACCTGCTTGTAACAATATTGAGTACACATATGTTTTCAAAACCGTCTTTCCTCCAAAATTCTAAAAAAAAATGAGTTGATTTTTTTGGAAACTCGTACATTTTGGGGTCGAGTAACTTCTCACAAGCAATAACAGATTTTGTAGCAGCGCTCGCTCCTGCTCCTCAAGATGCCTGAATTGCCTACTCTTGCGAATATATATATTGAAGCAAATCGTTGCATCCTCTCTCGAGTAACAACCAATTACTAGATCACCTGAGCTTGACTTGATTACACATCTATTCTGGAGACCCTGACAGTATTCTTGTGAATCTGTTGATCTGAAAGCTAAAAGGAACTTGATAATAGTTGCTTGATGCACTTGAGCTGACGACAGTGAATGAATCTCTGTTGGAAGTAGATAAAGCTTAATCTAACATCAGATGCAAAAAGAGTACTATAGTGCTTGATGTGCATGCATCCAACTACTGTATAATACAGTCTGTATTAAATATGTGAGCATGATCAATCTTCAATGAACTTCATTTCAAGAACCTGCATCGCCAAATGCATGTGGCAACTAACTGGCGCAACAAACAGCTAAAAGTCAGCATCGACGCTAGTTAATCTGCTAATTCTACAGTTGAAAGCCTTGCCCAACTCACGTGGGTTAATCTGCTAATCCTAGCATTGAACACCTGGTCCACCCCTTAAGAAACCCTGCTGAACCAGCAATCTCATAGCTGGCTAGAAGAAATTCCATTAATGAATGAGATCCAAAATACATATCCCTACAAATTTCACCCAAACATGAACACTTGCCATCTTTAAAAGGGTGTGATCTACGCCTATCCCTTACGCACTATCATTTGTCTGTTGTATATCTTAGTGTTACAACCTTTTAATGAAATCCGTTGTTGACTTACTGCTCAATGAAACCCCCCGCCTCCCTTTAGTCCCTTATTGAAACTTTTGGTTTTGGACTCCACGGCACTCCTTAAGCGTTCCTGGCATGTCATAGTTTTCCATGAATACCGGGAAACAAAATTTTGCGTGGACTTCATGACAAAACAGACGGTGGATCAGCTTTCTAGTTTTGAGTTATGGGAACAAGCGCCGATCTTTTTGTCTAACCACGTGTACTTTGATATTAGTGGGAGAGTCACCCCACGTTGTGTGACTCAATTATGTGTTTAATAAATAAACTCTCCGTTTTCCAAAAAAAGAATCTTAGTGTTACAACAATGAATGAGATTCAAAATACATATCCCTACAAATTTCACCAAAAAGATTTTTAAGGTTCAAATGCTGCTATGCAATCGGTTTCTAAAACATATAAATAGCCAAAATGGCGGAAACTTCATCGAATATCAAATAACTTGCTTTTTTCATAACGACAAATTAGATCTCTCATCGCTATGGTTCTCAACTTTTCGGATCCTCTTTATCACTAAAAGTATATTAGCAACACAAGTTTGGGTTACTCGTGGACTTAATTTGGGAATTACGGAGGCACCGTTTCGGTTGCTGAGTCATGACTCAAAAGACCAAACAGGACGCGGACTCTCTTGGTCACTGAGTCACTCAATTGTCTCAGGTCAGCGCCGAGTGTCTCCTCCCATCGATGGATTGATGTAAGTTTTCTCTTTCGGTGATGCAGAATAAGTTGCTTGTCTCATAATCAGTGTTCGTATGGTTTGCCTTACACAATGGGCCATCTATATTTTCTTCCCTTGCTACAAGGTTTTTTTGTTTCGTTTAGAAGTCTTGAAATCCTTTGATAACATTGTGCGCCCATGTACCTCAAAATTGATGCATGTAGCAGCCGAGACTGAACTGGGTTGGAGCAATTTGTTGAAGGACCTGCATTGATTGATGCTTGCAAATTGTTTCTGCATGGGATTGGAGTTGTAAGCAAACCACAGGACTATGTCAACATACGTATGGGGATTGGGGAGGAAAAAACTTGTAGCAGAGTGCCTTGTAGCTTTGCCTATGATCATGAGGAATCAAGAATAGTCGTCCTTCTCTCGTCTGCCTTTTAAACGTGAAGAGGCTCTCAGGGAGGATTCAGTTTTACTGACGTCCAGTTTATATGGGGAACAAGGTTTGTTCCTCAGCACAGCCCTCGCCCCTCGCCCCTCGCTACCGGTATCCTGATCACTTCAAATCAATCAACTTCAGTTAGAAAAAAACGACCATAGCATTAAAAAGTAACGGACTTGGAAGGATGGTGAGGAAGTTTGACAACCCATCGGAAATTGAGCAGAAAGGGGTTGTCCTTGCACTTGAGGTTAGGGAAGGATGGCGAGGAAGAATCAGAGTGGAGTTTGACAATTCTGCTTTGTTCTTCTTAGTACAAGTCTGCGAATGACGTTGTTTGTGTATGAAGGCCGAAAAGGATGCAGCATTCTGAAGAGGAGATTAAGCAACAGGAACTCATATGGGAGAGACTCGATCAGTAGAAATAAAGCTGAACCTTTTGAGGTTAAGGAAAATCTCTGGTTCAACATGTCAAGCTGAACCCAAGTTCCATGGCAGAGTGAGTTTCAATTCTGGTGAAGACTCAGATGAAGAAAATGTGCAGCCGCTGCTGGACCTTTACAATGGGCCAGGTTTCTTCGTGTACGGCCCGTTCTTGCAATGGGCCAAACATGGGCCGAGTGTAGCAAATGGCGTTCCTATTGGTCACTGCACTTGCATGAAAGGGGCCTGCCATTTCCATTTCTACATCTATTCTAGTGATGTTTGAAGAACACGAAATAGTTCAGATTTAAAACAAAATTGAACAGCCAATACTTGTCACCTCTTCTTTATTGTGTTACATGAACACAGTAACATGTAAAACAAGATCGAAAAGAAAACTATCCTCGTACGCTTACCATATTCGTTTTCTGTTTTTAACAATAATGATGAAAACGATTCTTTTTTTGCGTACTTTTACCATTTTCTGTTTTCGATTTGGATAAAATTACTCAAATAATAACAAAAAACTGAAAATTGTATTCTTCGTTTATTTTGTTCCCAAAAAAACGTGAGTAGCCTAGGATTATAATCCTTCTACCGGAAGGTTATCCTAAAGAGTTTCCTCTTCTAGGTACCATAGGATCGTAGAATCATAAAATTGTCCCATAACCTTATTCAGAATCTATTACTTATAGTTAGCACCACTATATAGTTATAGTTGCACTGTAATTCTGAAAGTATCATTTAAGCCATTTTATTTTATTCTGCAAAAAATTTCCTCTGCAAGATATCCATAAAAGTTTCTACATGACCAATTAATAAAACAGTCAGTATTCTTATATGTAAGGGTGTAACTTGATTGAGCTAGGTTGGTTTTTTACCCAACCAAAAAACATCGATATGCTTATAAAGGTCAACAAGCTTTAACTCAAGAAAGATTGAATAAATTGGGTTGAGTTGAGTTGGGTTAGTGGGTTTTTTTGGGTTTCTATGGGTCAATCAAATTAGAATAAATATATTTCATATTTAAATAAAAAGTGTAATGGTGGTGGCCGGTGATGGCGGTAGCCGCCGTGATGGTGGTTGCCGGCAACGGTGGTCTACAGCGGCCGGCGGTGATGGTCGGCGGCGGCGCGGTGGCGATGCTCAGGTGGGTTGGGTTTTTAGATTGAATTGGTTAAAATCATAAAGCTCAACTCAAAATTGTAGACCTACTTACTACTTATATGTAACAACGCCAACGAAATATCAAACTCTTAGAACAAACCCCAATAAAAGTGATGCATCACAGGGCGAGTTGGACCAGGAGCTGTGCAGTGCTGCAAATTCCGAAAGTTCAGCCTTGCGAAGTGGCAAGCAACTACAATCCCCTTTATCATGATTCATGAGCACGTACTTGTACGTTGACACCAAACTCGGGTGGCAAATGGAAATCGCTGGTAGCCCTAAATGCAAAACGTTAGAGTCTTGACCGACACCCATGTGCCCAAATTGTTTGAATCAGGATAGTGCTCCCCCTCTTCGTGCTGGGAGCTTTCAATTTTCAGCTTAGTTGCAATTGTGCGCTCTCGCTTTTGCTCCTGTTCGCGCTCTGTCTTGACAAATTCATTGCTCCTCACGTTGGATGTGTGACAAATGTTAGCGACGAAGCAGAACTCGTACATCGATCTACTCGGCCACATTCTACTCAAAAGGAAGAGAAGTAAATTATGTCAACAGTATGTGTAACCTTCATATTTTCTGCAACAAGATTGTTAGCATCCCCAAGCTCAACCTAGAACGCCGGCCACGTCCCTCTTTACATTTCTTCTTTTCATGGTCGGTGCAGAAATCTGGTCCAAGTGATTTCTGTTGTTGCAAGCTATCTTTACTTTATCTTTTGTGATTGATAGTTGAAGACGGAAGACCCTTAGGGTGGCTAGTTCGTACTCCATATAGATGGGGACACGGATCGTAGGTTGGCTACTCTTGTCAATATTTTGCTCAAAATAACAACCTTTATTTGATTGGTTTTGTCTGATTCATTGGCTTGAGAAGTCTTCCTGCAAAGAAACTAAAATAAGTGGTCACAAAAGTATAAGTTCACATGATAATTGTCACAAACGGTGAGAAGTTAGGACTTATATTCTCATCTATTCATCTCTTAAATTGGACAATTAAGCCGATCTTAGACATAAAGAAGCACATTTTGTAAGGATAGCTTGGTTAACGAGGTGCGATATTTTGAATTGTCAAGAGCTACCGGACTAAATTTATAGGTCGAGTCTTGCGAGTTGTTCTATTTAAAGAGTTTCAACTAAGTTCATTGGCATACTATTAGAACCTAATTTGCAAATCATTTAGTGGTTAAAAAGATTTCGTAATTTCATTTGTTGATGTACTTTCCGGTCTCTATCCGTGAACCCAAACAAGTTAACTTTATGGGAGAATAAAGATATTAGCCGTGCTCCGTAGTTTCGTGGGTAACTCCAAAAGATCGCAATCCACATATTCTGATTACAAAATAGAAAATTAGCGACAAATAGGATGCAGAAAAAGAGTATAACCAACCTGAATAAAAATGTTGTTTAACTCGAGTTAAACAGAGTCAAACTTTGTTAGGCAAAACTGGGTATCTTTGTAGTGTGGGCAAAGTAAGCTCAAGCCGGACTGTGGGCATCAAAAGAAGCCCTTTAGCATGAACCAAGAGTCACACCAACTGGTGACGTGCCCAGCCGATAAACTAGAAGCCGCGGCGGCTCGGCGACACCGACGTGAGGGGGCGGGGGGGAGGCCACACTTCCGGATGAAGCCAAAACCAGCGCTGCCACTCCCCTACGCAATGTGTGTGTGTGTGAGAGAGAGAGAGAGAGAGAGGCTGAGAGGGTTCAGGTCCCTACTGGGTCGAGGACGGAGGGGGGGTGGGGGCGGACGGTGGGTGGGTTGAGTCATCAAGTCCCTGAAATTCCAGAACTCCCCACCTGAAAACGACTGATTGGACCTGTTGCTTTTGTTTTCTTCCCTCCCCCCACCCTCGTTGTCATCTACATTTTCCTTCTCCCCAAATCCTCCATCACCACTTGGCCCCTGTCCTTGTTACCCTACCTCTGTTCCGTGTTTTAACTTCGGAAATCGGTAACCGCGCTCTACTTTGGTCGTTAAATATTTTTGAGTAAGCTTCTTGAATGTCTCTTAGCGACACTTATTTATTTACCCGCTATAAGAACGGAGAACGTACAAGTGGTGAAAGATGAACTGTGATTATTATTAGCACTGGCATTTCACCAACACTTACGTACTACTCACTTTCAAAATGTACGATTATACAGAGTTATACAAGAAGAGTTGTTAGCGGACTGGAAGAACAACTGTACATGAAAATCTTTGAATTTTGATTTTTACTTATTAAATGAGCGGATACGCTCGTGTACATGGAACTTTTAGCTTAATGGTAGAAGTTTGTCAATGGCTCTACTTTGGTTTGAGTGTAACATCCATTTTTTTTAGTTAACTTTCTGCTTTGGGTGAAAGTCAATCGAAAGTCATTCAATAAGGAGAAATAAAGGTCCAAATATTGTGCCAAAAGGCCGAACCTAATCTTCTTCAAATAGGAATAGCAAACCTTTACTATTGTGGTCATGTTTTGGTTGCTTCTTTGCTAGCTTTATTTGTTTTTTTAAACTCGCCCTTTTGCCCTGTTGGGTTAAACAACACAAAAAGAATTAACATTTTAGGTGATAGCTGCTCAAGGTAGCAATAAGAAGATATTGTTTCCTTCCTGTTTTGTCCTAGTTCAGGGAACTTCACACAAGAAGACACCAACTTTGCTGCTGGTTTTGTGAGCTACAAGTTACTTTCATTCCTGTATTCTCTCTTCCTACACGGACCACACAACTAGCTAATGAGCTTTAAGATAACTTTTTTCTTTTGGGATCTTCCTTAATTGAAGGTTTACTAGGGAGCCCAATTCTTATTACTTTTCCTTCCCAACCGAAAGAGTTAGTTATTTGAACTCCATCTTAATCGTTGAAACTGTCGCACAAGTCATTAACTGGAATTTCTGAACAGACTCGGTGTCCTTTTCGAGGCTGCTATAGCCGAAAGTTTACTTACGTCCTACTATTTGATCTTGTTACGTGTAATTTTGAAGCGAATATTTTGAGAGAAGTCTTATTGATGCTCTTTGATATGTTTATTATGGTCTTACTATTGTCCTTAAAATTGTATACGAGAGTGGTACTAGCAATTATAGCCAAATAGGTGTTACCAACTCTATTTATTTTTACCACTCAGGGTAAAATGACAACTTCCTTTCTACCACAGTAACAATCCAGTGAGGGTACTATAGTAATATCAATCTGAGACTATCTGCCAGCTCAAGAAGAAATACCCCTCCATTCCTCTGCCAGAGCTTGTTATAATCCCCATTTCAAGCTCTTCTTCCCAGAGTAGATTCTCTCCCTCTCTGTGTCTTCCTTCTGGTGACCCTTTCTTGCAAGTTTTCCATCTTTTCGGTCAGACCTTCTCTCTGTTTCTCTCTGTATCTCTCTTCTCCGCTTGTTCTGAGTAATGGGTGTGAGCTATCTGTACTCTCATTCTTTTCATATGACTGTAATTCTCATCACCAGCTTCTTTAGACACAAGCCATAGATTCAAATTGAACCCATTACCCTTTCTTTTCTATCTGTGACCTTTTGAGTGCCCTTGGACAGTTGGACACCTTGTTTTCACAAAAAAGCTATACATATGGAGGTTGACAGGGTCTATGATGGCTCTAATGTGCCCTTGTTGCTTCAAAATGAAAAACTTCCTTCTTCTTCCCAGCTTCTTGAGTCTCTCTGGGTTCCCAACTCTTCCCCTTCTTTCCATGGTAATTGCCTCTCTTTACAGTACATAGTATACAGCTGCTCATGTATTTATCTTCCTGGTTCTTCCTTTTTAAGCTGCAGTTGCATAATTGATCACCTCTGGGAAATATATTCCAGTTGGAAATTTCAGTGATGGATTATTCTTAAACACGTGCTTGCATAAATATAAATATGCTTTTGATGTGGCTTTTACTTTTGTAAGCCGCTGGTTGGGAAATTTCAGTGATCTTTTCTTCCCTTCAATGTGTTGGGAAATTGTTGGTTTTCTTCTTTTGCATCTGGAAACGTTAGTGATGGATTATTCAGAATTTTGGGTATGCTACACACATGCTTTGCTTTGATACTGACTTGATTTTGAACTTCAATAATACCTTTATAAAGCATTCAGTAGTTAAATAAGGTTGTTCCAGTTGGGACTTGGAATAACCGGTTAAAACATGAAATTACCCTGTAGGGGTAGGGCTATGTTCATCTGACTTTCCAAGATCCTGCCAGTGCTTTGTGCACTGAGGCTAGTCCTCTGTTGTGCTAAGATGTTGATTTTGGATTCTTTAGAGCTACGTAAGTTGTCGCTCGAATCACTTGTTGAAGACCAACTGAATTTGTCCCGAAAACTGAAACCGAGTTAATGCACGACACTGTTAGGTATCAAACCTTCCAGCCAAGGGGGGGATAATCAAGATTTCCTACACTTTAAGAAGGATTTGCACTACGATGCGTAGAGTGTGTATGTCATTTGCCTCTATTAATTTAATTCACAAGTTTTAAAACAGGGTACCCCTGGTTAATCCAAACAGGCCAACAAGGAAGTGACAGTAATCGACGTCTGCCTGGATCCATCTTTTCGTAGCTTATTGTTTGTGAATTCTTATCTAATGTTGATCTTGAACTTGTCTCGGGATTAAAATTTGAGTGCAAACCTGGATACGGAATATTATGGCTATTGAAGTGCATTAGTAACCATATCTTATCCATCTGAGTCTTATATCCAGGTGAATCTTTTTCAGGTTCTACGTCTATGGTTAACTTCGAAAATTCTCCAGGAGAAAATGCTACAGGAAGGTCATTTTTCACTCCACTCGGTAAAGAAGAAAATGACCATGAAGACTATGATCAGTGCTTTCATCAACCAGAGAAGAAAAGGCGACTTACAGTCGATCAAGTTCAATTTCTCGAGAGGAGTTTCGACGTAGAGAATAAGCTTGAACCTGAGAGGAAGGTCGAGCTTGCCAAAAAACTTGGCCTGCAGCCTCGTCAAGTTGCTATATGGTTTCAAAACCGGCGAGCTCGGTACAAAACCAAACAGCTCGAGAAAGACTATGATTCACTAAAAGCAAGCTATGATAAGCTAAAGACTGAATTTGATAGCCTCTACAAAGAGAATGCAAAAATGAAAAATGAGGTAATTGTTATTAGCTAAAACGTATTGCCAAAGCTGAGTACTATAGCTGGGATCACTGGTTACAACTCTCTTGCTCCTCCCTTTGATAACTAGATCATAGATACACATTGTCATATTTGCACTTCTTGACGAGAAAATATTGAGTGCCACATAATTTCAAGAAGAATCATTCCACAGGCATTCTTTGAAGTTACAATTTGTCCTTTGAAGCTGTGATATAGTGCATTATGATCTCTTTTTCAGGAGGGGGAGGGGGGTTGTGCTTTGACAGAAGCACCAGCATTTGAATGTAGTAGTTGGCATTCATAGTTTCTTGCTTAATGGCTCTAAATTTTGCTGGTCATAGGTTCAAGTGTTGACAGAAAAAGTGCTGCTTATAGAGAACGAGAAGGCCAAGTCAGAACCATGTGATCACATCAATACGCTGAAGTTAAATGCTGAACCCCAGAATCCAGCTTCCAGTAACATTTGCCATGATGAAGCCAATGCACCAAGGGTAGTTTGTAAGCAGGAAGATGCAAATTCAGCCAAGAGTGATGTTTTCGATTCTGACAGCCCACATTGTACCGAGGGAAACCATTCTTCATTCTTGGAACCTGCTGATTCTTCACAGGCATTTGAACCCGAGTCCGATTTCTCTCAAGATGAAGAAGATAACCCCAGCAGGAGCTTTCTGCCCCTACCGTGCTTTCCGAAACTTGAGGACGGGTGTTACGATGACCCAACCCCGAATTCTTGCAATTTAGGGTACTCAAAGGAAGATCAAGCTTCGTGGTTCTGGCCTTACTAAGTTGTCTCTGGCTTTAGGCCTTTACATTCCCAGTGATGCTATGCTCTAAAGTAGTCTTGTAATTAAAGTTAGAAGTTGATAAATAGTACAGCTTTTTGGTGTCATCGCCCTTTCCAGGTTTAATTTACCACGATGTATTGTTTCTAAGAAGTTTTTCTAGTACAGATGAATGTGACTTTTATTCGGTGGTAAAGATGGATCTAACAGTGCATATCAATCACTTATTTGAAGTACTCAACAACATTTTCATGTGAGAATTTAAGGCCAGGAAAAGCAGCTAGTCAAGTGCGGACAGTGCAATAAAAGAGAACATGGCAAATGACACCCCTTAAAAATTTTCAAGGGGCGGGAGAAATGACGGAAGCCTTGAGAAATAACTTCAAGCTCGTTGATTCTAACTCCCTACCGACGGCCCATATTAAAATTCTAACCATAGTTTAAAAAAAAAAATCACAAGTATTTCATCGTCTTAAACCACTGTAACCTATAATTTGATCATATGTGAACGTGTGAGTGTGTTCAGCAATTTTTATGCTTCCCAATTTGGTAGAAGCGAACAAGTGCCTTCCCTTTTGGTATGAGAAGTGAACTAGTGGATATGTCCAACAATGTTATGCCAAATTCTGTACGCTTCCAACTTTCATGTGAGAAACCCATCCTCAAGTGACAAAATCGACGCTAAAAAAGAAAAGGAGACACTGCACTTAAACTTTAACTTACAAGCACTATCCACTGCAAATTACCATGTCCAAATTCATGTCAAGATGTCTTTGGAACCAACCTTGTCATAGAAGCAAAATCTCTCCCTAGTACTTGATGCAACCAAACCTGTTGACACCATTGCAGACCTTTCTAGGAGCATCTGTTGCTACAAAAGGAAGTCGAAAATTACTGGACCTCAAGTCAATTTCAGAGTGATAATTGAAAGAGCACGTGAATTATTTCCAATTGGGAGGAAGCTTCAGCTCATAAAAAGATTGTCATATTCCGTGTGCATGATGTCAATGATTAAGAGGACACACCCACAGTATTTTGGTGAGTAATTTTCATGAAAGACTTTTAACTTCTTTGACTTCTTGTTGGCATAAACGAAGTAAGACGAGCATCATCTCCAAGTGTATTTGATTTCTAATACCAAGCATCTTGTGTACGTAGGCTTAGATATACTACCCGGGTCATGCTCTCGGAGACGAAGAAAATCACAAGAGCTATAACGTGTCGCACAGATTCACGCTTCTGTTAGACTCATCACTCTTGTCTTCGGGTTGACAAGGGACGTTTCTCGAGTGTTTGTGACTGTAGGCAATAGTATCTTCTCTATATTTGTTTGCTATTTTCCCTCTTTCGCTCCGATAATCGCTCCAAAGACTATTTAACCTCTCCAAAGAAAATCAACAACATGGTGCTTTATTTTAATGCAGCATGACAACATAGTTTCAATTCCTAACAAAGTAAAAGGAAGAAAAGCAGGCATGATTCCCTCTAAAAGTCAAGTTATTTGAATGGGGGTTATTTCAACATGTTCTACAACCGGCAATGACTTTTTTGTTTAATGTGGCCTCTTGTTGATGTTGAAATGTTTGTCCCACAAAAGATTAAAAAAAGCAAATAAAATCAGTATTGTTGCCTCTGTATCTAATTAAAAATATATATGTGTCAAGCCTGTGATAGGGGGAATATCTTGCTGATGCAATCTGTTGTTCCTTCTGGTTTTCATCCAAATCTTTAAAATGTTCTGTTACTTCTTTAATCATCTTATTTTGTTAATCACTTCATCCAAGCAGATAAACTGAAGAACTAAGGGTTCGTTTGACAAATTTTTTTTTTTGGTTTTCAGTTTTTAAAGAGCAGTTTTTTAAAGAGCAGCTTAATTTTTTTTTTTATAAAAACAAGTGGGTGTTTGATAACCCCTTTTTTTTTTAGGTTTTTTTTTTTTGGTGTTTGGTAACCCTTTTTATTTTGATTTTTTTTTTTTTTTGGTTTGCGGTGGCGGTGGTGGGGTGTAGCGGTGGTGGCCGGTGGTGGTGGTGGTGGCCGGCGGCCGGAGGTGGCTGCCGGTGGTCGCCGGCGGTGGTCGCCGGAGGTGGCTGCCGGTGGTCGCCGGTGGCCGGAGGTGTTCGCCGGCGGCCGGAGGTGGTCGCCGGCGGCCGGAGGTGGTTGCCGGCAGTCTCCGGCGGTGGTCGCCGGCGGCCGGCGGTGGTCGCCTGAGGTGGCTGCCGGCGGTGGGAGGGTGGTGGTGGTGGTCTAAGAAAAAAAAACTAGTTTCTGGAGTTTTTTTTTTTACTCTTCAGTTTAAAAACTGGTTTTTAAACTGAAAAAAAAAAATGGTTACCAAACGCCCCTTTTTTTTTCAGTTTTTAAAAACTGAAAAAAAAAAGAGGAAATTTTTTTTCTCAAACCTAGCCTAAGTAATGCATGTGTCATTCACACTATGCATGATTTTTGGGAGTTTTGGTCAGCTCATGAGTTCACCTCAGGTGGTTGGGCTCTTAGTTTTGTTCCAAAATATGCAGCCAAGTGGGCATTTGAGCTTAAGCTTTGGGGATCAATTGTAGAAAACAATCCATGGGGAGGGATTTAAGAGCTTTTAGCTGCTACTTTTAAATTTTTTTGTTGCATTTTGTCAAAGATTTTAGCAACTTTTCGATCACTAGAAATTCATTACCGAGGCCTCATAAGAAAGTGTCGTTATGAAAATCGACGAAGTTAAAAACAGTATTTAGCAGCGAAAGCATAAAGCCGGATATTGACCCGTTTCAAAATTTTTGGAATTTCTCAAATTTCAGAAAAGTTATTTCTATGACCTATCAGTGACATATTTAGAATGAAAATACTATTTTCACCGTTATTTACGCTTTATTTACCCTCCTTTTGTCGCTTAAAATGTGCAACAAGTATAATCACAAGATTAACCGTTGAATTTTGCACGTTGCTACACTCAATGTCTTGAAATCTGAAAAGCCACCAAAAGGACTTTCAGCGACGGTCTGGAAGGTTTACCTTAGACGTCGAGCTCGGCCAATAAAATAGGGAGCTCAAAGATCACGTTCATTTAACAAATCGTGTAATGAGTCAGACAAATGGTTCTGAGCCACGTACGCAGTGGTGACGGCAGACTGAGGTTTGGACCGGCCGTCGACGTGGCCGACAAAAGATGTCCCGTCAGAAGATGACGCGGGAAGCCTCCATTGAAAGCGTACGCAACGGAACCTCTTCCGTGTCGCCGGGCCCCACTCCCATTTCCCTCCGACTGTGATTGGCCACCGCCCTACGTGGCGCCAAAACCACGGTGGCCTCGAGAGCCATAGAGAGTGGGTCCCACAGGTATTCCAAGATTCAAAGCAACTGATGCCGTCGTCCAATGGGGTGGAGATAAGCATGCAACTGGTGGCTGCGCATATCTATGGAATAGATTGATGTTGAGGTCATGGTCGTAAAAAGCATAATTCTTTCTAAGCGCGATGTTATTAAGAACTTGAGATTAACGAGAATTCACCATCGACTTATTCGGTTTGTTCAATAAAAATGAGTCGAGCTCAAGAGCTTGAACTCTTTTTTACGCTTTAGTTTGGACTGTTGCTGGTGATTGAATTCGATAGAACTGTTTATTCTCACACAAACTCGAGTCTTGATTTAACTGAAAATTTTATTTTTTACAGTTTCTGACTATTTCCTTCTAGATAATAGTTTGATAGAATTTCAACAGGACGCCTAGGTCTTGTGCAAGCATGTACGTGAATAGACTGATGATGTTCAAGCTCATGTTCAAAAGCAAACTCTAATTTTGTGGTCAAGCTTGATTACGTTCAAGAAATAGATGAATAGCTTGAACGTAAAAAAAGGTAAACGGGAGATGTACACGTTCTAGATCTCAAAATTATATTGGGAATGTTTTATTGCATTTTTATCCCTCCGTATTTGACACGTTGGCACAATTATCCCTCAAAAAAATTTATAGCAAAATCCTCCCCAACATATGGAAAGGATAACACCTTTATTCCTTCTGCCATAAAAGTTTCATTTTACACCCTTGTTCGTAAAGTTGCCCCTCAAAGTATGGTGGGCACTTTAGAAAAGTCCAGATCTTGCAATTTTTAGCAAATTTATCCCCCAAAACTTTTTATTTATTTATTTTGCCCAACTTTGTAAAAGTTTGAGAAAATTTTGTTGAATTGGATGTATGGTTGCAATGTTGATACTATTCCCCTTGCATGAATGAATTGGATAGTTGAAAAGTTTGCTTGGTTTTAACAAAGAGATGGAGCATTTAATCACAAGCATCACTACTTTATTTAATAAAGGCGCCGAACGGATGTAGAAAATCACAAACAAGCAAGATGCAAAGGAATTGTTGCTCCGTATTGCCTTGGCGTTGTAGAACTAGATAAAGGCACTGAACAGGAAAGAACACACACACACACCCCAAAGAGAGAGAGAGTGAGAGAACTATAAACACATTTTTATGTATGTTTGTAAAAAAAAAAAAATTCAAGAAAATTTCCCAACATCTTTGTAGTGGCGGTTATGACCATATTGCTTTGCCATAATTTGGGGGGGGGGGGTGTTTTTTAGGATTCTGCTATATAATTTCTCTAGAGGGTAATTGTTTTACTATTTTAGTTAAACTGTAATTTGCTCTAGAAGAAGTGCCACCATTGATACTATGAACGGATATTATTGTTTCACTTAGTTTGTGTTCACACTTAAAATGACACAATAAAAGTATGTTTAAAAGGCTTAATTGCATTTAAACCGTTACCTCCATTGGTACTATGGACGGATATTATTGTTTCACTTAGTTTGCATTCAATTTCATTTCGCCATACTATTTTGAATTTTCTTCTACCTCCACCACCACTTACTTCCTGACCTCCACCTACCCACCTCGTCATTCATCATTACCCACCCTACCCTAGCCAATGCCCGATTTCACTTTTATTTTTTACTTTTCCATCTTAGCTTGATTTCAATCCCGTATTATAAATGAAAAACATTGATAGAAAATAACAACATCAAACACTTATGATAAAATAACGACATCCAACAACACAAATATCCACCGCTTCCGCCACCCCATAGTATAAAACCCAACACCTAAACTAACCCCTTACCTTTCCTCTACTTCGATCTCATGATTCGAACTTGGTTGAAAAAGTTAATTTCTGAAAAATATATAACAAAAAACTAAAAAGTGATAGAAATTTTCTTAAATATTGACACAACAATCAACTCCTATTAGTAGAACTGTTTGATTGCAAGACATGACAAACTTTAGTATTTTGGCTGCCCAATAATGAACGTTGAAATTTTAATTGTAAATTTCTGTCAAGATTAGAATTTACTGTGCAATTAAGCCAAAGCCTACTTAGAATGTTGAAATTCACAATTTTTTTAACAATCCAAACAGAGCCTTAAATATCTCCTCTTAAATTAGGACTGTGTTGTCTAGTGAGAGTAACAGTACAGTTCTGTCCCTTCCCTCTCTTGAGGGGACGATGTCACACGTGTAACAGTGCTTTCAATGGACCCACTACCCACGTGAGCACCATGTCTTCGTGTCAGAAGAATATTTAAGTTAGCTGCCACTTCAACATGTCGGAAAAAGAAGAAAAAATTAAGCATGTGCACCTGAAGTTATAAAAAAAAAAAAAAAATCCATCATAAATTATGACTTATTTGGTGTACTCTGCTTCGGAAATTGGAACAAAAAAATTTCTTTTATCGCTCTTGCCGCGGAGGCCTGAAATCTTAACGGTCTCTCGACCATTTAGAACCACTGAATCTATTGTAGAATGATGTATTGTCTCGGTTGATCTATGCTCCTATAACATCGCCTTCACTTAAACGATTCTAAATAAC
This sequence comes from Escallonia rubra, assembly GCA_033065855.1. Taxonomy (NCBI): domain Eukaryota; kingdom Viridiplantae; phylum Streptophyta; class Magnoliopsida; order Escalloniales; family Escalloniaceae; genus Escallonia; species Escallonia rubra. The sequence continues at coordinate 269,487 of JAVXUO010000620.1, read as the reverse complement.
TGGAATTTCGGGATCATGCAGTATTCGTTCAGTGGTAAAAGAAGGTAACCATGATGATATTGACTACTTAAAAAAAAATGAAATTAAAATGCATGTTAATGACAATTGACAAGGTACAAAGGATAAATTATATAGTTATTAGACTTAGAGGCCCTGCTTAAATTAAAGGGGAAGAATTAATTTAGGACCTGCAATGTTATTGAAAGCTCTAAGTAGCGGTCGGCCCAAAAGTGGTTGGTTGCTAGGGCGGTCTTATTGACCCAAGAAGTTGCAGGTTCATCAGGTGGCCCGTCAAGCCCAAACATGCCAACAAGTTTCGGAATCCAGGAGATGCATGGGAACAATTTGCAATTTGGAGCAAGAGAGTGCAAACACAAGGAAAGGTTATGAATGTTCTCGTAAGTCACTAAATAATTTATTATTAATTATTTTACATTTTATGTTATTTTTATAATTTTAGTAACTTTTGGGGTACTTTTAACTAAGCAATATATTTTTAGGAGTCTTTTGAATTTTTTTTTATATCAAGTTTAGACAAATAACGATTAGTCAGTGGAAAGAGATTGAAAAAAGAGAAACCTAAAAACTTTTAAGAATTTCAACTTCTTAGCCGTATTTGGTAAGTAATCCTAAGTTTGATTTTGAAGAGGATTTGAATCAATCTAGGACTCTGTTTATACAGGTTGTATATGGGTGAGTTAATTTGATTCTTTAGGTCTTGAATTTATTGGAGGCTTCCACAATTTAGTGAAGATTGTTTCGTAATTTGAGGTAAGAGTTACGCATATTACATCTACCTCTATTTGATTCTTTTTTTCTTTTTGTATCCGTTTCGTAAATTTGATATCATAAGAATTGTTCGTATTTAAGTGATTCCACTTTCGTTTAACTCGTTTCTTCGTTCTCTTCTGTTCGAGTCTAAAATCGAGTATCATTTGAAATCGTTATGTTATCCTTTTTGAAATCGAGTATCTTTGTTTTGTCTTGATAAGATTATTTATCGTCCTTAGATTTCGATTCCATATGTTATGTTTTTAGACTCAGTTATATGTTCTTGAATGCTTACGATTCTATATGCCTCCCGATTCGCACCTAATCTGAATAGTTCTCCGAACTGGAAACTGAAAAGCTCTTCCCCACACCAGCCATCAGCCCAAAACCTCATCTTTGTCCCATACCCCATAATAAGGAAAATGATCACAAAACTTGGCCAACCATTTGGAATTTCCCTCCACAGACCAACCCCATGATGCGGGCCTTCCCCTCAACATAATCCTCAATCATACTTGTGCTAAAAAGTACAATAAAATCCGGTTGACCTTAAGTTTGATTCTGATTTACTTGAGAAAGAAGTGCTTCAGCCTAACCTGAACTCAATCCTATTGTTTAGATTTTGAGAATCAAAACCATCTCCTCAAAGCTAAAAGTCAAAATTAAACAGTGTAAATCTCCTCAGAATAAATATGCTAACTACAGAATCTCTAGATATCTGATGTAGTGTTCAAATGCTAGTCCAAATTCGAAGATGTTTTCCAATTTTCGCTATCTTTTCTGCACCCAGATGCTACTTTCAAAGATCTATATTCTGCAACATGAGTCACTGTCAGCAAAGCATAGCTGTTGGACCAAAACATGAAGGACCTTCGAAGTTTAGCCCAAGGATAGTCTTTCCAGTTACACTATTTGTTTATTATTCCAGAATTTCATCCCTCATCTTCTGAGATTTTTTGCTTTTTGCGATGGTGAAAACTGCAAACTATTTCCACCTAGTCAGGCTGAAAGAAATCGAATGAGTCCCCGATTTCCACTATCAATGGGTGGGGGGGCATATGCGAGGCTCGAACCTAAGACATCAAGTAGGTCTGTGGAGAAAAGAAAAGCCGTGACAACTGAGTTACAATCAAACCTAACATTTCCCCTACAACCAAACACGGTCCGCTCTGATTTTCTACCAAATACTCAAAAGTTACCACTTCAAAAGTTTATCAAGTAGGCACCGGGTTATTTGATCTACCAACAGGAACTCAAAATGTATGCATCTATCTACTAACTAAAATACGTTTAACAACGAAATCGTAAGCAACATAATGAAACTTATGCTTCATTTGTTACAAATTGGTACCTCAATTATGGATGTTTGCCTAACAAAACTTCCATCCAGCATCTGTGATAAAAGTTGACAGAAGATAACACTTTAGTGTCGCTAAAGGGTACAACTTCTAGCAGCAATTGGCTTCAAAGTTTTGCTACAGGGGATCAGTTTGTCACAAAACAGATAAAAAGTGACTGGATTGGTTCTAAAAGCCTACCTAGGGTTGTTCGTGTATCTGAATATAAAGCTTCGTCTTCACTTCCAGATCTACTGGGCTATATGAAGGAGGGCATTCATCTCAAACATGTGTTCCAAAAATCAAGTGTTGTCATTAAAGCCGCTTGTTCAATGGTTGTCCACACATTGGACGGTGCGTGAAACATGCCAAATTTTGCCCTCCGAAAGCTAGGAAAGCATCATTAAATTCACTGCTTAACATAATCAAAAGGGACCAGGTCAAAGAAGTCACAGGAAATAGCATAGTGATATGGTCCTGTGACATCTAAAGAACCTATTTCTTATCTGTGCATATTGCTTCCCTTCCCTGCCACAGGAATATATTTGAAACGTCCTTTTTAATTACTTGTTTATCCTACCAGCTGATGCAAGAGTTAACACTCTGCCGATTGCATTCTGCATGCAAATGGCAGCAATCAGTTTGATGAAGCCAAGTTCTTTAACAAGCTATATATCTAGCTTTTTTTTTTCCAAGTTTTCTCAATACATCAGTTCCTTCTAGAGAACATATAGGGTGTGCCACAATCCTACCAGCCTAATGATGAAGATACAAGTAGGGACAAAATTGGCGAAAAAGTAGACAAGATAAATGAGTACCTGTTTACAAAAACAATGAAACTCAGTGGCACGAACTTTTGCTTTGCTCCAATTGTTTAGAATATCATATCAGTTTGAGATCAGTGACCTTTTGATGTGTCGAAGGATATTCCACATGAATGTGGAAATGATAAATAGTAATATACCAATTAAAAAGGCATACTTGAGCCCAAGATTCACCAGCAAGTTTACGAGAAGGCCGGCCAACACAACACCGAAGAAATTTGCTGACACAGCAGGCCAGAATGGCATATCTAGAATAGAAGCTATAATGGCACCTGTCCAAGCTCCTGTACCAGGGAATGGCACAGCAACGAACAGCATCAGACCAAGCCACTGGAATTCTTCCACGGGGCCAGCCTTCTTTTTTGCTTTCTCGAATATCATTTCAAGGAACCGAGATGCGGACTTGTTTGTACCAGCAAGGAAGGTGGCAAACCGCTTTAAGTAGAGTATGATGAAGGGCACAGGAACCATGTTCCTACAGCAGCAGCCATATACTATATTAGTTCAAGCTCATGTAAACCAAGCAAAAACATTGTCCTCGACCTATCACAAGATAAACCTAGAATAAAAATTACTATGTACAATTAAAGCTTGATCCTCAATCTTTTGTTCTCGTATTCTATAATTTAGTTTAAGAAATGGCAATAACTAGAATCATCCAATTCTACTACAAGGACAAGTTTATCAACCAGGTTCAGTAAAACTCTGTAATGAGAATTGAACAAAGTACTTATAACGCCACCAGTAAAAGTACCCATATCATTACTTTTAGCATAAGCACATATATTTCTGCCTTGGCTAAAAAACAAGACATGTGTACTAATTTCAACAATGTCACCATAAGTTCAAATGCGTATCATTTTCCTTCCAATAACTCTCCCACGCATTTTATCAAACAGTTAAGGAGACCGCAAAAATAAATATTCATGGCTCAAATAAATCGTTCAAGTGGACTAACCCAAGAACGGACAAGAAGGTTAGGGGTGCAGGCTTGAGCTGCAACCAGTAACCAACAGGAATAGCCCCACGAAGCTCAATCACAGGAAGGGTAGCCAGAGCAAACACAACCGCCTCATCAGACCAGCCAGATCCCCTCAAAGCGTTGGCAACTTTAAGACCAAAGCTCGAAGCCCTAATGGAGTCAACAGCAACATCAGCAGCAGCTTTAGCCTCCCCAGAAACTGCGTACAAACCAAGAGACAAAGATGCCCAGAACAAGACCCAGATGAGGAATTTCACTGGGCGTTCTTCAAATGAAGGCAAGTTGGCATCATTATCTTCTTCAAGTGTAAAAAAAGACCCATCTTTGGAAGCTCTTGTTGGAGCCAAAGCAAGTATACCCAGATGGGGGGAGGCCTGAAATGTTAGGAATGGCTTTTTTGTACTGAAATTGACTTTCTGGTTTTGAACCAGGGGCTTGATAATCTGATGGGGTGAGATTCTAGGATGGGAGAGCGTTAATGGGGTCGATAGGCGTGATACAGAGGAAGCCATTAAAATAAAAAAAAATGGTGAGATAGAAACTCTTCACTCTTCAGTTGTATCTACATGCTTAGTAAGGTAAAAAGGGGGTGGCTTTCTCTTCGTTGAAAGGCAGTGAGCAGTGCACTCAGTTTCGTACGGGAGCTGGCTGGCCGGAATCGCCGGATTGGGCAGAAGCAAACAAATTGGGAGGAGGGATAACCGAGGATTGTGAATTCTGTGAGGCTGCACACGATGTCTGACCATATACTCTAGGCCAGGGTCCAAGCATGCACCTATTCTCTTACCACAATTAGGAGTTTCCAATTAAGGTTAACTATGCACTTGTGATACGATAAGGCTGGGTGTGACTCAGGATACAGTGGTTCCACTGTGATTTCGCTTTTTAAAAGTTTCAAAAGTATTGTGAAACACGAAGACAGTAGTTTGGCGAGCTTGACTAACAAATTGCTTCTGCGTTTGAATGTCGTAAAATCAGTCTTCTGTAATCAGACAAAAATCCTTAAAAGAGCCAGTTCAAAATTTAAAAAGTAAGACCCGTACGCATACCATATTTGTTTTCTGTTTTGATTTTCTGATTTTATTTTCAAGATTTTCATATTCAGTTTGAAAATTGTTCCTGTACTTTTATCATTTTCCGTATTATTTTTTTCAATTTTTCTTGTTCGTTTACCATTCACGTTTTTTTTTACCCAACTTTTTTTGATCGATTCACCCTCTTCCCCTTCACTAGTTCCCTTTCCCCTTCCCCTTCCCCTTCCCTGTTCCCAGCTCTGTGTCCCCATTTCCCTTCCCCTTCCCCTTCATTACCATCACCGTAATCCCAACATCCTCACTCCCATCAAATACCCCACAAGTCCCTCCATTTCCACCGCCGACCACCACGGGCCACAGTCCAGCCACCGCCACAGGGTGACTCGTCATCGTCTCGGTCAGCCATCCCACGACTGTTGCCTGAATTAGCGGCATCAGTCGATGAACCCACAAACCTGAATTCCACAGGCAACGACTTGATCGACTGGAGAGCTTTCTGCGACATTTCCTCGCGACGATGATTCTTGGCCAGCGATTTCGTCAACCCCATCTCCTTCGTCTGGATTCCGGCGAGATCTCCTTTCGGATGGGAGTTGATGGTGTTGTCTGTGGGTTGTGGGTGAAGAAAGAGTACATGAAGAGAGATAGAGGGAGGGGCAGAGAGAGTTTGCCGAAGGTCGAGGGGTGAACAATGGCTCTGTACGGGGTGCTAGGGAGGAGAGAGAGGGAGGGAGCAGCTTCTGACATTGAGTTCATTTTTTTGGAAAAAGGTGAAAACAGCCTTGGGCTGTTTTCATGATTTTGGCTACTGTTTGGATATTTGGATCCAAAACGAATACCGAAAATGATAAAAGTACGCGAAAAAGAGCATCTTTTTAAAATAAAAAAAAAAAACAAAAACTAAATACTGTAAACGTACGGGCTAAGCTTTTCAATTTTTTAATTACTACTTTCATAATTCAAAATAATTCAAACTCTCTTACGCCGTCTAATCAAATGCACTTAATCCCTTGAACATGACAATCTAAACAAAGAAATCGGCAATCTAGTGGCATATAAGAATGTGTAAAGTATAAGCTTTATTGGATCTACACAAAGTGATTAAAAACAAAATTAAAATTTTAATAAGTTTTATAAGCAATTAAATAGATTATCATGTTTGCTAGTTCAACAAATTTTTTTACATGGCAAACATCATATGAAATATCATTATTATATAGATAAAATATAATATTGGGGTGTTTTGACATTTTGACTAGTCCTAGATGCACTGTGAAACTAGAGAGACCTTGAGCCATTATCACTCTCAAAATTTTCTCGGACAACAAAAAAGAAAAGAAAAACAATGAGCCGGAAGAGGGACAAACCCTACTACTCCCGCCACGCCCCCTACTCGCAGCCGAAACGGCGTCGGCCCCTCCCTCCGCCGCCCCTATCCCCCGCCGAAGAAGACTTGCCGGAAGTTCCCCCCGCCGTCAAAGTCCCCACGGCGGCTGTCGTCGTGACCGGCCTCTCTCCCGATTGCTCCGTGCTGGACCTCAAGTCCCGGTTCGAGATCTACGGCGCCATCTCCCGCACCCGCATGGACCCCGGCGGCGTCGCCCACGTCACCTTCCGGTCGAAGGAGTCGGCCGATTCCGCCATTGCCGCCTCCCTTGACCCCTCCTTCGGCATCACCCTCAATTCCAAACGAGTAATCTCTCTCTCTCTCTCTCGCCAAAATTTTTAGAAATTTCGCCGTCAAAAAGCACTATGAATGAGGTGTGAACGAGCTTTGCAAAATTATCTGCATAAAGTATGGCGACGCGAAGTGACATTCGTCGTTAAGTACCTCTCATGGTGCGACATCAATCTTAATGTCAAAGAAGTAATCTTTAACGCCATATTGGCCAAAACAAAGTACAATTGTTGATGCAGAAAGTATAATCCCAATCCCAATACTGGCATTCGCTAGGTTAAAAGTACGTACCACAACATTACGCCTATACCAGGGATCCGTACGCAGCAAAACAAGATGAAGATGTAGCCTTTTTCTTTACTTCATCCTTCCGTTGTGCATCCAACTTTTTACATCGTACCCTAACTTGCTATTTGAATTGAACTCAATATTTACATGTACAAAAATCTATCGTAAGACTTTAAAAAAGTCGAAGTAGAAAATCTAATGGAACGGAGGGTATTTTTTTGGTACATTAGATTTGGACTTTTTCATGTGTATGTATGTGAAAGATCTGAGATTGGAGCTTGGTGGTGCAGGTGGAGGTGATGTGGGCGAGTGATCCGGTGCCACAATGGAGGGAAGGAGTGAAGCAAAAGGATGATTCGTCGTCTTCGTCGAAGCTGTTGAGGGCAGAGGTGCCTTTGAGAAGACATGGGAGAGGTAACAAGCTTGGGTCGGCAATTGTGAACCCTAAAGATGATAGTACCATCATTAGTGGTGTTGGTTCAAGTTTGGAGGTGCCTTTTAAGGGTAGGGAAATTGTGGCATATGATGATATTCTGTAATTTCAAGGGCTTGTCTCGATTTGTAATATTATTATGGGTAGGGTTCTAAGTATGTCTTGGCCAATGTAGGTGCTGGCTAGTGCTGCAAAGGTTGAGACTTTGAATTAGATCAGTGAGGATAAGGTGCTTTGTGGGTTTCATTTGGGGTTTGACGTTTCAATAGGTTATGCTTGTTTTTACTTGTTCTTTGAAGTTTTATTGGGATCATAAGAATAAGAATCACAAGTGTAACAGAGCTATCCCTGCAATGTATTACTTCCAGTGTGATTGCTGTGTAATCTTGACTTCTTACCCAGAAAATCTTGAATTCTGTTGGTGCCAAGAGTGTAGATTAAGTAGGACCAAAAGGGTCCGCAGCTTTGATTCACTTGGGAAGTTGGATCCTCAGGTTTCAGTTCAACAGGTCCTGAATATTACTCCTGAGGTCCTGATGTCTCCTGCCAAAAATGGTGTGGAAGAAGACGGCCTATACAGCGGAAGCATGAATGAATTTCATTTACTCCCTGAAGAAGCCATTTAGGCCCAACCTATACTGATCGGATCCTGCAGAATTTGCACGTATGTTACAAGATCACGGCCAAGACATCCACATCGATGGCAAAAGTAGCATGGATCAAAAATGGTTTGGAGGACTTGTACCAAATATATATCTATTTCAAGAACAACTTCAAGTTTTTGCAACCAACATTTTGCATTTGTATTACATAGCGGAACGTAAGAAAATGTGTCAACCAAAAATAAGCAAAACATGCGCATTCCATAATATAGAGATCGCCCTCGTTTTGTTACCATTTATTTGTTTTCGTTTTCTTCAAAGTTCAAATTCTTTTGCTTAATTACTTTTTTTCTTTAATTTTGTTGAAAGGAAAAAAGGTTTTCGAACAGAACCTTGAAACACGAGCGCTTTTCCACGAAAAGAAAACAAGGGAGTTTGGAAGCTGAGATTGGAGTGAGATCGATGGAAGCAAATGAAAGAGTGAACGAAGAAGTACAAGAACAAGAAGTGTGGAGCTGGGGAGCAGGTACAGAGGGCCAGCTCGGCACCGGTTACCCTCAAGACCACCATTTCCCTCAGCTCCTCCCTTCTCTCTCCTCCGCTACAACAGAACCCATCTCCTTCCTCTCCTGCGGTGGCGCTCACACCATTGCCCTCACCCCCAGTACTGCCCCTATGCTTATTTCTCCATCTGTATGTGTGCATGTACGTATATACCGGGTATGATCAGTTTTGTGGGTGTTCTAATGAATTTCTAATTATTGCAGGTGGAAGGGTTTTGACATGGGGAAGGGGTACCTCTGGTCAACTGGGCCACGGGGATATGGTCAACAGCTTAAACCCAAAACCTGTTGATGCTTTGCAGAGCTTTGTCATAACCCATGTCTCAGCTGGATGGAATCACTCCGGTTTTGTTTCAGGTTTCTCCGTTACTGTTTTCGGCCTCAGCTTGACTGGTCAAATAGTGCATATTCATCTATTATTTGCATTTGATCACAATGAAGTGTTTGAATATTCCATTCACTCCTACAAATTTGTAAAAGGTCAAACGGGATAAAAATGGTGAATCGAAGAGTATCTTGTTTGTGAGGATTAATACTATTAGCATTTTCATGAAATTGACCTTGAATTACCTATGCCTAACCATCTTCTCGACGTTCCAGTGTAAGTATCCGTATCGATATCTCTTCTTTGATTTTTATGGTTTTGCACTTTCACTAGATATGCGAATGAGTGAGTTTTATTTTCTTTACGCTGATAGAAGACTGATGCTTGAATGGGCTATTCACTGGACTTGAGTTTTTGATTGGTGACAGTTCTATGATTAGATGTGTAATAATCCAGCCAATATTACTGTCAATTAATCTGCGTGCCATAAGGAATCGGTTAAAGACAATGTTGTGGCAAAAAGATCGAAGCTTTAAAGTTTTTTTCTTGCATTGTATTATGATTGTTCCACCATAAATTTTCGAACTTCAATTCTGTATCGTTGCCTTTTTTCTTGTTGCACCACTCTTCTTCAATGGATCATAATCTTGTGCCTCGTGTAAATTTCATTAAGTTTTTCCCATTTTCGTGCTTGCTCTTGACTAGATTTTCCTAATTGCCTCTAGATACTGGATGCCTTTTCACTTGTGGAGATGGCTCATTTGGCCAGCTTGGGCATGGTGATTACAGTTCTCGGTGTTCTCCTGTAAATGTGTTATACTTCAGCTCTAGGCATGTTGAGCAGATTGCTTGCGGTATGCGACACTCGCTAGCCTTGTTGAAAGGTAAAGTTGTGTAGTAAACAAAATGCTATTGGTTGTTGCGTTCGTTTGATCAACATAAGAATAGGGAGGATACTGCCTGTCTAGTTGAAAATTAGAACTCAAAAGAATGGAAATAAATTATTAAAACTTTATGCTACTCATTAATTTCAATAGGTACAAGACATATGAGGGTGGCATGATTCAAATGAGCCAAAATTTGACTGTGTAGAAAAGTTTTGAACAAACGACTCACATATTCTTAAAGCTTTTGCTGACATAGAATTCATCCTGAATATACTTACTGTTCTTCATTTCATCTTCGTCTAACTGGAATTTCTGAAAACTTTGCTTCTCGTTGAATTAGACAAGTAAAAAACAACAAATAGTCAACCTTTACAGCAGCACTATCATTAAGAAGTACTAAATCTCAAAGGATGAAAAGGTAGAGTAGTGTCACATATTGGGTAATCGCTTTCTCCCTTGAGACCGTGAAGAATATCTGATATTCTCTGCTGACTGTGAGTTGCTTGAGTCATATCCCTATTCTGAGATTTATTTTGATACAGGTAACTTGGAAGATCATGTATATGGATTCGGGTCCGGAAAGCGTGGTCAGCTTGGTACATCTAGGGATAGAATCCAATCCATAAGTCTCCCTCAGATTACTTTGGGCTTGGAGGACAACAAAATCGCTAGCATCAGTGCAAATGGGGATCATAGTTCAGCACTATCTGGTAAGGCCTAAAGAGTTCTATCGATTTGGCATTAATTCTCGGCCATTATATGCTTCCACTTTGTTGATTTGTTATCATGCTGTTACGGTTGAATTGGTTTCATTGCATTAGCTGATGGGCATCTGTACATCTGGGGAAGAGGGTTCGGTAGCACTACAGACGTGTACTGTCCCCATCGTGCAAGTGCATCCTTAACGTTTACCCAAGCTGCGCTTGGATGGAATCACGCTTTACTATTAACAGGTATAAGTTGCAAATTAAATTCGAGCAATGTCTTTATATTTCAAGCTAAGTTATGTGCATGACATAGTTATTGCAAGTTTTGAGATCTTGTACAGGTGATGGTACAGTTTTTATGCTTGGTGGCAACCACCATGGAGGCCTTAGCAATCCTCAGAAAACAATCCTGGTGAAGCATACTGCAGGTTCATAACCTAACCTCTAGAATGTCATAATTTCTCTGGTTCCCCATTACCCTATTATTGCAGCTTCTTACTGAACCCTGATAGATTTGCATACTTAGATGTTGTCTAGTTATACCATGAAGAAGCATATGACGTTTGAAAGGATCAAGTTAGGGAAGAAGAAAGCTCAGGGGGTTATAAGGGAGGGCTAATGCTGATTAATGTTCTAGTGGAACTAACGGAGACAGAAAGATGTTTAAAGTAGATAGATTCAGATAAATGATTATGAAAGAGTCAAGTTCTGTGTTTTGATGTTGAAATTAACAAGAATTCATGTGTAGGTTTTGGATTAAGAGATGAAAAAGATGCTTTTTCTTTCCGAATTATATTACCGACATGGGAACTCAAAGCCGAGGAGAACCAGTCGTATTAGTAAGAGAGAGCTAGGAAGGTAGGAAGTGTTAACTATGTATGACTGGATGGTATCGGAATGTGCATTCAAGAAGATGAGTGAATGAGGGGGAAGAGAGACAATAGGGCAGCTATTAACTAGTCATTCCGCCGGTATTAGTCATGTTTAAATTGAGAAGTCTGGGCACTTTTGTGTATTTGGTATGGGCAGCCAGAGTTAGGCTACTTGTCCCAGTACACACCCTTCGTGTTACTGCTCACTGGCTACTCATCATCATGCTTTTGCGTGTTCTTTTCGAGTTGCTGTTTGAACGAACGACTTCCAAATATTGACTGGTCCTTCTCTCTCCATGACTTGTGATCTTACACTCCAGCCACCAATCCTGGTACTCTCACAAAATCCCAAAAGGGACCCACCATGGTTCAAAAATAATAATGTCCGTGATACTTGTCAAATAAAATATTGTCCTTGAAGCCGATCGGTTTGATGTTGCAAAATTACTGAGACAATGTGGCTAACTGCATTGATTAAAGCATGTTTCACAGCAAAACGGCCATATATCGCGAGATATCGGCATCACTAGCACGCGGACTCGCTTTCATCCTTCCCACTCGTAGTCTGGGCAACCCCCTTTTACGAACGGTTGCATTGCCAAAATCTCAGCTGTTACGTACCGAGTCGCAAGATATTGGCGTATCGCCAAAATCTCGCCCGTCCAGTGTCTTGGATTATCCACAAGGGATAGGAGATTGAATACTTTCCTTGTTTAACCAGAGCAAGACGGTTTAAATAGAAAGTAGTGTTGTTTAAAAAGAATGACTTAATTACCAAATTCCCCACAATGCGAAGTGTAACTTTTGTCTGACAATAATGAGAGTAAACATGTTTTAGTTAACTGTAATCAAGAAACAAGTCCACAGATAAAATGCACTTGATTTAGGTTTTTCATGATGAACAAAAATGAGGAATGGAATGGGTTCAACAGATTTGCTGGTATGGCACAATAATACCTAGTTGACGGTGACAATATCCACCGCAGAAGGCCATGAGGTTGTGAGAATTGCCGTGATGGAATCTCGTTATGCCTTCGAAGAGCCCACTAGAAAATGCAATGACCGAATTATGACTAGGTTTAGTAGGTTGAGTAGTATAAATGGAAGTCGAGAATGCATGGCAATGAGGTTGGTGCAATTGCTTTTCAAAGTTCATTAGGAGTGTGATTAATGAAAATTTGTTTCTTCTCTTTTTCACTGTGCAGAACAATCGAATGAAGCCCTTATAGGAAGAATTCCTAGTCTTGATGGGATAAAGGTTCTGCAGGTTGCCGCAGGAGCTGAGCACTCTGCTTTAGTGACAGGCAAGGTTAATTTTAGTTTTTCGATAGTATTTCTGTCACTTGCTGACTTTTCTGTTGTGGATTACTTATATTTTGTAGAGAATGGAGTGATAATGACATGGGGTTGGGGTGAACATGGTCAGCTTGGGTTGGGAAATTCAGACGATCAGACTAGCCCTCAGGTGGTGAGCCTAGGTCAAAGACCTTCTCAGGAATGCACGAGGTCTAATGTTTATTGCGGAAGCGGGTTTACTTTTGTAACAAGGACAATTTAGCTCCCTTCTCGATTGGATTTGGCCACATGTGGTATTTTATTGAGCAGACCTTGCTTGGTTTCGAACGTGGAAATAGCCTCTTTACAACTGCATGGATTATCAGATTGTGTAATAGCGAGAACGTCGTGCACTGGCATTGTTCTCAATTGACCAGGCCCTGGCCTACAAAATGGCTTACAGAAGAAAACTTGCTCAGTTTGCATGCTATTTATTACCGAGCCTTGTTCTCAACCACTTGAGGAACAGCCATTGGTGGAAAACAGCAGACACAACCAGATGACTTTGAAGTATAGTGGCATGAAACTGAAAGGTTGTCATGCATCAATATTGGTGGCACTGAAGTTTGTCGCAGATTATGGCATTGTCCATCGAGCGGGACTCGCAGACCTTCGTGTCAACCAACTGGACATATCTAGGTTCTATAGATCTCGAAATGTAACGGTGGCTTTGTACCGAAACAAAAGGAAAGAAAGAAATGCATTGTGGCACGCACCAGAAAAGAAGGAAGAAACTATGTATTGAAACTGGTTTACTTCATGAATTACTAGTCATAAACTATGTCCATGTTGACAAGTCTTGTATGTTGATTTGTACGTGTATGCAATCATGAGCAATTAACTTATTCAGGAGGGTCAAAAAAAGTTCTAATAGCTTGTGTAAATGTTTTCTGTTGAGCGGGGGCAAAGACAGCATACACACACGCCCTGAGCATGCAGGTCATGCTAAAGTTGTCTGAAGACCAAGCTTTTTCAGTTTGGAGTCACGCAAGTCATGCTATTCGCAAAGCTTTTGGGGCTATAAGTATTAGCTGCTACTTCTCGGAAGGGAAAACTTACGACCAAATAAGTTTTTGGCCTGTTTTGGTAAAGGGTTTCTATGGTATTGCACGCTTGAACAGGGATCAAATTTAGGCACCCACGGTTTGGCTTGCATTGGGAAGAATTTTGCCATTACATTCTGCAATTACAATGGATGGCAGGAAACCATTCAGTTGTTGCCGATCGCAATGCTTTTTTAATTGTGAAGGTCAAAGGTGAGATATTGGAGGTAACTAAATAATATTGTGCATCCGAGTATATACCTTGGCTTTCACCAGTTATCACGTACATGCTTGGTTCGTGACCAGTAGTCGCATGATAGGGAAAAAAAGAATACTAGCAAGAGATGATCAAGTAATTCCAGGCACAAACTTGATGTGCCAGGATACCACCCATTGTCTCGTTATAACTCATTACCTCTACCGCCAATGGGTCATCAAAATCTACCTTTGTGGAATCTTTGACACCTAGGGCATGCAACTGCTATTTTAGAGTTACCAATCGAAATGCATATTGTGCAACATTAGTTCGACCCAAGCAATCTATATACGGTTGGTCCTGCACCCTCCATTCTTGAACATGAGTGGATTGACGGTATGATTCCATCAGTCACGTTGTTACCACTCAATATTGTCTCTCTAAGTTATTGCCTTCATCATTGCCTATCTCAATGCTTTGTATTGTTAGTTTTGCAATGTATTGGGGGAGAGATATCGGCTTAAATAGATAGTATTGTCAAATAAAATTAGAACATGTGTAACCACCAAAGGTCATGTTTAGTGGGCTGGACGTAACATGGAAATGGTGGGATAGGGTGGTAATGAAATGTGAAAGAGCGTACTAATCCTATCCTAAGGGAGCGTATAAAATTAGATCAGTTGATGTGTCAGCCAGTCTGACAACTGTTAAGTTTTTCCTCGGTTCTTTAATGCAAAACTCCTATGTTGACATAACCTAGTCAATTCACAGCAAATCATTTGACATTGTCAGCACAAATCATAGATCTTTGAGTTTGTTAAAACTAATTTCTAAATATTGCTCATCCATCAGTTTTGCCGAACCATCTTCTTGATAATGCATAAACTTGCAGCACGTGCCTCTCTCTCTCTCTCTCTCTCTCTCTATATATATATATATATATATATATAGCCCTCCATTTGAAAGCAAAATTGTAGCCCTCCATTCCGGAACAAACAATTATTCAAAGTGATTTTCTCCATAATAATAATCAAATTACGAATTTTGATTTTCTGCATGATAATAACCAGAAATATGAATTGGGACGGTCGATAACGATGATTGTGAAATTGGGATGGTCGACAACGATGATTGTGAAATGCATCGGTTCACCATTTGATTTTCCCTTCCCGCGGTTGATGGTGGAAAGATTGTTGATGGCCATGGCGGGAGGACTGCAAGGTGCTAGAGATCGAGGAGCTTCTTGTTTTCTTTTATGAAATTATCCGCATCAATTGGAAGAGTGAATCCGGCTATGAAAGCGAACTATATACACATGCCTTGATCAATGCTTCAGACAGCCAAATTGGTCAATAATATCAAAACATCGGGTAAGGATTTAACAGGTATCTGATATCTGAGAAGCCGCAAACCTTTGAAAATATAATATTGAGGCGAGAGAAAAGTGAATACCAGATTCTGCATCACATAGCATGAGAAAGGAACTTTTCACAAGAAGAAAAAATATGAATCAGGTCACCTTTGGAATACATGAACATGTTTACATATGACAAACAAAATACAACATAGGAAGAAATTCTGGAAAACTGAGGCCTTACAAAGAAAACTTCCTGATATAAAAGAATCATGAGAATTAATACTACCCACCCCCTATTTTTATGATTACAAAAGAAAGAGAAAGAAACCTAAGTATATCTTCCAATCACCTAGCATACGTTGTGCACCATCATGTAATAATAAGAAGATTATTCTCATGTTCGTTGTGAACGATAGGGCGCAAGGGATCGATCCTCCATACGCCATCGACAATGAACTTGATCTGCAGATTTTGCAGGAGAAATTGGAATGACCGTTTCTAAATTACAGGCGTTCTGGAGTAATAACAAGTTCATGAATGGCATACCTCATATCTACCTGGATACAGCTTCAGCTGCACAGAAAAAATGCCAGTAGTCGACTTCTCCATCTTTCTCTGCAACAAAGCAGTAGAGGTAAGCAGCTCAAAAGCATTATAAAAGAAACCTAATGAAGAGTTAGGACGAAGAATAGAGATAATCTGCTGCTGACTAGATGAAATGCAGAAGAATCTAAAAACGCAAATTTGCTGTGGACATCCAGTGAAGTCTCGATAGTTACTATTTGCCATCAGCGCACAGAAATTTTGTTCTTCATATCAAGAAATATACAAGTGACAAATGGAGGGGCAATGTACAGGGAGCTCTACAAAACTATTGTCTATACCCCAAGACATGTTTTATTGTCAAAGGGATAGAAAGAAAAGACGCAAACACAGATGGGATTCCTTGCTATATAGCACAATATTTTCGCAGCATGAATGATCAGTAAAAACGATTGTTTCATCTGTGATGTAAAATTTAATGAAATGGGAAAACGAATACAAAACCTACACATCAACTACAAAAAAACCTATATGTGGTATTAACTTTTCTTTTAAATCCCAAAGTTGAAAACTTAAAAGCAAACTACGCAATTCCAGCTGATTATTCAAAGATGACATCAAAACCTTAGTGGTCCAACCATCGAAGGATCCTGCTAAAAGAACCTCCGAGGCTGAATTAGGCCAAACTATGCGCACAGCACGAAGAAGCTGTAAAGCTCTACGAGCAGCATCGATGCTCTTCTGCTTCTCTTCCGCTATCTTTTGAGCATCACTAGAAAAGGAAATGCCACACGTCAATTTGGGAAAGCAATACCTATGTACATGTGAACTAAATATAGATTGCATACATTATTGCTAGCGCCATCTTCCCTTCTAATACGGCTAACTTTGCACGTATAGACCGCAATTTGTCCTGGGCATTCATGAGCTCAGTTTCCTGGAACTCCCATGCATCAGAAAGCTTCTGCAAGTCGCTCAAGGAGTTTTCATTACCCTGACAATGATCAAAGAAGAGATTCACAAAAAACCCGACCAGTGGTTATAGAATGATTCAGACTTAGAAAATAAAGAAAAGCTCAAAAAGCGTCAACTTTTAATCAGTCTTCCTCATAAATTCTCAAAGTTTGTCCATTTTATAAATTGTTCTCTTATTTCTTTCCTATTGCTAATCTTAATTACTTAGAATTACTGTCAAAAGAATCCTTCGTCAAGGTCATAAATGTACATATCCGACTGAGAGAAATTTGAAAGTTGGTAGAGAGAGGACTGGCCGTTGTCATATGGTTGTTTGATTGAGAGAAAGAGAGACCTAAGAGGATGGCAGCCGGTTGCTATCCTGATCACTGTGGGCAGTTAGAGAAAGAGGGACAGAGAGTGGCCTATGAAACGAATCCTCGTATATAAGTCACTCAAATGTCTGTGAGAGGGAAGCACTCTCCTTTCGACAAATCATCAATTATTTCAGCGGTTTTATGACAAATAAATAGTCGTTGTCAATCAACTACTTGGTCCACCTGAACAACGGCTTGTCCAATGAATATACGTGTATTGGGAGTATTGCAGCCAATTTTGGCAAAAGCATATGTGGCTGTGCACCAGATCCACTTTCACTGGCATGCCACCAAAGCCAATGGTCAAAGCGAGGTCCACCGAATATTATGCACAAGGACCAAGACTAACGCCCTGGAAATGTCTCCAAGGCATGAGCACCGTTTGGTACAGCCCCTCTGTACGCCACATGGGACACCACCCCAGGGTAGGTGCTTTTTTGGGTGCACCGCTTGGGACACCACACAGGGTTTGCTGTCAGGTTGCTTTTTTGGGGTGCACCCCACCTTCATCTGATGAGCACTACTCTCTCCATCTCGCAGGTGATTTTGCCTTTTCCGTCTAGTGCCTTCGTCCAATCTGCACTATCATTTCCATAACGCACGCTGGTTCGTCCTCTGCAGTACTCAACATCCTTTAAAGTTCTCCATCAACTTTAAAACACTTCAACACCTCGGAGGTAACCTTTGAAAGCAGTGCCCAACTTGGCCCTCTAAGTGATGCACCACTCCACCAAAGCTCCAGGCTTAGCAAAATTTTACATTGTTTGATGGCCGTCCGGGCTCTCCACCGCTTTAGGCATCAAACCCTGGCACCTGGAGTGACTTGGGGCATCTCAAAGGGTGGTGACCTCCGGCTCACTCCCAACTCAAAAGCGAGCTCCGCCTGCATGCTCTGGACACCTCGTCGCAGAGGTAGTCATGCAAGCTCCCTCGGGATGCTAGATCAGCTCAAGGTGCATGGCGTGACACTAGAGACGTTGGTAAGTGAGACACTAATACCAACGTGACTTAAGCTCATGCCACCTCTAAGGGTGACAACAACTTTGTCACTACCGAAAAAAAGGTCCATACAAGGCACCGTGCCGAACCCCTCTGGCGGCTGGGAGAAGCCAAATTCCCTAAACCACTCACTAGAGCCTCTTGGTGCTTCTGCAGGACATTGTTTCCTTTCCCAAGCTAATAGCTGAGCCAAGGGCTACTCCTTCGCATGGATTATCACAGTCCATCGTATTGTGGACTTCCTCCACAGATAAGGTGAAGTTGCAAGCAAGGCAAGTGAGTACGATACTGCGTGACTAGCGAGCCTCGATCAAGTATTGCTCTCAGGCGCCACCACTTGTCACAAGGAGATGGATTTCCCCGGCTGCCTATAAATAAAGGATCTCAAATCATTCCAGAGAGAGAATATTTTCTTCGGACATTGGGGCCTCTCTACCTTAACACCAGAGCTGGACATTGGACCTCCAAACTCATTCTGCGCCTTTGCTCTGCTTCAGCATTGTCAGTCCCTCAGGCTCCACCCAAGTTGCCTTCGCTTCTTCCCTTCTTCACACCCTCACTCTATCTTGCGCATCCTGCTCAGCATCCTAGTATGGACTACACTTGGCTTGTAGCACCTACAGGTAAACCAAGGTCCCTAGGAATGGAGAGCATACAAGATGGTACCTAAAGAATAATCAAATTGCCGGGGGTTCAGATAAATAGTGCACTATATCCTCGATCACCCTCACACGTGATGATATGAAGATACTCCCATGGGTTAGCTAGTTTCAGGTAGGTGCAAATTCCCCACGAATGGTAATCTAAGAGCCAAGCGTTTATACTTCATTTTTTACTAAAGTCAAGAGCGAGCCATGGCACAATAGTAACATTACTCCTTCTAACCTGAAGCTCACAAATTCACTCCACAACCCACAAAACCTAGTCCACAGTTCAAACTTTAGTCAACAGCATTCAGCACAAAGACAAAAGTTGTAGGGATTGCTTATGAATGTCAATCCCCGTCACTAATCATAAATTTACAATCCATTTTTTTTTTTGCTTTTCATATTATGATTCATATCATAAAGCAGTAGAAAGAACATAACTAGAAATATAGTTGCAGGTAACATTCAAGTACAATCACAACCAAATCTGAAGAAGCCCTTAAAGGCAAATAGCAATTCACTGAGAAGATCCACAGAGTATAGAACATAAAAACAAATTGTTTCAAGAAGAAGAATATGAAGTGTATGGAAACAATGGGCCACAGACTAGTCATCAATTCTAAGGCAACGTGTTGACACAGCAACCAGCCAAACTCGTTCATATGGAATTAACAGAAAGGCCAGAGTCAAACAGTAGATTGCACGGTCACGATAGAGGACAATATAGTTGTTTCAAGAGTAAATAGAACAGCAGAAATTACACTACCAACCTTTACAATATATTCCTCATTTTTGGACCTTATTAAGCGAAGTGCTGAGGCGAGCTCATGTTCAAGGTGCTGAAGGTGAATTCGTATCTGATTGTGGTTAGTTCCTATTTGTCTGTCTAGAGCTTCAGTAGCACCCGCGGCTATTCCAAGTATTTCATCTTTAGAATCTTCTCTAGTTTTAGTTTGATTTTTGTTAAAAGAAATTTCAGCAGCTGCACATAATAACAGAAGAAATGGGGAACACCATTAAACCAAATGCAAATCAAGAGTCAGCTATTCTTTTATTTTTCTTCTTTTATAAAAATCTAGAGAACGGATTTTAGGAAATGGATTACCTTCAAATTCCATCTCCGAGAAGCCCGCTCGCTGAAAGCTCCAAGTTCTCCACATTTCTGGTTGAGCTGAGTTTCTTGAATCATTAACGTCATATAGAGATCCATTGTCGGGAAGCTTGCCACCTGACTTATCTAGTAAGCTTTCACTTTCGTTCTTGTTGAGGCCACCTGATGTGAGTCTGCTGATTTTCTCAAGGTCATCCCTGTCTTTTACAATTTAACCAACACCAATCCCATAATTTAGATTTAATTCATACTAGATACAAAAGAAAAAAGTTGACCATCAATTTCTACAATCAAAGCCACACATTCAATATTGCTATTTAGACAGTAACACGTACATGGAAGCATGTTCATCTAAGTTTAACTCCATGTAATCTATCCACGTAACATTGAAATAAAAGTCTTTAATCTAGTTTCACAAACATGGGGAATAACACGGTGCCACGTAAATGCTGAAAAAAAAAAGTAAATGCCAAAAGAAAAACATCAGCGAATAAATATGTAGTAAGCTGTTGAGGGTTTACAGTATCATATATTCATTTTTGGTACAATAAAATTAACAGTCACTCACCAGCATCTATCAAGTCTCCAAAATGCATATGATCCGTAGCATCCTTACTTGAGGCACAACTAGCACCTCCATTTCTTCCCAAGTTTATACCAAAAGACAAATTTCTCTGCTTTTCCAATCGCTTCAATATACCCTCAATCCCCGCATCATCTTCATCACCCATATCTCTAATAAAAATAATAGCTTATGAGTATAAATGTAGAAATAGAGATCAACATAACTTTATAGGACACATAAAAACCTAAACTTAAACTCAAATGGTAATTAAAAACTTAATAAGCATCATTTGACAAACCAAAGGAGGGAAAGAACGATGAGTGAGGTCAACTTCTATGCCTTCAAATTCTAACCTATGGATTTGCTTAACAGTTCAGAAAGTAAGTTTTAGAACTGAAGGAGTTTAACAATTGCTAACAATGAATCGAAAAAACCACATGGGAAAACGGTGAGGAACCTCACAATGATCTACCAGATGGCGAAGCGGATGGCGATGACTCTTGCCCAGCTTTTGCCCCCTTGAATGAATTAGCTCTCCTCTGAAAATCCCTAAGATCAATAGCACCACTATCAGAACCGTTTGGCACTTCGTCGTCATCATCCTCACTATCCAAGTCCCAACCCAAAGACATCCACCCACCTTCCCTCACAATGCCGTCCACCAAATCCATTCTTCCAGCCTCCACCAATTCCTTCTTTGTCGGAAAAACCTCCGGCTTCTCTGACTCCTTCATGAACTTCATAATCTCCGCCTCCAACGCCGCCTCCCCGTCGCTCTCCCACGCTTTACACCCACAACGCCAAGACCTACTTCCCCTTCCCCTTCTTACCTCCCCAAACCCTAAAAAAGAGCTCTGTCTCGCCACAGACAGATCGATACACACCACCTCTCGCTTATGGGTCCACCTTCTTTTAGACTTCACCTCGGGAAATAGAGACGGGTTGACGATGAAAATCAAAGGACCCACAAACTGTTGAGGGATGAGGAAGCTACTCGAGGCGGTGTTGAGCGACACCATCGCTCAGGCATTTCGTCGAACAGGTGGAGTGCGTTACGCAGAAGTAGAATCTAGCAATGTGTTCGCCTCTACTGAGGAAGAGGAGCAGTGAAGCAACGAACATTACCGTACACGTGCATTAACGAACAGAAAAGTTAAACAAATCTTGGCGGGGTGGAACCGAAGACCCACCATTAATAACCATAAATTTTGTATCTTTCTATGTTTGGAATAGTTGGTGGCTTGGGTTTGGGGACTAGGGGTGTGTTCGGGACTTTCCAAGGTTTGGGAGCCACAGTAAAGGGGTTCCTAGTTTGTTGCTTCTGGGCAAGACAAGAACGATATAAAACCATTGGTGGCCACTGTAAAACTACATAAAATGGAGGAGGATGTAAGACAAGAAAGCAGTAAGCTATTAACTCTCAGCACAATAATACCAGCCACGTGATCGGGACGCCTAATGAAAGGGTTAATAATGCGAGGCGCTTTCAAATTTACCCCCCGTAATGTACTGTAGCACAAATGTTATTTCAACCATCTCGCATCATAATCTTTTATGAGTGTAGCACCTAACTCCTCCGACTATTTTTTGGACAAAAAACTCGACGAATCGGTGACGTGACAGATCATTCTTTCTCTCCCTTTTTGGGGGGCAAAAAACTTGCCATTTTCTGGGCAATTTTGGCAGATATTTCTTTTTCTTTTTTTCTCTTTCTAATCCGGCACCACCTCTCTCTCCCTCTCCACCATCTGCACCGAGCTCGCTACTCTTCTAGTCCTCTCCTGTGACATCTTTGGTGGCTTTGGAGTTCATAATCATGGCACCAGGGCAAGGGTTCAAGTGCCGGTAGAGAGGGAGAGAGAACCCGACACGACCTCACTCTTTCTACCCTCTCCACTTCCACCACCCGCTCTGAGCTCGCTACCCTCCCAGTCCTCTCCTGCTATGGCTTCAAGATTGGGAGGCCACCCTTGATCTCAGATCCACCCCCAACCGACCTTCGGAATCGATGCCACGATACCCAGGGGCGGATCCAGGAAGTTCAACCGGAGGGGACCAAAAAGTTATAAAAAAAATTGACGGCTAACATAAAAGAATTCGCGTCACGATTGAATATGTTAAATGCAAAATAGATTACTCAATTTGACTAATAATCATATAATATCATTATTCGTAGTGATTTATTTAACTTGATAAAGTTAGTCAACAACAAACCACTAATCTTGCATGAAAGAAACTTAACGCTTATCGTATATATGTATCACTAGTGCGATTACGAATTGTATGATGACAATAGTCACGTATAACATATTATAAGAATTTAAACTAAAAAAGAAAAAAAAATAACTAATCTTGATCTATTGGTGTTTTCTTTATAATCTGGAGATTTATAATTTAAAAGAATGAAGATGGACAAAGGAACGAAGAAGATAAAGATTACGACGGCCGGTGGCATAAAAAGTAAAAAATATAACAAAATGAAACTCTAATACATTCATTTATAATATAGTGGCATTTTAGTAAATATTTTAAACATAATTACCCAAATTTTAAAACAACAAAAAAAAATCTAAAATTTTTTTTTTGGTGGGGGTGGGGGGGGGGGGGGGGTGCCATGGCCCCCCCTGGTCATGCTTGTGCTCCGCCCATGACGATACCATTCACTGGAGTTAGGCTCTACGATGGTGGCAAGACGCCCTTAAATTGAGATCCCTTTCTCACCTAATTCTTTAGCGACTGGTCCATCTCTTACCGATGAAGCTATTGATAGAGTGATCAACATGTGGTGTGGTGTGCTGAATGATGATTAAGATTGTGTTGTGTATGGTGCGGTCTGGTGGTTTGTGCATCCGCGTGTGGTGTGGTGATTTGTGTGGTTGTTTTGGGGTGGTACGGGAGATAAGGGGGTGGGGGTGGTATTGTAGAGCGATGATGATAGTAGTGGCTAAAGAATGGTGGTGGGTTTGCTGACAATTGGCGATCGTGGTGTTTATGGATAAATTGGTCGCCGGAATTGGTGTGTTGTGGGAAGAAATGTGGTGTGGTGAAGGGAGATGTGCTAGTGGTGATGTTGACGTCGCGACTGAACATGAAGGATGGGTTCCTGAAAAATCCCCTTTAAGTTGAGCCAAATTACCCTTGCGAAGAGTTATTTGTCCGAAAAATGGCCAAAGGGTGTTACATGCCACAGTTATACAAGTTTATGGTGCGGGACATCTAAAATCAACTTTGTAGCATTGCCCACTACCGCGAATAAACTTGGAAGTGTCTCGCATGTTAACCCCTAAGTAAAAGGATGGCACTAATGGATATCGAATACATAGACTCCGAAGTCTCGAAAAGTCGAAGGGTCCTTCGACCCAACAAAACCGGTCGGTTTTGTGATCCAACTCAGCAAGAATGCTCTTCATTTTTAAATGATGTGTTTATGGTTGCACGTAATGAGAGTAGTCGTTGTATGGTCATTTTCGCTTTCTTCTTACTGAGAAATTGACTCAAAGAATTACTTGCCACGCTTAATAATAGTTGCTTCAAAGAGGTTATTCACAGCTAAAACATTTACTCCAAACTTTTCATAATATATATATATATATATATATTTGTGAATTTTGAAGAATAAAGCAGATCGACAATAAGTGAATGAAGTTTAAGACTAGAAATGAATTGCTACAACAGTTTCTTATACATTATCAAAAAGCACACTGACCAGCAGAAACTCTAAATTCAATTCAGTCAAAAATAATATGTGACAATGAATTACGAGCCATTTTGTATTCATATACTAGTGAAGCAAGTCTTATGACTATAGCTGCAATTATATAAAGGGATGCTAAAAAGCTACTCGTGGATGCTTAAACCTTACAGATGAATTTATGCTTGAATTCCAAGTAAAATGGGTCAGATTTTAGTTAGAAAGACTTTAGTTAGAAAGACTTTTAGTTATTTCAAATAAAAGGTAGACAAATTCATTTGCTCAAGCCAAAAAAAAAACAAAAAAGGTTTAGACACATGTCGCATCAACTAATATAGGCTTTCATTCACGATAACGTTCAAACTGCTCACTTAAGAGAAGTACATGGTTTCATTTTAGGGATATCTAATAAAGAAAAGAAAAGCAATGAAAGGTAATTCCGGTGAAAATTGTCGTCCGAAATCTCAATTTTAGGATTCACACGGTTTTGCCTCCAAATCAGAAGGACATTATTACTGTCAATTTTAGGGTTCAAAACTCCCAACTCTGAAGACCTGATGCGATACATGTCTAATGTAATTTAATCTTAAATTGTTCCTTTTTTTTTTTTATGGTTATATGAAATGCAAATTTCCTTTTTAGAGAAACAATTTTGGTGGCCTCCGCTATTTCAGTGGGCTGGGCCCTTCGGTTGTTTTTCGCATTGGGGATAGTTCGGGCTTCAACAAACGCAACTGAACCCCTCTCAAGTGGACCTTATCATATTGGGCCCACAACTCGGAAGCATAATTGTGAGAGTTGGTGACGAAACAAAAGAAAGCAAAATAACACAAAATGTTTTATTCTATATTTTATTTTATTTTTTGCCTTTTTGGGCTATATTTAGATTGTTAAGTGTACTCATCTTCATATTTTAGAAGAGTAATTTCTAGTATAACCCTTAAGTTTTCTTTTCTAACCTGTCGAGTCCCTTTTCTTTTTTTTTTTTTGTACCTAATAAGTCATGTGGTAAACCTTATGCTGATTTTTATGGACATAATATATCAAAATGATTTCAATCGATCAAAGAGTAGGGGTAAAATGGATAATCACCTACAAAATGTAACTGTATCACCACCACCACCAACCACCAATAAGCACCTCAATCAAACCCATCACTGACCGACCACCCCCACCATGTCTGCAACCACCTATGTTTCCAGCATCACAAAATCACCAAAACTACGAGTCATTCCAGCCTAGTGATTTTCACTTGTAGTGGTCCAATATTCGCATTGACCAGACGATGGTATGAGAAAAGCTCACGTAAATTGGTCGTGTGCAGCTTGTCTTTTGCACATTTGTACCCGTCATTAATGCTGTGCTACAAAGGGCCACCCTCCATAACAAGATGTATCCATGCTCTATAAGACTATGACCTCCACCTTTACGTCAGCTCCTCAATCATCCCCAACCCATCCTTCAGCCATATATATATGTGTGTTGCTTGGGCATAAAAAAATGGTGAAGTGGCTGTTCAGTGACAGTGAAGAAATATGGTGTTAGAGGACAAGAAGCAGCAGCTGAGCTCCTCTTCATGGCTTGCCTACTGCACTAAGTGCCTACCCATGTCTTCCTCAAGGTCATTGTCCGCTTTGCCGGCGCCGGAGAATGATGACTCTGAGGAGAAACACGGCCAGGTTTCACCCAGTTCAACTTCAGAGACAGCCAAGAGAAAGCCTGGTGGATGGAAGTCCATGCCATTTGTCTTAGGTGCCTCTCTCTCCCTATCTCTGCAGAAGCATCAAACATGTAAACAGCATGCATGTAACTGCTTGTCTTAGGCTTAATGGCTGTGTGACTGCACACATCATAAACTGATCTGTTGTGCTTTCACGAATTATACGGACTTATCATTGCATATAGAATGCATGATGTACAGGTACTTTTCCAAACGCAACCAGTAAATTGTAACTTTGTGCTTGCCACAAATTCACACAAAGTCATCTTCTTGTGCTATTGAGAAGGTATACGGTGTAGGCACCTCTTACCACAGCAGACTAATCCTACTAGTTGAACAGTTCATGTACGAGACACATTTGCTGCCACCCATATTCAAGATAGACAAAGTATCCCCATGTAGGTGTAGATAGGTAGAAGACAATACATAGGTATGCATTTTTGTACGTATATCCGTGAAATGATGCGGCCAATGTGGGGAAAAAGGACACGGGATTGTAACGTATGGATTTTCTTTTTGCAGGAAATGAAACGTTCGAGAGACTGGCAACTATTGGGCTGTTGGCAAACTTTACTGTGTTCTTGCTTACACAGTTTCACATGGACCAAGTTTTTGCCTCAAACGTCATGAACATATGGTCAGGCGTGACCAACTTTGCGCCTCTGATTGGTGCCTTCATCTCTGATGCCTACATCGGCAGATTTTCCACCATTGCTTTCGCCTCCTTCGCTTCACT
This sequence comes from Escallonia rubra, assembly GCA_033065855.1. Classification (NCBI taxonomy): domain Eukaryota; kingdom Viridiplantae; phylum Streptophyta; class Magnoliopsida; order Escalloniales; family Escalloniaceae; genus Escallonia; species Escallonia rubra. Next base: position 242,910 of record JAVXUO010000620.1, on the reverse strand, counting down.
TCTCGTGAGTAGTTACTTCTGTCCCAACTTCTCTCTAGCTATAGCTACTTGAATTGTTTCTTTTGATTGATTCTTATTTGTTCCAAAATTATCGAAAAAATTCTTCTTTTTCTTTTCCCTACTACGGTGTGATTACTCTAGTAAATAAGCGATTTTGACAAAGTTGACAATATAAAGTTATCTACAACCGTAACTTCAATCTCAAATGGAGCTATTAGATTCGACTTCACTCGGGGTGTGATGCATATAAGCGCCTTACCCATCATATTTATTGTGGCACACACTTCCAGACCAAACTTGCTGAGAATGGGAGCGTGTCATAGAAGTTTATATGAATGATTGAATCTCTGTTGTCAATTTAACCTCCCTTTACTGATTTTCTGGAGATAACTGCTTACCACCAAATTCAAGGATTCTTACATAAACAATAACTTGCCAAAAGTCCTAAAGATATCTTGTTGTTATTTTGTTTATTAAAAAAAAATATAGAATTGCCTTTTTGGTCACTGACTATGTCAAGTAAGATGTCACTGTCACCTTTACTCTCAAGCTAGAGCAGCTAGCAAGCAGCTTATGGACTCCTAATTATTTTACTACCCATTTACATATCTTCAATTTTTCTTTGGAGAACACCATTTACATGGACCTGATCTTCTAAATTATTGGTGTATGAACTCACTCGGCCAACTTTTGTTGTAAATCATATCATCTAATCTACCTCAAGTGTTGAAGCACCGGTGAATACCATAAAGCATCAATTATCATATATTCAGAACTGCGCGACCTTTACGAGAAAGTTAAATACCATTTGAGAACCGATTTACAGTATTGCGATATTTTCTTCACAAATTCGAGTAACTAACCATCAAGTCTTGGTTCAACCTTGGCACTACGGTCTTTGCGGTATTTTTCTTCACAAGTTCGAGTAACTAATCACAAGTAGTACTTTTCATCAGATCCCTGCTAGAATGGTTGAATCAGTACGTAGTTGAACCGATACTTTTACTCGTTGGTTGAATGAATTGTTGAACAACAACACGTAATTCAGTAACCACAGTCCAAAGACAATATCTAGTTGAACTGACAACCAGTACAATTTTTTATCAAAAGGGTCACTTCACTCATTTCGTGTAGTTAGCTTCAAGTGTTTTATAATCCTTTGTTGCTTCCAGAGTACCAACTTCATGTTGGTTGCTAATTGATGCTTCTTGACAGGGAATGGTCACTTTGACTCTAGTAGCCTGGATTCCTAAACTGCATCCATCTCCATGCACGCCACAACAAATCCATCTCGATCAATGCAAGGGCCCAACCACATCCCAACTGGGCTTTCTGATCATGGGCTTAGGCTTCTTAACCATTGGCACTGGTGGAATAAGGTCATGCAGCCTTCCCTTTGGTGTAGACCAATTTGATGCAACCACTGATGAAGGAAGGAAAGGAATCAACAGCTTCTTTAACTGGTACTACACCACATTTACGGTGGTCTTGCTCATTGCCTTAACTCTGGTGGTTTATATACAAGATTCAGTGAGCTGGGTATGGGGTTTCGGCATACCGACCGTGCTAATGTTCTGTTCCATTGTGATGTTCTTTGTTGGCACGAAATTGTACGTTTATGTGATGCCGGAGGGGAGCGTGTTTTCTGGCGTTGCGCAGGCGCTTGTTGCGGCTTACAAGAAGCGTAAGGTTAAGCTCCCGGCTGATGGAGAGGAGACCAATAGGGTCTTCTACGATCCACCATTGAAGGAGACATCGATCGTGACTAAGCTCCCCTTAACCAACCAGTACAGGTAAGACAACCGCTACAACTATTCGCTTTATATAAGTTTTAACGTAATCAAAGAGTTATGACTACCTCCATATATAACCACATTTAGGAGGTGAACAATACAAATAATAAGTACTTAAACATTGCGTGACCATTATATGTGCCAGCCTTAATAGAAACATCACCATTATAAGGCCATTAAAGTTAAGCTGGAGAGCCACAGGATTTCTTTAGGGAGTGAAGCTAAGATTTTGCTGATAGCCTGTCTTTATCCGATATCCGCAGATTGTTTTTTCTCTATTGGCTTAAATATGCAAGTAGTCCTAGTTCTTGTTTTCCTTAGTAGATAAGCAGTGAAGTGATAGTTGTCAAGATTTGTTCATGTATGTGGACAAAAGTTATTAAAGCTATTCCACTTCAACAAGTAAGTCCCAAATATGGTTGTCACCAATGTAATACTCGTAGTTGTCCATCAGTGTGCAATATTGCTCGAGAGTTTCGATAAATGTCACACGGGCGCTTTGACAACATTCTTAACTAGATCTATATAGATAATCATTACGTGGAACTATTCAATGACATTTTATTGGTGAATCACAAGAACTTCATCAAGATGACAGTGTACGGACATATGTATTTCAGGTTCTTAAACAAAGCAGCTATAATAATGGATGGAGAAGTCAACCCCGATGGCTCTAGATCAAAACCATGGAGACTATGCAGCATCCAGCAGATTGAAGAAGTGAAATGCTTAGTAAGAATAACCCCTGTGTGGGCTTCTGGCATCATCTGCTTCACAGCCATGGCACAGCAAGGAACATTTACCACATCACAGGCCTTAAAAATGGACCGTCACCTTGGCCCCTCCTTCCAAATCCCTGCAGGATCTCTCAGCGTCATTTCCTTCCTAACTATAGGTGTATGGCTCCCATTTTATGACCGAATCCTCGTACCATCCCTCCGAAAAATCACAAAAGTTGAAGGCGGAATCACGTTTCTCCAAAGAATGGGGATCGGTATGATATTCTCGATATTATCGATGGTTGTTGCCGGATTGATTGAGCGAATGAGGCGCGCTTCAGCACTAGCGAACCCCAGGCCTGATGGAATTGCACCCATTACAGTCATGTGGCTCGCGCCACAACTTATTCTCATGGGCTTTGCTGAGGCATTCAATGTTATTGGGCAGATTGAGTTTTACAACAAGGAGTTTCCCGAGAACATGAGAAGCGTCGCAAACTCGCTGTTTTCTGTTACTGCTGCCGGAGCTAACTATTTAAGCGTCCTTTTGGTCAGCATTGTGCATAGTGTCACGGCAAAAAATGGTCGACCAGACTGGTTGACGAAGGATATTAATGCCGGGAGAGTCGATGATTTCTACTACCTCATAGCAGCAATGGGAGTACTCAACTTGGTTTATTTCCTTTACTGTGCTCCACGGTACCGCTACAAGAGTAGAGTTTACGTCAACGAAGACAAACCGGAATTCGATGTTGAACTCAATGTGGTTAAGCAATGAGCTCAACAGATTAAACGGCAGTGTACAATATATGTTCTATGCAGCTTTGGTTGTTAATTGCAGCTGTCATTGCTAAATCACTTTGAGCTGGTACTAATTAAACACTTCCATATATTCGGGTCATGCATGTATGTAGCTATACTACTTCTGATGTGAAGTAACAAATCTGCAGAGAGTGGTAGTGTCATGGAGAGTGACATCCATTTTAGGGTTTGGAAGGAGAGACGAACATTGTTACGTTGCTTTATAGTATATGATATGATTATGATCTCTTTGAACTTTTGTACTTTTTAATGGCCACTTTTCATCTATCTAAAGAGCAAATACCGAAAGTGCTCGTCACATCCAAATCGGAGAGCTCGTTAAGACGGTGACGTGCCATCTAAACTCTAGATTTATCCTCGAACCAACGTCTTGATCACCTACGCGGTTAAATGGTTCAGATTTCGGTAAGTGATATGTAACCCATGATTGACAACCATGATATGTTAAGGCAGTTCCGAGCCACTCTTTCCAAGTAAATACACCATTGTTATCAACGATGAGTGTCATGAGTCAAGATGAAGATCATGCTCTATACCTAATAGCTGATCAACAACAAGTGGCTTTCGCTGTTTGGTCCATTTTGACACTCAAAGTTGAGGTGGTTCCTCGTGATTGGCTCTATGTACGAGCTGTACTCCGGCCAAGAGTTGGCATTTCCAATCTGATCCAATTATTTTTTCGTGTATGATATGATCACATTGATAATACCTTGTCGGCAAGACGAGTAAGAGGTTGGCAAGCCGAGTGCCAACCATTGCCACAACTCACAACAGTACTCCACACAAAATTACCAAACCAACATGTGGTGATGGGCTCTTTGCAGAATGCACTATGGTTTTGTTAGTTTGCGGCCTTCTGGGCGTGAAAGTTGGGGTAGGAAGGGGATTGTGCCTCCTTTTGGGGAGATATAAACAGTGCTTGCATTCTTTAACTACCCCTTTTCAGGTCTCCACAAACTTCTTGTACTTAAAAAGAGATTGTGGGCAAACCATATCTTTTATCCTTTTTGCTTCAAACCATTACCCCATAAGAGGGTACACCTCACTGAGCTCGGCACATGCAGATGCAGTGCGATGCTTGACCTGCTAAGACTGTTTCGGAATTATTGTCCTACGTGACTTGTTTGATTTCATTTTCACTTTACTTCGAGGGCTCCATTAGCTATAGCTAGGAGTGTGACTATTGACTAGTGGTGATACCACAAGTTTTTTTTTAATATCTTTGGTACAATCAAATCAATGATTTTTTATATGTTCAAATCGAAATCCCTGGCGAATCTGTACCAGGAATAGAACTTAAAGCTAAGAAAAAAAATATGTTTCTTGATATTGATGAACCGATCTTAACTTACACGAAAATAACCCAGAATTTATTTAGGGACGCATTTGACTCCTTTGGCATCCCACCGTAACACACTGTTAAGCTCAAGCAAGATATTCAAAGGCTTTGTCTTGATTGGCTATTCAAAGGCCACAAGACGTGTGCTAAGAGTGGGAAGAGAAAAAAAAGTAATGTAAGCTAGTAATTAAGCCTGTAATGTATCTTGGTCATATCGTCTCTAAAGCTAATCATTCGATTATGCGTTTGTTCTCTAATTCTTTTCTTTATTAATAAACTTTTAATTCGGTGATGTCAATCGTAATCATTTAAACTGTTAGAACGAACAAAACATTAGACACCTTACTCTAGCTACTTTTGACAAGAGCTACAAGGTTAAATTATTTCAGTGGTTCACTGGAATAGAGAATGCTACTGAAATAGCGCATGCTAGCTACTTTTGACACCTTACTCTTTATTGATCGGCAAATAGACTACCCCCTACGTATCAACCTCATCATGTCCTGGTACGTATATTGAGTTATTCCAGCATTTCATAAAAGTTTGTCTTACAGTCAAACCCTGAATCAGATTTTCCACAAACTCAAGTGATCCTAGTGAAAGAAAGATACATTCAGATCTTGTCCAGTTATTTTCATTTTGTTTTTGAGTGACAAGGGAAGATTCCCCTGGACTTGCATCTTTCTGGGTCTTCCTTCACTTATTGTTCTTTACCTCCATGCAACTTCACATGTTGCACCTCCATTTAGGTCCACTGCTACCATGTGTCATATGCTCTGCCGCCATGGAAGTAAGGTATGTGTTGAATTCTTGATTTCAGTCGGTCCTGCAAAGTTATTTTCTGTCCCTCTTTTTCACAATTTGGACCACTATGAAGTTAATGATATGAATGTTTATGAGTTGATGAACACTCACTGTAATAATGACAGATGAAAGGGATGGGCATGATCATTGCCGGTCATAATCATCGGCAAATATGACCGACTGCTACTTGTCCTCTGCACGGAACACTTTATAACAAGATTTTTAGCCACTTGTTGGTTTGTCGAAGAGAAAAAAATGAGTTTTCATATCTCACCGGCTTTAACCCAGTGCGTTGTACACGACACGGGAACAGTATATTACGATTATCAAAGTATTAAATTATAAAGGAAGAATTTGTTTTCGCATCGTGTTTGTCGTCAAAAAACTTAAAATTGCAGTACTTGAAATAGTAATATAATGCTGCTCTTAAACTAATTATATAAAGAAGTGTCACTAAACGTTTATTCTTTAATGAAATATGAGACTTTTTTTCTTTGAAATTGAAGTAACATCAAAAGTAATAATCTAATTTTTAAATGGGTAGATTTTCGTGCCAAAGATAAGGAAAAAAGAGCAAGAGATAGAACACGCATTTGAGTATGGAAGGAGAAAAAGATAATTCCTAATTTGAATATCAAATTTAACAATAAAATTGATTATAATTTAGAGTTAATTTAGTGATTAGTTTATAAAACAAATTGTAAACTCGTATTGTTAAAAATTTATAAGTATTTTATATCATAAATAAAAACAAAGAAAGTAAAAACGTTGGAGATAGTAGCAATTAGTTTACAAATTGCACGCTTTTTACTTTGAATTAAAACCATCAAATTAGTTTGAGTTATGTGCAAATGATATTAGTGAAAGTATATTGTCGTTAAAATTTTATAGTGAAATGGAGATAAAAGAAGTATGCATGTCGGCAAAATTAGATTAAAAAAGAGATATATGAGGTATTAACATAATTTGTGTGTGTAAAAGAGAATGAGGTGAGAGAGAAAGCAAGAGAAAAAAATTGAATTCAAATGAAATTGATTAGGTGTGAGAGAGAAAAGAAAGGAATTCAAATCATAATTAAAAAGTTGAGTAAATTCAAAATAATTTCAAAAGTTAAAACTGTAAAGTTCACATGGCAAGTTAAGAGAGTGTTCAAGTAAGCGGTGACTGGACAACATTCTCTCAGCTCCATATATAATTAGATTTCACCGGGGGGGGGGGGGAATTGCTAAATATTAGGCCTCTCGACCAATCGAATTTTGATCTGAACACAGTTCAAGTCCAAATCTTACTATTCATGCATGATTACGACTATCCACCAGTAGTAATCATGCATGAACGTATATATGCTAGTAAATAAATGCGTAACATACGAGATTTCGGCTAGCTGGGCTTTCCGCCTGCAGGTCTTGTAGAGTCATCCATGTAAGCACTACTTAAAAATGCCGAACTTTGGGGATTATGGACTCATTCGTATAATCGATTTTATGTGTTCTATTTCTTTTTTTGCTTAATTTGTATAAATTTTAATTAAAAAAAGGCTCGAGATTGAAATATCACTAGCTAATGGATCCGTGAAAATGCACAAGTTAGAATGCAATTTGGTTCTCGTCAATACATATTTTATCATAGTTGGTTGTGCTTTACAACACAAATCTTACAATAGTACCATAAAAACCAAGGACATTAAAGTTATAATTGAATTATTTAAAAACAAATAGCACTAAAAAGAACAGTCAATTTAACAAGTAAAAGAACCACAAGATGATAGGAGTACCATTTTAGTGTAAGTTCCCCATGTAAACACTTACCACCGCATAATGGCTTCACACTACACATGGTGTACAATATCATCTAAACATTGGGAACCCTAGATGGACTTAACATCAGCCTCATCAGAATCTTATTGTGCATGATGAAGTCGGCAAAATCGTCGCCTATCATTCTCTCTACGATCAAAGAGACGGAAGCAAGTTATGACTTGATTGAACTCGCTAATAAGCCTAATGAAGAACTTGGAGATGCATTATTAAAATTGCTAATCTGTCTCTCACCATTCAAGGGCCACAGAAAGTTACAGCAGAAATAATGCATATCACAAGTAAGCAGGCATATTCAGCCAGTTTCCTAGATAGATCCCCACTTAAATCTAACACTCAACCTAACTGTTCTCACCAAGAATGCAGTTCCCATAATTCTATAAAACATTCACTTAAGTCCAAAAAAAAATATCACTCTAGTCCAAAGAAGTGGCACAAGATCAAGCAGGCGTGCAAGTGCTTACTTACAAAGCCTAGTGGATGTAATTGTCATGTTTGCAGCAACACTTTCTGGTGGCACCATAATGTGTGGTCTTCAATTGATATAACTCTTTTGTCTATGTATGCCAATAGGTTGCGGGTGACAGAGAAAAGTCAAGATGCTTATCCGGTAACAAAGGAAGAGGAGATATTTAATTTATTATAAAAATAATAATAATAAGTAGATTAGAAGTTTAGATTAACTGTAATAGTCTAAATTATTGTAACAACAGTGGATTAAAAGTCTAGATTATTTGTAACAATAATAAGGGGATTAGGATCCATTGTAAAAATGACAAGAAGTCCAAATTATTGTAGCAATTATAAGTTGATTAAAAGTCAGTTTCATCAATAATTAGAAGTCCCAATTATTTTAACAATAATAAGTGTACGAACTTTTTTTTAACTTCATATATTTAGCGGCTAGGTACAGAAGCGATAAAAGTTGAAGTCCACCCTAAAAATCAGAACAAAAGGTCTCCTAAGATACAATACAAGTTGAAGTCCATCCCTGAAAAATCAGAACAAAAGAAGTCTCCAGTTTAACTGATACTAAATATCACTTTGACTTTCAGTGGACGAAGATATATTGTGCCTTCGACGAAATTAACTCCAAATTATGGCTTCAATCGACTAGAAAATAGCATAACTCCAAAGTTGTATTGGCTTCTAAAGAGTATATATTCACTTTTGTTTATTTACTATATATTAATAATCATATTTTACTCTTTGGCCACCTTTCGGATACAACCTTAACATGCTTTAAACATAATACTTATTACTAATAGAATTATATCCTAAAAACTGTTGAAGATACTCGGTAACCGTGAAGCGTTATCAAGACAAAGTCACTCTTAAACAACATCTTACATATGGTGGAACCTAGCACCATAGCCTAATGTCAGGGAACCACAAATATTCTCAAGAATTTTTTTTTTCCCGATAGATCTTTAAGTGACTGGTTGATGTAAGGGACAGTGCCTAGGAATGTGTTTTCAAACTCCAGACTCGTTGTGTGGTCTAACGCCTAGCTCATGCGTACCCTTACGCTAGGCACCCACATAGTGAGTTCGTGACTGTTTTCACACCCAATACCTCATACCCTCATAAGGCAGACGAAACAACTCTACGTGCCACGTCTTACGCTAGCACCGCACGTGCTACAACAACAATTTGTGACTTCCCTCAAGCAGCCCCTAGAGCTCGCTATCAAAGATGTTTCAAACACATTGTCTATTACTACCGGTGGTATGACATTTCAATACAAAAATGTTTGTGACTCTGATACCACTTTGTTACGGACGCAATGACATTCTTACATGGATACGATCTTCTTCACCTTAATAGGGCCTCCAAATCTTTTTTTTCAATAGATCCTCCTGCCTATTGCCCCCAACATGTCAGGCTCACTGTGTAGTCCAACGCCTATATCTCCTTGTGCACCCATGCGCTAGGTGCCCACACAATGATTTCGGGACACTAGGTTGTCAGCTTTTATCCATGATGCATCGTATGCCACTAAAAGTTAGTAATAAATTTACATCATCTAAAAGATGTCAAGTACAGCGGCACTTCTAAAATGATTTAGCGCCCAATTGTCAATTTTAACGACAATTGCTGCATCATATGCCACTAAAGTTAGTAATAAGAATCACATCATCTAAAAGATGTCAACTATAACAACACTTCTAAATTGATATAGCGTCTAACTGTTCATTTTGACGACAATTGCTGTAACACCACATATGTCCGCTTAGCCTGATGAGCCTGGCCCATTAGTAATGATTTAAACAGAAGGTTGATTTTTTTTTTCTGGTCAATACTGGCCCAATGATTAAGGCCCAAAAGCCTCACCAATCTCTGCTCTCTACAAATGATCGTACCAGGAAGATCATCAGGTTGGAATTGGCCTTTGCAACAACTTTTACGCTCTGTTTGACAACACTTCTTTTTCTTTTTCAGTTTTTAAAAAAAAAATATTTAAAGAGTAGCTTAATTTTTTTTTTCGTAAAAACAAGTGGGTGTTTAATATCCCAGTTTTTATTTTGAATTTTTTTTGGGTGTTTGATTTTAACCCATTTTTTATATTTTGAGTAATTTTTTTGTGGTGGTTTGCAGTGGCAGTGGTGGGGCGTGGCGGTTTTCGAATAATATTAGTGCCTATTATTCGAGAAATTGCCTTGTCTTTTGCCTCTCTGACACCCTTTTTCCGACCTTAGTTTCACTTGGCGCCTTCATCTAAGCTCAAACCAATCTTTCCTGGAATCATAGTAACAAATTCGGGTATTCGGAAACTATTCGGTATGTAGCAATAATTCGGAATTCGGAAATTATTCGGAGAACTTCGTCATTGAATCGGTAATAATACGATGAAATAACAAAATTCGTATCGTAAATGGGAGATAATTCGGTAATTAATTGTTCAGGTTATAATGTTTTAAGTGTTTGAAATTTTGTAAAGTATGAAACTGAAATAACAAAAATACAAGAAATCTTTCATTCTTTAAGTGATGGGTAAAAAAAAAATGAGAGAGAATGTACGTTGCTATATAATTATGTGTGATTTACTAAAATATGTATTTCTTTTACTGAAATTAAGCAACAATCATGGGTTAATGTGATGGCATAAGGCTGTGGCAATGGCCGGGAAGGAAGCCTTGTTTCTATCATTTTTCAAAAGCAAATAGGGGGAACTTCAGCTCGCGAGATATCGCGATAAATTTGTCAATCTCGCGATGTACGTGAGATGTTTGCGAATCCTGTAAATATTCACGGTAAATTCGCGATTAAGACTTTTTAGTAATTTATCGCGATAAATTCACGAATATAGTCGATATATCGCTATTTTTGTTGCTATGCCTGGAAAATCTTTCTTTCATTCATACCATACCCGAATTTTGCGTATATGTCTGAACTGATTTTGTACCCGAAGTTGGTGTACAAAGTCTATATTTAGCAAATTATTATTTCTTTCTTGAGACCCGAGCTCTAGACCAAGGGTCGACAGTTGGGCCTAAATCTACACGGACAGGATCATGTTGGGCTGGGCTCGGTAAATACGATCTCGTCGGAACATAGTACAGTTCAGTACTTTAGTTTAATAAATGAACAAAGTACTAGGTTAGTAGGTTAGCCACGTGCCGGGGCCTTCGCGGGTCCCAAAATCACTTGCCAATTTTGCACTTGCTGCGTTGATATATAAACCCCCAAAACCCGCAGAAACCAGACTCACGGCTCTAATAACTTAACTGGAACTGAACAACGAGAGAAATGGACTCACCATCGGCGACGTCAACGTTCCACCTCGCGCTGGCCACCGTGTTCGGCGCCTCCGTGATGGCCGTCTCCGCCTTCTACCTCCACAAGCGCAGCCTCGACCAGGTCCTCCACCGCCTCACCTGCCTCCGCCGCCCCCCCGGCGCAGCAGCCGCCCGCCGCCGCTCCTCCCTCGTTTCCGACGGCGGCGGAGAGGACGAGCCCGACGAGGCGCGGTTTCGTTCCACGTATGACGGGGAGATCGATGACGACAGGGGCGCGTGGAGGCGCGGCGGCGTGTCGAAGTCACTCAATGAGAATATGATGAATAGCTACAGAGTCTCGTCGTCCATGCCTAACGTGGCCCTGTCGCGCGACTGGTTTAACGAGAATGCCGATGCTGACGTGGCCTTGGACTCGCTGGATAACCTCGATTTGATTCCCTCCGGTTTGCCGCCTCTTCGAACGGATCAAAGAGCTGGTTAGTGCGTTAGTAACTTTACTTCGTACCGCATTTCTAGTTGTCCTCATTGTTCTGGAGAATTGTGCTCGCTTTGCTTCACTGGATTTTTGCGAATTCCCAGGATAAATTTAGTACGTGTAAATATTGGATTGAACTCAAATAGCAACGATGGAATGAACTACGGAGTAGTATCTAGTATCGTTTCTCAAGTCGAGCTAAGGTTAAACAGCGAAAAGTTAACATTCGGATGTACTAAATGTATCCTAGGAGTTCCCAAAAAAAAAAATGAATGAAACAAAGGGACTACTGTTTTGAGCAGTTGTTTTTGGTGTTTTACCTGAAATGATCATAAATGAGACACTGACCAATTGGAACAGACGAAAGTGACTTTGGTGTTGAAGTTTTATTGCAAAGTGTTTTACTCCCTCCATATTATATTTTGTGCCCTCTAATAGTAATATTAGATGAAGTAAGCAGTGTTTGACAAGTCAAAGTAGCGCAAAAACATTGACTAAAGTCGATACATACATGTTCGGATAGATGTTCGGAAAGAGTCAAAAGGGGACAAGAATTATGCGACACATGTAGTGTTTTATAATGATTTTTTTTTCTCAATTTGAGAGCAAAAAGAGGATCTATTTGGCAGCGGTGGGGTGGGGAGTGGTTAGAAAGGAGCAAAGGCTTAAGCAAAAGGAGGAACTTTTTGGTGCTAGAAGTGAGAGAGAATTTATATGAGAGCATGTGTTGGACGCTGTATATCTAGCTATCTGCATAGATCACTGGGCATATTTAGCGAGACATTTTGATGACCATGCCATGCACGTTTAATGTTAGTTATTAGACATCTGGACCATTCTTCGTGATACTTCCATGTTTTTCGAATCTTTGGAATTACTTGAGCCCACGTTTCATTGGCTAAGCCTTTAAGTCTGATGAGAAGTACAGGACTAAAGCTTAAACAAGAAAAACAACGCAAAGTTCTACAACCTCTAAGCAATACAAGCGTGATGGCAATGCATAAAACAAGGAGGCTAATGTTGAGCTGAGGAGAATGAAAGCAGAGTGTGAATAATTCGGCATGGTTTGTAGGCTACGAGAAAGGGCAAAGGGTAAGGGTCTAGTTTCTCCCTTATAGAAAAGAGAGGAGGGTATGTTGCACGCTGAATTGGGTCATTATATTGATCACCCAATAGAAAACGCCACCTTTTCATCCGCATGAACTAAGGAAAGTGGTGGACACACCCTTGAGAGGTGAAAGGAAAATCAGCAAGTGACAGTCTAAGTAATGCATATAAGAAGGTCTTGCTGCTGGTAAGCAAGCGTTTTATTTGACATATAAATTACCCTATATTATGTATGAGTGCACACTGGCAATTGCTGCATCGTTTATGTGAAGTTACCATCTCTCTAAAAGCTTAAGCTGTTAGAGAATGTGCCCAACAATATATATCATGCTTTGACACTCCCTTTGCATACAAGCCCCCAATTGCATGTGGAGAGACAAATCCCACTACCAACAATTAACAGAGTGCAAATTGCACTATAATAAAGGGGGACCAATTATGCAAAGGGGAACAATCGAACCCAATACTTTGCCAAACCAAAGTTCTGATACCATGTTAAGTTACCATATGCTCTTAAACTGTTAGAGAATGGACCCAACAATGTGTATCATGCTTATGCTTTGACAGGTAAGTTGCTTCTTTAAGGAGGCTAATTGTTGCTATTCATACTCTGAAATGAAACTATCATTTTAATATAGATGTTGGCTTTTTGAACTTGTAATTTGATTAAGTGTTGACGCATGCTTCAGTTTTTTCTTTTTCCTCCCTTTATTGAAGCTACTTGCTAAACATGTTGCATCAGTGAATGTATTTTACTCTCTCTTCTGCAGGAGAGAATGAATTTGACAAAAATTCTTCTTCTAAAACGCGGGTGGGATCTGTCGGTAGGCTAGTGACACCAAGGTCCTCAGGTGGTTATGCATTTGAAAGTGCGGAAGATTCTGATGAGGAAGGAAGAGAGCTTGCAATAGAAGAGGACACTCTTTACACCTACGAGAACTTCAATTGTTCAGCTGAACATGTAAACTTACATGCAGGCTTTGCTTTTTAAGATGATCATTACCCTTGCAATCTGTTACGTATATGTTGGACATAGTCCCTGAAAGCTTCCCTCTGTTGATCAAACTTAAGATGTTGCTAGTGATGCAGATCTTTGCAACGCCTTTGAGTAATAGATTATAAGAATTATGTTTCATGGCATTTCTGCTAATTCGTATGCTTATTTAGTTAATATTCCTCCATCATGACCTTGAGTTCGTGAGTTCAAAATGTGGAATGTAAGGCTGCTTACATAAAACTCTCCGCACCTTGCAGCTGCGGGAGCCTCATGCACTAGGCTAGCCAATTTTAGTAGTGAGTCAGGACACTCGTGTGACATAATAGGCGTAAAGATATGAAATATTTCTTTCTGATTTAAAATGTGAATACTAAGTATATATGTGGTACTAACATGAAAACCACACGAGTGCCTATTAAGTACTTTCCTTTTGTTGGCCTATTTGTTCACTGCTACAGTTAGTACAATTTGCATCAGCCATGTGTATGGTAACCTTCAATGGTTGAACCGTGGAAGTCCAAGTTTGAAACTGACGAGATATTTTGATCTCCTAGGGATTCTTGACAGTGTTCATTAGCAGAATTTGGTATTTCCTCCCAATAGTTTGCCTGTCCTCTTTTTCATTTTAATTCGACACCTTTTATTCATCTGACATGGTAGAAGGAGTGTGAAGATTCTCTTTTGCAATTTATTAGCTGCTTATGCTCTGCAGGGTCCAACCTCATACATTCCCAATCCATATGTTGTTCCATCGAAAGCTGAAATTGTGAACTCTGTTCAAATTCAAGAATGTGGAACAATTCCGAATGAAGGGCTTGCTGATGTCAATAAAAAGGTGGAGGGAGCTTCAATTTGCCGCGTGCCAAATGACTCCATTGCCAACACTATTTTACCTCTTACAACTGGAGGGCATGGTATTCTAAACTTCTTAGTCCTGAAGACTTCGTTGCTTTTCTGTTTTTTCCTTTTTCTCTATGGCTTACAAAAGGGACAAAAACCCAACTTCTCCCCTTTGAGTCGTAGTTGATTGCCTTTTGCTTCCAAATGGGTGGTATTGATGTAAACTCCTTTCACTCTTTTTGATCTTTTGGAGAAAAATATTGATTATGTGAAAATGGTCAACATTTAGTAGTTGATTGGTGTTTAAATTAGTTAATTATATTTTGCGCTTGCCTTTATTGTGTCGTGTTAATATAGTGCTTACTACCGAGTTTCTTCTCGCCAAATTTCCTATATTCAGAGTCAATGAGTATTGAAGAGGAAGAAGTACGAAAGATGATTCGTGAATGCTTAGCTTTACGGGAGAAGTATGTTTTCCAGGAAAAAGTTGCTCCATGGAAGAAGGTACACGAGGGTGAAACAAATGCATCAATTGTCAACGGTGATCCGTCTTGCGTTGTCCCTGTTGAAACAACTGCTGTAAGTCGGTTCATAATTTGACTGTTAGAAAATGGAATAAAGATTGCTTCTTGCATGTTGATTTTAGGGCAGCCAAATGATAATTTCATTTCTCGTTTAGTTAGTTTACCTGACATTATTTCCTTATGAGCAGTACAGCTTTAGGATGGAAGACGGAGTTGTACATGTTTATGCGAGTGAAAATGGTAAGCTTCATAACTCAAGACAATACTGTAAACTTTGACCTACGGGTAGCTGTTTTAGTTTGGTTAGCTGCTTTGCCATGTGCGAAGATTCTGATAATTTTATACTCTTAATTTTTTAGACACTGTAGATCTTTTTCCTGTTGCAAGTTCGACAACTTTCTTCACTGATATGCATCACCTTCTAAGAATAATGTCCATTGGAAATGTTCGATCTGCGTGCCATCATCGACTACGATTTCTTGAAGAGGTAACTGTTTCAAGTATGTGCTTATCATTATTGTTACGTATTTGACCTGCGCTAATCATCCTATTATTGAATGAGAACCGTACAGAAATTCCGCCTCCATCTGCTGGTAAATGCAGATCGGGAGTTTCTAGCTCAGAAGGCTGCACCACACCGTGATTTTTACAACATTAGAAAAGTTGATACGCATGTGCATCATTCTGCTTGCATGAACCAGAAGCATCTTCTGCGCTTCATTAAGTCAAAGTTAAGAAAAGAACCAGATGAGGTACAATTGTTCTTTCTTTTGGATTCCTTATACTTGGAAGACAAAGTCTACTGTATTCTTTTCTCCTGATGCCCCTTAATGATGCTACTATTTTCCAATGTCAGGTTGTCATATTTCGTGACGGGCAGTATCTTACCCTGAAGGAAGTTTTTGAGAGTTTGGACTTAAATGGGTTTGCTTTGATTTTGCTCCCTCCATTTTTTCTTTTGGAAGTAGAATGCTCTCTGTAATATTTATGGGTTTATCTGACTTAAACAACAATTGCTTTCAGCTATGATCTTAATGTCGATTTGTTGGATGTTCATGCTGATAAGAGTACTTTTCATCGGTTTGACAAATTCAATCTCAAGTATAATCCTTGTGGACAAAGCAGACTCAGAGAAATTTTCTTGAAGCAAGACAATCTCATCCAAGGTTTGTGCCTGTAATAAGCTCTTGATATGTTGGTAACATCACTGATACTCATAATATATCCATCTACATACATGTTGGCTGGGTTCCCAACCTCATTGATGTTTTACTTTTGGTTTATCTTAGATCCTGTTTGATACTTCTGTTTTGTCAAAAAAATGGATGCTAGATTGTTAAATTCAATATAAAATCTAGCTTGACTGGAAACTAGATAGATTTCAACTCTATTCTAGAAAAGCTGAAGATTGGGCATCTTTTGTGCGAGTATGTGCATGTTGGTCTACAAGGAGGGGGGTGGTGGGGCAATCTTGTTTCCATTCTGGAAGATTGATACTTCTGTTGCGAGGCTCTCAGAGGTGTTTATGAACTAGCTGTTGAGTCAAAATTTCTGCAATGCCTTGTCCTTTATCGTATGAAATTATCAACCATGTTCCTTGTAGTCGAGATGAGACAATTCAGCTCCCTCCTAAGATTTGCATTGTTGACTTATAATAATCTTATCTTAACTTCTATGATTCTTCGATAATATTGGATCATTTATGCTAAAATAATCTCATCTTTGTGGTTTGCTGATGATTTTAAGGAATTATAAAACCTTTCCTGATCAAGATGTTTGGCTTAGACTACTACTAAACTCATCTCCCTTGAGGTTGTGATCCCAGCATCTATAGTCAGCACTAGTTTGTCCTATAATTTCTTGTTTATTGCTGCATATAAAAGGAGGTCGTTATGATGTATTATGTTTACACAAACTATGTATCAAAAAGAAATTGGATTCGCAAAGCTGAGTGGATCAGTGTATGATACTTTCTGCTGTAATATGTGCCGTGACTCTATTTGGGTACCATAATTAAAAGCACAGTCCCAATAGCTTATTGATAACTGTTCTACATTTCCTTTCGATCGTTTACTTTTGTGATGAAACCCATGTGAGATTCTACAATAGATAATTTTATAAAAGAAAGGTCAGAACACATGAAGTATCTTGGGTTTATATGATGGAGGTTAACATGCAGGTCGTTACTTGGGAGAAGTGACAAAAGAAGTCTTATCAGATCTTGAAGCAAGTAAATACCAGGTAGAACCACTTGATTTGTTGGAATCTAGTTATTCATGTGTATATATTGTGTTTATGTGCGTGTGTTTGTTTGTTGTTAGGGTTCCTACTATCTTCTGTTTCTAATGAAGCATAGTTGCAAAATATTTCTTTGATCTATGGCACGCTTTTGAAATTCTCATTTGTTGCTATTCCATGAACTATGGCATTTTTTGCAAGCGTTGCTAAATGACACTGAATTCACTGTTGATCGGTAATTTTATTGAACTGGTGGGAGGTGTAGATGTTCACTGTTCCTGATCGAAGACGTGAAATTTTTTGTCTGCATTGTATCGAAGCCTTTTTGGTTTACTCAAAAACTAACATGAACTTACCTATACTCTTGTGGTGGTGGTTTTTTAGCTGTTCTTGTTGTTATGCGTCATTACTACCTATTTTTTTTTCCTGCGAATGTCATAGCATTGTCATTGTTTGAGAATTATGTCATTAAATTGGTAAAATTTTCGATTTTGGTTTAATGATTCTGTTCATTCACAAGAATCATTGCACATTACTCACAAGCCACTATGCACCGTGCTCAAATAACGTAAGTTCGAACATTTCACACCCAGCATAAAGCAGATAGCTCTTTTAGCACCAATGACATCTTTATTGCTCTTTTCAAGAATATGTTTGTGGTAGGCAATGCTTTACTTTGCTGGCTTTTACCATTTGAATGTTCTCAAAACTCTTATGACAATAATCCTTTTCATGCACCATATCGAAGCTGTTGTCTAGTTGGGATTGAAGTAAAACTCTTCATATCTTTGTTTGTAATAGGAAGGTTGCTTATTTTGAGGTTTCACAAGACAGATGCTAACAAGTGTGTGACGGTTACATACTAATTGCAAGACACTAGGCCTTGGAAATTAGGTACGGCGCAGACGTAAATAGTTAAGATGCATGTAAATGGTTTTGCTGTTTATGATGCTCCATTGACAGGGTTGATACACAATAATATCCATTACCCATTGCAAGGACTTGATTATAGTAACACTAATTAGAATGCCTCGTCTTTTGTGCTTAAAATGTCCACATGTTATCAGGACCCAATTAATGTCTTATACTTAACGTATTGCATAAGGTTATTTCTTAGAAGGACTAATATCATAATTCATCTGTTTTCCAGATGGCTGAGTACAGGGTGTCAATCTATGGAAGGAAACAAAGTGAGTGGGATCAACTGGCAAGCTGGTTTATTAATAATTCAATTGATAGTGAGAATGCTGTTTGGTTAATCCAGGTACTTCAGAATGCCAATGTTGTTCTTGTCCTGTCATGTCATTTTAAGAACATTTTTCCCTAGTTGGGGTGAGGGGTGGGGTTAAAGAGTTGTTTGATTACTTCATGATGCTGGCACTGTTTCAATCAACGTTAACTAGAGTATCTTATTTCAGCTCCATACTTGTAATCCCTAGTAGTTTTTCATTTGTTTGGAAAGGGCAGAGGCGGCTTAGACTTCTCATTGAATTCATATCCAGATATTAGCTTTCTGAGTTTTCTTTGGTCTGGGTTTTTGCACTTTGTCTTTATTTTACGACTTCCATACTTTATCCATGTTGCAGCTTCCACGGCTATACAATGTGTACAAAAGTATGGGAACTGTTACATCTTTTCAGAACATTTTGGACAACGTGTTCATTCCTCTCTTTGAAGTCACGATTGATCCAAAATCTCATCCGCAACTACACGTGTTTCTAATGCAGGTCCGTTCACCCGTCTGATGCTCTCCGTCTATGTATCTTATACACTTGATGATAGTTGTATAACTGTCCAACTTTTATCCATTGCTTAGTAGTTAGATTGTGGCAAGAAAATATATAGTGGTTCTTTTGTGTTTTCTTAGACCAGTTGCAACAATTTGACATAATATTTCTATTAAAAATGCCCGGATACGCTTGTTGGTGTTCTGGTAGTTGTGGCACACTTACATTTCACAGAAACCCAAAGTTTCTTTCCCACTTTTTTTCCTTTCTTGTAACTAATACCTAAAATCTATAATACAGAGTTGAAGAGTTAATAGAACTTTGGGGATAAAGTACAAGGTCCATTAGGCATAATAAATTAATAAAGATAAGGGTGATGTTTGATCTGACTTGCCTCTTTTATGGAAGGAAACAATCATTCTCGGAAAGAAGATAAATTGATTTCCATATTCTATCAACTTAATAAACCTCTTGCATTTGAAAGTACAATATAGCACGCTTTTATAAAGCTACATAGACTAGATAATGACCAGCATTTCATCATTGGACTGACATGTTTGTAAAATGGTCATAGGTCTAGGTGACTGCATCACTTCTGTAGCCCGTAGGAATCCAAAGTTAGGTAGGTGACCTAGATCAAATTTTATCCATATTTATTCTTTGTGACGAGAAGATTAGGTAGAGAACTGGGTAGATTATTCAGTGAGGGAGGGCTTACGACATCGCACACATTTTAGATGTGAGCAAGATTGTGTGTGTGGGCTATGCTTTAGCTGGTAAAAAGGATTCTGTGACGTAGTCTATGAGACATGACAAGTCTGGGAGCCTCATAAACTTTCGCAACTACAGATTTATTTGGATAATTTACAAGTTATGGCTTTACTTAGCAATGCACGTTGATGCGTTCTGGTGATTGGTGCAGTGAATCCAGTTATTGGCTTGTTGCACATCAGTTGTGAAGGCTAGGCTAGTTGTTCTCCTCTTCATTTGCATAGTTGGTTGCATGTGGGTCCCCTCAAAACTTATCATTTTGATGGAGTGGCTTGTTTATTGTAAGCTATCTTCAAGATATTATTAACTGCATACCGTTGCTGAATTTCTCTTCGTGCAGCTTTTCAGCATTTTATTCTTTAGGCATAATTATGCTTGGCTTTTCTCATTAGGACCTGATATGGTTCTTTGTTTGTTGTCAATATAGGTTGTGGGTCTTGACATTGTAGACGACGAAAGTAAACCAGAAAGGCGTCCAACCAAGCACATGCCCAAGCCCTCTGAATGGACGAATGAGTTCAATCCTGCATACTCCTATTATGCTTATTACTGTTATGCAAACTTGTATACTCTAAATAAGGTTTGTAGTTTGTTTCCTACATTACATAACTGTCGCTTAATCTGTTCTTATGTTAACACTGTAAAGCTGTTTCCGTAAATAACTGTACACAATTTGAATATCGCGTTCCAACCATATTAGTTGTTTGATCATGGCTTTACCTGTCCTTTTTTTTCTCAGCTTCGCGAATCCAAGGGAATGCCAACAATCAGATTTCGGCCACACTGTGGAGAAGTTATTATCTAGTTCTCCTTTTTCTCACCTTAATTGTCTATTTATTTTTTCTACATACTAATAAGATTGTGCATAAAACTGCAATTCCTTGCAGGCAGGTGATATCGACCATTTGGCCGCTGGTTTCCTTCTGTGCCATAATATTTCTCATGGGATCAATTTGAGGAAATCTCCCGTCTTGCAGTACCTGTACTACCTTGCTCAGGTTGGTCAATTGACTGGGGTTTGCCATGGTACTGCAGAGCAATTGTGTGCAAAGCCCCTCCTTATACATTTTTTCATGTGATGCCCTTGGGGCATATGCTTATATTAAGTTGACTATCTAGTGCTTTCAAGCAATCTTGCAAATGGTTTATGCGAATGGACACAAGCATAAGTAAAGCTCCTGTTGAAACTAAGTCACATACTTGTACGTGAGTTTAATATGGGACTTCTCCTTTATGATAGGCAATCCATCTAGTGGTCTTTTTCCCCCCTCCTCCCCTTCATTCCCCGTTAATTATATTCTAATATTTTCCGCTCCATGCCGTACTCTAGTCTTTTAACTGTAAATTGTTGCAACATAATTTAATCTTTCAGATCGGACTGGCCATGTCTCCACTAAGCAATAACTCCCTTTTCCTGGACTATCATCGCAACCCGTTTCCCATGTTCTTCCAGCGAGGATTAAATGTATCGCTGTCAAGCGATGATCCTTTGCAAATTCATTTAACAAAAGAAGCTCTTGTGGAAGAATACAGTGTGGCAGCCAAGGTTTGTTTATACCATCCCTAGCATTGGTTAAGACATCAATAGTCATGTCATGTGCATAGACCTTACAGAATCATAATGTTTCAGGTCTGGAAGCTCAGTTCCTGTGACCTATGTGAGATAGCAAGAAACTCTGTTTATCAGTCTGGATTCTCACATGTGGCGAAGGTGAGGTTTTAAATGAAAGACATATATTCACCTGCATTCTTGCTCCTATATTTTAAACTGCCGTCATTGACTGAATCCTGACTTTTTGGTTGATCTCATGTATAGGTAGATGTATAGTGGATTTAACTTTTCGTACCTAGTTATTAGAATTAGTGAAATGGCTTCTGTGACACAAAAAGAAAGGAAACGAAATTCCACATCTTGGTATACAACTGTTTAGTAAGTGACAAACAAGCGTTTCTCTGACGAAATCATGCAGTGCTTGTCCTTGCAACAACCAACCAACCCCCCCCCCCCCCCCTCCGCGAACCAATTCCAAATGGTATAGTTCCACGCTTCTATCACGCCTTCCCACGTCGTAGTGGCTTTTCTTGGCGTGATTTAAGGGTGGGTTGCTTTTGGGCTTTATGGGCACTCATTGTTTCCCTCATTGGCAACTGCTGCAGTCCCATTGGCTCGGTGGTAATTATTTCAAGAAAGGACCTGAAGGAAATGATATTCATAAGACAAATGTACCCCGCCTGAGGATTTTCTTCCGGCATGAGGTATGCTACCATGGTTTATAGTCGTTTTTTTACCATAACAATGCAAGTTTTCGTGATTTATGACAACCTGTGTCTCTGTTATTAATTATACAAGCCCTCCATACTTCTCTAGTTGACAATCTGATGCTTCTGCAGACATGGAAGGAGGAGATGCAGTATGTCTTCTCAGGGAGAGCCAGGCTTGCTGAAGATGTAGATTATTGATGGAAATAATAGAACCTTAAAGATAAGAAAAGTCTTGTTGGCTGACTTATCCATACCTGACGCGCATTGGATCCCCCCTTACTCTGTTCATTCATTACTTCAGCTGCAATACAGGCGACTGCTTGCACGCCAATCCCTTTTGCCCTTCTTTTTTCCAAGTTTGGAGGGTGGTGGGTGGGTGCATGATACGCGCGCGCGCGTGTGTGAGGCGTGTATGCAATTTTGCGAGTTCAGTATTACAACGTCCTTCTGATGTCCGGTTAAGCACATTCAATATCCGTTATGAATGAAAGTCTGATCGCAAGCTCTATCATTGTGGTTGTATGTGACACTCATGTATTCATAATGCTGCGTTTAACCCAGAGCAGAAGACTGCTAAAATAGTCTGAAGGTTCATATGACCAAAGTTTGACCGGCAAAAACGAAAAGCACAAATGGCATGACAATGGTACTTGTGCAAGTGAGATGCACAATGGCCAAGTTGGGTCATCTCCAACCTTTTCCACAAGATAAAGCCGAGTTTAGAGGCTTTTAGAAAACCTGAGAAGTCATGGTCTCCAATAATGGGCGCTAATAACGTCTCGACTGTGACAGCCTCGATATGTTTTGATATTTGCTTCACTGTCACATATTCCCGAATTTGTTTATTTAAGGAACCTAATTTTGGCCTCGTCGGCCGGTCGAGTCGGCTAATTGGTCCTAGGTATTTAAATCTCTATTCTTATCTGAAAATATTTATTTTTACGCTCTTGTATGCTTGTTTACGTATCATATAGTGACTTGTGAATATAAATTAAGACATGGTGCGGTAATAAATGTTTTACTTGTTTAATTTAGGGTCCGTTATTCTTGCACAAATCGATGCGATCTATAAGGTTGAATCTTTGTGCTTTATCATTCAATCCCCTATCTAAAAAGTAAAAATGAATGAAACACGAACATACACACACAAGCTCAATACAGTAATTTTGACCCATGAATAGTTATTTAATCCAAGTGCTTATTTGGATGTCACACGAAAAGTGTATGATATGACCAATTAAAAACACAATGTTGATATGAACCTGACCAAATTCATATTCAAAACTCAAAAACCTATTAGATTTTTTTGTGCAAGTTCACATATTTTTACAATAACACCCTGACATGAAATCATTTGTCACCTTTTCTACCGAAGCCGTATAATATAATTACGATAAAATTATATGACTGTTTAATTGTTAACATTTTTTACTTGCAAAATTTGTAACTCATAAAATTAAATAAAGTAACGCGGAATTATCCATCCAACTTACGTGCTGCCGCTATATCTTAGTATTAAGGTTAGCCACTAATAATCAAACGCAAATAAAATCCACAATCCACACTCTCTCTGCCCCTCTCTCACTGTCCGCCGCTTCATTTTAACTCTCCCCAAAACCCTCCATCTCCGCCACCGCCGTACACGGCGGCGCAAACCCCAGCTCTACCCTCACCTAATTCAAACACCACAAGTCCCAGCACCACACAATGGCGGCGGCAACGGCGGCAGCAGCCTCTGACGCCACGGACGGGCCGGTCCTCAGCCTCATCAACAAGCGCATCCGCGCCCTGCGCAAGAAGCAGAACCGCATCACCCAGATGGAAGAGGCCGTGTCCCAGGGCAAGCCCATCAACAAGGAGCAAGAGGAAACCTTGAAGTCCAAGCCCTCCGTCCTCGCCGCCATCGACGAGCTCGAGAAGCTCCGTCAGCCTCTCTCCGCTGCCGTCGCCGACGAAACCCAGCTCGCCCTCGAACGCCACACCACCACCCAAAACCCACCAACCCTAGAGAAACGAGCCGATGATGACGTGATAGGGGATCTGTTGAACCTGCTCTATTTTGGGACAATGTTTGATGTCAAGCCGCAGAGCGAGTACACGTCGACGATGCTGACCAGGACCCACGAGAGAGGGTGCTGCCTGACGTACGATTACGTCACTGACGATGATGCTGCTGATCTGTTGGGGGAGAGGGACTTGGACTCGATTTCGGCCCTCGGTGGGCTCTTGGTTTCCAGGCCAGTAGATTCGAGTTTGTCGCACAAGGACGCGCTGCGGCGTTGCGTGGAGCGTGCCAAGCTCTGGCTTGCAAATTCGGCCCAGCCTATCGAGCCCGATTCCTCCGTTACATGTAAACTGGCCCTGTCTTTGTTTAGAAAAAAATAAAAATTGTGAGTTTTTTCTTCTTGACTTAAATTTGTGAATTGCAGATGCTGGGTTGAGGGAGAAGCTGACCAAGATAATGGGGTCAGATTACTTTACGACGACTCCAGAGATGAGAGCGCCTGTTGATGTGGCAGCAGCTGCAGCAAATTTTGGTTTGGGAGTCAATGTGCCGGTCCAGGGGGAAGATGAGTTGCAGTATCAGCATAAGGTAAAACTTTGTTGAACTTAGGATACTTTGCACTTGCAGTCCTTTTATCTTAGATGAAAGATTTTGTCAATGGCATTGTAATGGCTACTTTTGGTGCTCAGTATAGGAGATGCGATTGACTCTGCAGCATCATACTTTTGTTGTGGTTACAAGTATTCGAAATGTCTTGTCTGCTGTAGGTTTTAACTTAAGCATTCACTTTTGTCAATCGCATTCATCATGGTGTGGTTTTCTTGAGAAATGAAGAAGGATTGAATCATCCATTTGGTTTTATTTTCTGCTTGACATGTTTCTTGATGCACAAATAGGTTTAGGGTTTTCTCATGGGATGCATTTGTCTGTAAATCTTGAAGTTTAGTTGTCGCCCAAGATGGGAACTCTAACTTTGATAATCTTTTATGACTCTGGCAATGACTTCGGTTTCTTCAATATAGATTCTCATATTAGAAATAAGGACTATTGTTCTGGATAAGGTTTCTTGTGTCATTTCATATGCTTTTCTGATCGACAAATCTGTATGACTCAGACAATGGTAATTTGCCTAAGGTGAGAGTGTGTTCTCAAAGTTTGGATTTGTCTCCAATGGCACTTTATCTAGCACCCAAGATGTGAATTTTAAGTTCAAAAATCTGTTGCACCTTGCTTGACTTCGACATGTGCCCTTTTTTGCTGCTATGATTTGACATAGGGGACTAGTTCTTTATAGCCCTTCAGCAAAAAGGGGTTGATCCTACTTCAAGGGCAATAATAACATTTTGAACTTCTTCCGTCTCTGTGTAAACACAACTCCGGATGTTCCTCGACTCCACATGATTGACAGGCAACTGATTAATTAGTCTTGTATAGCGCTCTTGCTCCTCAGTATGACGTGCACATCCACCCTTCTGAGAAATTTGACCATCCTTCTTGTTTTTGAAAAACGGATTTCAAATTGGGCTTTAAAACGTTTTTGCATTTACATTAGTTCAGTTCATAGATGTGAGGATATCAATGTAGTTCATAATTGTAAATATCATGCTGGAGTGCGTATCAGTTTTTCAGGTCAAATGGTACGTACTGGTACGGGTACAGTCTCTAATTGTTCGTTATTTATGTACCTATATAATACTAATTCAGCGAAACAAAATATATCTACATATATTTTCACCCTCGCAGCTCCTCTGGATTAAGCTGTTCGTCCTTGTATAGTTTGAATAACCTTCTTTTTCAACTAAGCTGTCTGTCCTAGAAGCAGCTGTTTGTTCTCATTATAGTTGAATTACCTCCTCTTGAATTACTTCTTTTTCAACTATCTCATTAACGAATTTTATATATATAAAAAAAAGTAATAAGTTGTTTGTTCAAGAATAATGTCTTTGGCTTCAATATAAGCCGTTTGCCAGCGCGCATGTATGTGTGTGTGAAGCAGTACACGAATCTGATGAAAGCTTTTAGCTATAAAGTAAATCCAAGCTAAGAGGAGAAGTAAAAGCGAACTGAAATTGTGATGAAGATTGAAGACTTATTACAAGGAAATGTTTTGCAAATTGTGATGAATATTGTGAGGAAGAGGCTCAGAGGCTTTGATCGATATAATTGAACCTGGGTTTCCCCCCCTATTTAGTCCTTATATTGTCAATTTACTAAATTGCCCACCAGAATTTGTAACTTATTGATTTTTTAAGGAACCGCTACGCAGCACATTATCTCGGCTGGTAGGTAGTTCTCCGTATCAACTGTACCGCCCATTAGAACCAGTACAGAGCGGTATTATGATTATGATTGTACGAAATGTAAAGGGATGGCATACCAGTCAAAGGCAAAAGTGGTATACCGGCCGGTATGGAATCGATAATTATGCTCTAGTTTCCTTCTTGTTAATGAATTGCCAACTTTATGGCCTGATGGGTGGATGGTCCTTGTGCCACTAGGTCTTCTTGTGGTTTCATACCGTGTACTTTCTTTTACAACGCAAGGGGTTAATTGGCAAGCTTTAGATGTTAAAGTTTGATTTTACTGTACTTGACTGATCCGAGTTACACTGCTAGTGTTTTCCACTTGGGACATCAAGGGTAAGAGCTACATTACCAGATTCATCGTGGAAAGATGACTCTTGTGATGCTCTTGTTGTTTTCTTTCAGAATTGGTTTTCTCCTCAGCTTTGGTCGATATTTAGTATTTCAATTTCCGGATAAATATTTAGCTGTAGGAGTTGGATTTGTTGGGGGGTGGGTGTTTTAGTATGATTTTAGTAGAGATTAGTGCGTTTGCTCCCATAATTTGGATCATTCTTTATCTTATTATGCAGATCTGCTTGCGTATGTCCACCTTTTTTGGCCCTCAACACAGTTTCAAGTTAAAAATGGAAGGACGATTAGGCAAATAGAGTAGGCTGATGTTTTGTAGAAAGCTGCTATATAGCCTGTCTTAGTGGGATATCCCTAATCACGGAGAAAAGTCAAGAGGTTCATTAAGGTAGCCCATCCGAGCCACTAGCAAAATCTTACTAAGAACAAACCCGTGCAGACGTGTGATACCTTGAACATCCCCATCTATGATCCTGCTTCCTTACAGAACTTTTGGAGCTACTTACGCAGAAGGGCATGAATAAATAACTTGAACTATCCGTTCTTGTATCTCAGAGAGAATTGAACTGAGCATACTCATGTTGTCCGGATTTTGGATTTTCAGAAATCTGTTCTAACAGGCTTGCTTTATGATTGCTTTGTATAGTTTTTTCTTTACATGTGTAAATTGCTAAAACGCATCGGGAGTAGCTGTTACTATATTGTCTTTGTTTTACCTCAGGAACTTTGTTTTCTCTCTTATATATGTTTCTTAGGCGGCAGTATTATAATTGAGAATTGACATTAATTATTCTTAGCGAGGATCCTGGGCTTCGTAAATAATGCACAAGGAGGGAGATCTGCGTGATCTTAATATTCCTCTCAAGTTAAATGGAAGATTTATAGGAGTGAGGCGGATGAGGGTAGCAGAAATGCAGATTAGGTGGATGAGTGGCCACACTAGGAGAATCGGCACAAGGAATGGGGATAAAAAAAGTGGCTAGCGCATTGCTTGAGATGGTTTGGTCAAATTTAATGTAGGCTTTTAGATATTCAGTTAAAAGAAGCGATTTATAACAAGTTCATCGGTAAGATGAGGTATGGGTAGTAGAGGAAATACAACTGACCTGACCCAATCAGATCCAGCCCAGGAAAACTAAACAGTGTGGGTCGGGTTGGGCTGGGTTTGGTCAAGCCTATTACAAGTTTCGATTTTTTGGAGAATGTCGATGTTAACCTTCTGTAAAATAGCTCAGCTGTGCAGGCGGCTGTTGCTATTGATAATGGTCCTTTTACACCAAAATGGAACGCAACTTTTGAATAGTTCAAGCATCACATGGTGAACTGGAAAAAAGATGTGCTTGAGGTCTGGCATCGATGATCTTGGCATGATGTGTCTCCAGGGAGCAAGTGCATTTTTGGACGAGGTGGGTTTTGCAGCCTCTGAACTCATGTGGACAATGAGAGGGATGAGGTTTGGGTTGATGAGTGGTGTGGGGGTAAGCCACTTTGCAGGCGGTTCTCAGAGCTTTACAGGATGTCAGTGGATAATAGAACTGCTGACTGGGTGGGACCCTTGGATGGTGGGCTGACATGGAACTTGAGGCTCTATGCACTTTTTTTGGCTGCTGTGGGGGGTTGGAGTTCTATATTCAAGAGGGTGATGCTCTTTGTTGGAATTCAGATTGCATTTATATAGATTCTCCTCTTTTATTTTATCACTAGGGGGAGGATGTGGGCTATATTCCCCTAGGAAAGTTGCCTTTTATGTAAGAATCAGTAGATCATCTTCTTCTACATTGCGAGTGTTTAAGACCTTTGACCTTACTTTGGCTACATGGCTGATACCAATTTTCGTGTTAACGTATAGCGTCGGTGCTCAGTTATAGTGCCAAGGTGCACGAGGATGGCTCTTCTTTTGTCTACATGTGATGCTTCCATTTCACGTCTTCTTTTTTTCATTTTCTTTTGGCTTAGGGAAGCATATCCAGTATTGACCGTGGCTTTGTAGATTGTAATCATCCGTGTTGCTTTTGGTTCTCTTAGGAGTCTTGTATTTTTGCGGGGTTCCAAACCCCCCCCCCCCCTCCGCGTCGGCGTTCTCCTAACATTTGTTTCTGTTCTTTATCTTTTATGTCAACTCCCATATACATGTTTTTGCTCCCCTTCCTCGTGTAGACAAAGGTTCCTTTCTACCTCTTCCAAGCAACAATTTCAACTTCCGGTGCTTTGTACTTTTCACAATTCGTGTATACATCAGGTGGTTTTTCTATTTTGTCATCAGAGGTAACAACTGCCATACATGGGGGGCATTATAGAAATGGACTTAGTTCACTGAAGTGCGGATTACTTGAGACAATTTTCATTTTCTGTCTTACCGAATTTCCTAACTTGTCAATGTTATGTAGGAAGAACATACGGAAGATGTTCAGGGGAATGAAACGTATGATGATCAATATTGTCCTGTGGAAGAAAATCACAAGGTGTTATTTGTGTCTTCAGATGTTTATAGTTATCCTTTGTTTGCTTATTGGCAGCACGTAACACTTTCTGTTATGCAGGGTGAATTAAAGTTTGAAAATGCTGCAGAGATATCAGCTGAAACTGAAACAGAAACAGAAACAGGCAAATATGAGGCAGAGGGGGCACAAAGTTATGAAGGGGGACAGTTTGTACCTCGGAAGTCGTATCAAAGCCAAAGAGGTGGTCGTGGTGGTGGGGGTGATCGTAGGGGATATTCCAATGGCCGCAGAGGCCGAGGCAATGGCAGGGGCGGTGGGGGTTACCAGAATGGCCGCACCCAATATTATGACCAGCCTGGCTTTTATCCAAGGAACTACCATAACAATAGGGGAAGGGGCGGCAGAGGTGGTGCTGGTGGTGGGAACTCCTACACCCACCACGGATCAGCAGGTCATGCCGGCAACGGTCCCATCGAGTCGTAACCTTGCAACTGATTTAGGTACTTAAAATGGGTTTTTCGTATTCGCTGTGCATGAAACATGGATTGACTGTGGGCTACTGCTCGACAGATGCACCATCCAGGATCCCTTTTTGAAGTTAAATCGTTGGGGGACTTTCATCCGAAAAAAGTTTTAGCCTCAGTCTCTCGTTTAGACTAAATGTTTTTGTTTCTGTTAAAATCTAGTTTGTTACGTGCTTCCGTTATATGGTAGTCTCTCTCTCTCTCTGAAAGTTGTCTCCGTTTCTGAAGGTATGCAATGTCTGAAGACCTCTAGCTTATACATGGTCTGGTTACAACTCTTGTTAATTGCCAGCAAGATATCAATTGCAGTAGATACCCCGTCTTGAATACATCGTTTTGAAAATATCACTACAATAAGGTATTTTAGCAAATAAAGTAAAATGCATTATTATTATTATTATTATTATTTTCTCCAGATTTGAACGTTACCCATAGGAAAAATGTCACATAAACTTAGTATGCTTATTCATAAGTGATACTTTTGACATTTTGTTACAAAATATGGGTGAGATATCTCGTAGTATTACATAATCTTGATTAAAAACTTTTTTGGCTTAATATTGGAGCGTTATTATCCTGTTCTGGTTGTCAGGTTATACCAATCTTATATCCAAAATTTATATGAAGGAATAAAGTTGACATCCATTTGCTCATTTTCAAAGTTCTTTCGATCCTCACTTTTTGGTCTTGTCAACAGAATGTACGTAATAAAGAGTTAACAACTTTTCTTTTTTTATGGATGATGTACATAAAGTTCAACCTTCCTAAAAGCATAATTGAGTCACCTGATACCTTTTTTCATCCCGATATCTTTCTTGAGAAATGCTTCGCATGTCCCGCACGTATCGAAAAAGAAAGTAATACTCAAGGTGCGGGACATACCGAAAAGGAAAGTAATACTCAATATTGCGTTTTGTGTATGTTCAAATTATTAAAGATTCACAAACGTGACATAATAGTAGATAGAATTAACACACCTTCAAGGAAACTAAACCTAAAATCTCTATATTCGTAATATGGTCTTTTATTATTTATTAAATTCGTCACTTTCCTAGTCCATATCTAGAGCATAACTTGCATTGCTGGTACCTCTAAGGTGTTACCATTACACTTAATGTCATCACAACCATCACCTTTACCATAACTACACTACCATCAACCTACTGCTAGGGCCACAACTACAAAAGTCATCTGCCAATTACAAGCCAAAACCATTGCAACCACCGCTTGCCGCAACTTTCACAAATTTCGTTAACATAACTACTACTACTACCACCACCACAATTATTATTGTCACATTCATAATCGTAATCACCTTTACAGTTCCGACCACCTTCATATTGTCAGTCTGTCACATCTACCACTGACAACCTGCTAGTACTATTACCATAATTTTTTTACAATTGGTCACTAGGTTAAACCCACCCTTTTGTAGTTATCAATTTCGTAAGCACTGTAATTGTTGGATGGGGATACAGCCCGGATTAAGCTAAGCATGTTACTGGTAAGAGGGCCATTCACGAACCTACGTGAAAAAAAAACATGGTGAAAAATTCTTTTTAACTCATTTAACCTTGCCTTTGTTTTCTTCTCTAAACTCAATCTCACTTTCTGACATCTTATTCTTCAATCAAATATAATTCTCTTTTGAGTTTTAATTTTAAAAATACAATAAAACTGAGTGTAACTCATTAGACTTTAACATACATGACCACATGCCTAAAGTATGTTTCAGGAAACTTATCCACACCATCACATCATCATGCTGCTCGCAGATTGCTAGAATGGTTGTCACCAGAATCACTTTTAGTGTAACACCAAAGGATGTTATACCAAAAATAAAAAAGGTGTTCTCATTATAAGTAGTATAGATAAATCATTAGTTAAAGAGTTCTAGAGAGTTGACAGACTTCTCGAAGAAAACTTGAAGCTTACTTGCACAAGATCGATGTTTTTAAATCAAACGTGTCATAAATACGAGAATTCTAACATCCAACATGTTGCAAATAGAAGAATTCTACAGATTTCACCTATCGTAATTATGAGAGACTGTTTCAGCTTTGTATATATAGATTTCTTGTACGCCTAACAAAATTGCACTTCTTCGAGTAATTGAGCTGAAAGGATAATAAAACTCCAACTTTCGACTGTTTTGGAATCGTTTTATAAAATCCGATCGTCTATCGCACGACGTCGTCTCTACTAACCAAATAAGTTCCCATCGCACTACCCTTTCCTCTCTCTTCCTTTAAAGCCAAAAGAAAGACAACTACATAGGAAAAATTCTGACTGCACCATGGGTTGTAGCCTGTAGGAAGAGTCTGTCTGCAGTTCAAGAAATAGTGACAAATGCTAGCAGTTAGATATGCATAGTAACTTTTAGTTCGTGACGATACAAAAAAACTCGTAAAAAATTGTCGTTAAAAATATTTGTAAAAGTGTCATTTACAATATGATGAGAGTTGTTGGCAACTCAGGATATAGCGGCAAATGCGAGCCGCTATACCAATAATGACTATACTGTAGGCTATTAATGTACCGTCTTAGTAACTAACGCGAAAATCTTTTTTGATAAATCAATTTGTAACTCAAGAGGGTTCCTGTAAATTAGGAGAATCTAAAACAACGACCTTCTGACAAGAATCCTTCTAACTCTTCTTAGCGGTGAAGGTCCATTCAGGAATACCTTGGAGATTCGTGATCGGTGCTGATCTTTCTTTCCGTAGCCGGTGTCGACAAGAAATCTCACTGCGCTCCTCAAACGTTAGAGACAGATCCCTAAATCGGCACATTTGTTCAGGTTCGGTCGAAATTCACTTCCCCCGATTCGATCACGAACGATTCAATAGTCTTGCGATCTGAACACGAATACTCACCTTTAATTACGGTTAGATTCACAAATGTTTTGGAAGAATGTGATCATTTCTAGGGTTTTCAGTCTTCTGTGCACGTTTGGTTGTATTTGATGAAGAAAGTGACGTCAAAGTAGAAGTAGATTATGTTACCGGATTTTAGTGGCGTCCTAGATTTATGTTGGTGTGACAAGTTGTGTTGAAGAAGATCGCGTGAGTGGCTTAGGTGAACGTGTAATTGAGGGTAACTCCCTCCGCTGAATACCGAGTATAAGGCTTTTACCGTTTTAACTTTTCCCTGCTTGTATAAATGAGGGTCGGTTTTAGTAAATGTGTTTGCTAGATGGGTGGAGAGTGCTACACGTTGCTCAGTGTGATTTCCTCCTTTTTATCTTACGGTTTTGCTTGTCTTTTTTGTGTGTTCATCACTTAGTTTGTGATGTGAGAATGCGTGCTTACTCTGATTTGTTGTTAAACTTGTACTAGTTGAGGCTTTTTAGACATAGCCAACTACTGAAATGAAAAGGAATGCACTTGTATGACAATGCTTAGAGGAACGACTATAGCATTCGGAAAAAGAAAATCATGATACAATTGATGTGGATTTGATCTTTTCTTTCTCATGGTTTAATATATTTGCACCCTATCTACATGAGTGTGCTTAGTATTCCTTGTTTTTGCTGCTCGTATACACGAGGTTCTGTTTTTAAAAACTTCTACCCTTCCGTTTTGGTGGTTCGATTGGCAGGACTAGGGACAAACTTGTTACATGTTTGTAAACGTTACGGTCACGGTGCTTGTATATAATCTACTTTTGGACCCAATTGAAGTTGTATAATTTGGTTCCAGTATACGGGTAAACTTACGATAACTTCTGTATCTTTGTATGTACAAAATACTGAGTTTCCGAGTAATGGTGTCAACGCTGACATGGTTAAAGATGTCCTAAATCTATAATATATATATATTTGGATTTGGTTGGCATCTTCTATGCCTCTCAAACACCGAATCGTATTTTCTTGAATTCTTACAATTTTAAAATAGAGCTTAATATGTGTTAAATTGTGATTGGCCATAAAATAACTTCCAACCTCATGAACTTTAACCATCCAACCCCATGACCTCCATTCTTCCATTTCATAATTAATTAATATAATTTCCGTGCATAGCATGTGATTTTAATTAACACCCTTTCCGTGCATAGCATGGGGTTTAGCTAGTATTACTTAAAATTTTGTGCTGTAACTACTTTGCCAGCATACTGTCTTTCGCTAGAAAAGAGATGATACACGTGCTTTCATGTATGTGTCAAATGTTAATAAAGTTTGGCATGCACAAAAATTTTGAAAATTTAATGCCTAAACATTTCTTTGCATATCAGTAGGCTTTGATAGGATATCCTCGAAGAAGAATTCAAGGTATTCTACTTGAGTCCCACAAATTCCTCAAGTGCAGATAAAGTGATCCAGTGCATGTGCCAACCCCCTATTTAGACCATGGACCAACAGTCATGTCCTACCTCATACCAACCAGAGTTTTATTCTAAGTAGCTTGATCCTCCTTCCCAAACCTCAATTTATTCAGATAATTTTTCTTTGTCGGTCAAATCGTGATGATAGCTAATTTTAAACACAGTTTTATGGGGTTATTTGTCTTGTCAATGCCAACCTCGGTTGATATAAATTGACGAATTTGAAGTGTAGTTGTTGTAAGAGACTTTTCATGTATATGCACGCGTTATAATCATGAGGGTTTGTTCACTTCTCAATCTAGAACCAACTCCGAAGTTGACCTACATGTGCCAATTTCAGGTCTTCACGATATTTGAATATTTGGCCCCACGCACACACGCGCACGCACACGCACACGCACACACACACACACACACATATATATATATAGAGAGAGAGAGAGGGCCTATCCACTCTGTTTTGTTTGGCAAGAATTCCTGTTTGTATGACATTCTTAGCTTTTCTGGACAGCTTCCAGCCCTGCCAGTTGAGTTTGTATATCTTTTCTCTTTCGCCACAAAACATTTCTTATGTAGTTAAAGTTGAAAGAGAGCATCCAGTACTAAGTTACTCCGTACTTGTTTAGGCCTCTCGTCTCCGCAAAATTAGTAATTCCGTCCAAAAGAATAAGAACTTTGTTCATGGATCATAAACATGTGTGTATAGCACATTATCATCTGAAGCTAGAGTCGACAAATTGTTCTTTGTGGCAAGAGTTGTTTTTCATTTTTTATTAAACATTTTCAAGCTTATGTAAATAGGAGCTTTTCCTATCTATATTTCATTTGAGGGAAGGGCACCCTCTGTGTCATCTATAAATTGTGGGATCATCTGCAAGTGCAAACGGTTCTTTTTTCTTTTTTATTTATGTATTTTTCTGGGTGAAGGTAACTAAAGCAATGGCTGGGGAGTCTAAGAAAGACCACGATGATGTTGAGGAAAAACCTGTGCCGGCTACAAATACAGTTACTGAAGAGAAGAAGAAAAAGAAGATAGGAGTAATATCACGGATATGGAACAAGCTCTTTAGGTTACGAGGTGACGACTTTGAGAAGAGGCTGCAATATATTTCCAAGGAAGAGGCTTCCGTTCTTGCTAGAATGAAGAAGCGGTCTTTACGTTGGAGGAGGATGATCAGACATCTAATTATTTTCTTCATACTTTTTGAGGTAAATATACACCTCATTGGGTTTTGGTTCACACGGCCCGTTGCGGCAAATGCTTGTAGTTATGTCATGGTTCTGTGAGTGAAATTTGGATAGTAATGGTGGTCGCAGCCAGTTAATCATCTGTTTGAGCCAGGTGCTTGAGGGATTATAATCAGTTACAGCTGTCTGGTTCACCTCTCAGTGTTTGGTTCAGAATACTCTTCTGTAGACACTTTTAGTTAGCTTTCCTCCTTTCAAGTTTTGTTTTACGGTATTTAGTAAAGTTGTTTCTGGTGCACCACCTTGACATTCATTCTCAATTAACTGGTTTTGTTCTTGCAATCTGAACAAAGCACCCCACTTAGTTGATGTCTTTCATCATCTCCACCCTTTTGTACTTTATGACTGAATTCACAACCTTAGACACCAAAATTTTCCAAGTGTGTACCTAATTGCCACACTTATCAGCCCTCGCCCCCACCCTGCTGATTTTCTGACAAAAGAGGTATTCTCCTTCCAAAATTGATTGTTATTGAAATGAATTTTGGCCAAACTCAAGTATTAAGGCTTAAATGCACCTCCTTACACCCAAATTGTCCTCCTAAAGTTGTTGTATGAGTTTATATGTAATGTCATTACGTAATATTGTACCTGTTGAGCTTTATGTTCCAAGTTACATGAAACCTGAAGGTATATCTAAAGTTAATACTTGTTTGACGAATGTAATCAAGTTCATGTGCATATTCTGACATAACGGCCCTGTTGGGAGTGCAATGAGGAACTTTCATTCTAGTATATACATCCACCTATATATGCATTTCTCCTAAAATGAGTAGTGAAGCCTTATAAATAAAAAGAAGGCATATGGAACACGCCCATTTGGCATTTTCTGTGCCTATTTGATCTATTAAGTTGCTTATCCTATATAAAAGGAAATTCCTGCATTTAGGATGGATAATCCTCAACAGATGCTTAGAGGTTAAAGTGGCTTTATCTGCCATTTCATTCTGGACGCCTTGCGACATTAACACCTGGCTTTGTGGTAAAAATCGAACAGAAAAGAATTGGTAACACCTCTTATCTCTGTGGCATAGATTTGAGTTAGTTCTTTTGTCAGCTTATTGCAGTGGGTTATGCTATCATGACGACAAGATCTTTGGACTTGGACTGGAAAATGAGGGCATTGCGAGTTCTGCCGATGTTTCTTTTGCCTGCTTTATCCTTTCTCACTTACTCAGCACTTCTAAGCTTCACGAGGATGTGTAAGTTTCTTGAACTCACCATCCGTCTTGACCTCTATTGAGAAAATTACGATATCCTTAATTTCATTAACGTTTTGGATGCTAAAGATCCCTTCCTTTAAACTCTATTACATTAACTTTGGCTTAAATATATGATTCTACATGAGATGTTGTATGCGTGTGTTTATTTTGGGCGTTGCGTGCTACATGCAAATGTACAAGTTTGATTTGTGTCTTTCTGGTCCTAGTCTGCTTTTGATGCTTGAATCCACCTAAAATAAGAAGCATGGATACAGATACAGGATGTGGATTTTCAAAATAAGTTGGATGGAAGATAGGCCAGGGATTCATTGATAACTTTTACTTTATGGTCCTAAAATTAGAGAAGAATTTTTACTTGATGCAGGGATAAAAAGGTTCCCTGATTATCATTCACTTTAGAATTGTTTGCACAAAAAACTTGATTGCACATGAAGTCTACACAAGTAACCCAAGACATACAATGCTGTCGATCAATTGTGACCGGTCTATTAGTTTTACGCGGTTAATTTAGAGAAGTTGTTGTAAGAGCACTTAACTTAGTTATCGAGAGCCCCGAGAATTGAATGGAAACCAATCTTCGTCTTTAAATTCACGTTAAGGGGGGGCATCTCATTTCTGCCTTCCCCCTTTTTTCTTTTACATTTTCACTGTAAGAGGTGACTGGGTTTTCTGTATTTTTACATCCTGGCGGAGGAACACCGGGAAGTTCTTTGAGAAAGAGGGGGCCAGGGGGTGGGGGTATTCTGAGATAGTCGGCCTGTGGCATAGATGAACCTAAGTTACGTAGTGTCCTTCAATTTACTTAAATGACCAGATTGATATTTGTAGATCTAGTACGCAAAACTACCACATGTTTTCAGTTTGTATCTCTGAGCAATCTCGCTCACCCTTTTAATCAACGGTTTAGTTTCCAAATTTGATACACAAATGTTGGGCAAAACGATTCAAGTTTACATCCGCTCTAACATCATATTACGCAGATTATTTCCTAAGTGACATGATACTTGCACCAACGGATAGGATTCTAGGGTCTTCTTTTGTAATTTTATGTATATTGAGTTTTACCTTTAGTGGGACAGGTTGGGTAATCACACTACAATGCTTTCTCCTGCCCCCAACCCCCGCCTTGCCATATATTGGCATTTTGGTCGGTTATGGCCAGGTTCATCAATTATAGTTCCTTTGATCTTATAGGCGACCGAAAGGACCAGAAAACTTTAGAAAGGCTTCGGGGTGAAAGGCGAGAAAAAATTGACGAACTCAAAGAGAAGACAAATTACTACTCCACACAACAGCTCATTCAGGTATGTGTATGCTCTCATTATATCGCTTTTGATAGTAGAGAGATGATTCTAAATTTAAGTTCTATTGTGCAGTAGGTTTTTTTTTATTTCAATGCATGAGGCATAGCTAGTTGGTAAAGTATATTGACAAATACAGCATATAAGTGGAACGGAGTTAATATACAGGTGTCTACATAATTAAAACTGCTAAGACTATTGGAATAGAAGATATGGTTGTCTTACACACGAGTTTATTATACTTTATTATAGATCTAACTTTTGCAAAATCCAAAACGTAGCGGAATAAAAAACAAGCTCTTGTCCACTGGAGGCTGTGAGTTGCTGCACAAGTTCCTATTTTGGTTTGAGGCCGGCTTAATGTTCATATGAAAGCAATCATCAAGGCTTTCAGCCTATGGCATTCAATATAAACAGTTTCAGTTTCAACCAATTGGTAATAGTAAGGCTTGGTGGGGAGGGGTCTAGTCTTTATGATCGAAAATCATGCATCCTATACTTCGTTATTTCTGTATTCTTGGTGTGTTCACTCTCAACTTTTTACTGCAGAGATATGACCCTGATCCAGCAGTGCAGGCAGCTGCTGCTACTGTCCTTGCTGCGAGGCTGGGTGCTGATTCTGGCTTGAAATTGTACATGGGGGATGAATCAAAGCTCAATCCCCCTGCAGGGAAGAGCAATGATGTTGAATACGTGCAATCTAGTGGTCTTCGAAATCGAAAGCAGTCGCACACCAGATCTTCCAGCGCAGATGCCACAGTATTGCGTCAGTCTGATGAAGAAATGCTTCAACATGCAGGTAGTGAGGGGCCCGAGATTTCTGAGCATAATCAGCTGGTTGTTGAGCATCACCCTCAAACAGGGGCAAATACACTTGATGGGGGATGGATTGCTCGAATTGCAGCATTGCTCGTGGGAGAGGATCCAACTCAGTCTTATGCACTCATATGTGGCAACTGCCATATGCACAATGGTAAGTGGACATGAGTTATAGATCTGTATCTCATCATGGAACAACAAAGGAACGAGTAGAATATTGGCAACCATGGTCATGTTTATTCACTGCAGAAACAAATAAAGTATATACCTTTTCTGGTTACAGGGCTTGCGAGGAAGGAGGATTTCCCGTATATAACTTACTACTGTCCGCACTGCAATGCCCTGAATAGGCCAAAGCAAACGGAAGAACAT
The DNA here is from genome assembly GCA_033065855.1 of Escallonia rubra. NCBI lineage: Eukaryota > Viridiplantae > Streptophyta > Magnoliopsida > Escalloniales > Escalloniaceae > Escallonia > Escallonia rubra. The sequence goes on along the minus strand of JAVXUO010000620.1, from coordinate 204,025 downwards.
GCCTCGGATTCCATCTCCCTAATTAAGAGCTCTTCAAAAGCAGTGGATGATATTAACATTTCCGAAAATACTAGTAGATCTATGAGTGAAGCGGTACCTGCTAGCAGCAGCCCAGTGGAAGCTGGCGTGGAACAACGAGAAGAAAGTGAGAAAACATCTGCTGCTGATCTTGTTAGCTAACAGCACGTTCAATACGGATAACACAGGTTTTTCTTGGTTTGGGGGGACTGAACTTCTCTATACATGTAAGTGCGGTTTTTGAGTTTGAAAGTTGTGATGTGTAAAAAGGATATGTAGACATCTTAATCACATGGCGGAAGTATTTTGGTACTTGGCTAATTGCGTTTGAGCTCTTTTGGCCATATGGTGTTGTGTAAGAGATGTATGCGTCGTCCCTGACCTTTGTCGTGTAAAAAGTTACGCGTATTTTCATTCCAGAACATTATTATGAACTTTGCCTATGAAATGTCAGCAATCATGTCCACATTCTGTTCGAGCGCACAGGCCGCAAAGTCTACCAATAGAAAACGATAGTGTTCGCGGAATCAGCATTTGCTAGGTCATGCCCATAAGGTCAAAAAGTCTTAATCAGGGGCATGCAAGTAGCAAACTTCAGATTCTGCCATTCTGCTGCTGGGAACCCAAAGTTAAATTTGGGACCATATTACAAAGGTGATTCGTTTTGCACGCTACAAGTCGATTGCAATTTAAACACGCCGCTCAAAGTTGTACCTTGATCCGGCTTTTCCGTGACCCGTGTGAGGAAGACAAATGCGCTTACCCAGCCCAAAGGGGATCCTGTTCCATGTCGATCACCCTCAGGATTAGTTTTGCATAACTTCCAAAGTAGGATGTTCTTCGATTTCATTTTAAGGAATCGTTCAGTCATTTCGTTGTCAAGAACTCATTTCAAGATCGTCTCGAGCACGATTTTAAGTACAATGTTTTGATGATGTATTAGGACGTAAATGCGTGTTTGGGCGAAACAAATAGAGGTATTGTGTCGAGTAATGTAATTTGTGGGCAGACAAAAATTTGAAGAAGATTTAGGATAAGGCATACTTAATGGTTTGAACTGTGTGAGCACCGGTAGAAAGAGCCTTTTGTTAAATCATATTAGCTGTAATTATATGCTTCAAATCTATGCAAATTTAATACCAACGGTGCAAACAATTAGAAGGTCACATCAAGAACTGGAATCATATACCCGTGTCACAATTTAAAGTTTTTCCACTACCATCTCAACGCCCTATAAACAGCCATCGCGCCAAGTCTAAAAAATCCAAGCCAAAGTTCATCTTCTTCAGGAAGAACAAAGTGTGAAGAGAAGCATACACCTGAAGAAGGAAGAAAGATGGGAGCAGACCTCTCTGCTATGGTAGATCGGGCCAATGGAGCAGCGCCGCCTGGAAAGAGGTCTCAGGTTATTGCATTCCATTCCTCATCCGTATGGAAGATGCATTTTGAAGCCTCCAAAGAATCTTCCAAACTGGTAAATGTTATATCACTGTACCAGTTATTACAACATCTTTTTAGCGTTTTTCATGATTAAGTAATTCTCGGGTTGCTAACGATGTCTTTTGGGATTGAAGTTGGTCATCGACTTCACGGCTACGTGGTGTGGACCTTGTCGATATATGGAACCTGCCCTTAACGTGTTTGCTGATACATATACCGACGTTGAGTTCATCAAGATTGATGTGGATGAGTTGCCAGTAAGTTTCTTTGCCCTTTACCGGGTTATATGATCAATATCTGGGATACTTCATGCCCTTCTATTTCGACAACCAAGTAAAAGTATTGAATATCTCTTGCTACAGGATGTGGCTCGGGAATTTCGTGTGGAGGCAATGCCAACATTCCTACTGATAAAGAGAGGGAAAGAAGTCGATAGGATTGTTGGGGCCAAGAAGGATGAACTTCAGAAGAAGATTGAGAAACACAGAGTCTGATCCCTATATATAATGCACTATTAATATGCCATATTTGCTCCCACTGGAGCTCTGGCTTCGCGTTGATGGCTTGGTTTGAGAGCAGCAGATGGAAAGCAATCCACTATGTAGGAAAAAATAAAGAATAAAAAATCTCAGCTTATCTAATATAAATAAATAAATCATGTCTTCTCCTTTTCAATTTTGCGGGTACTGTAATTCTTGGAGCAAGATCCTTTTACAGCAGATGTAAAAGTGATAACTGCCCTTGATAACTTTATATGTATATTTGGTTTTCTTCAATGAACCATTGGATTATGAAACTCTTTCTTGTGTAAAGTTTCTAGCTAAATATAATTTTCCCAATAGTTTATCTTATGAAGAAAATAGTGCCAGTCCATGAATTTAATAATCTCAGATGCAAATATGAATGTCAACTCTATCTTAAAGCAAACAAGAGATGGACATTCGATCCAATAACTTATATTATCATGCTAGACAGAATCCTCCCCTTAATTTTAGCCTTTTAAGGTCAATACTCCAGAACTTTACGAGGGCATGTAGTGAAACTTTATAATAAACCTATGCCCATGGTCTTAAATTCCTGACCTGAGCAAGAAATGTAACATTCAAGTGATCTCCTTTTTTACTTGTATTCGCTTCCTAGTCCTGCAATCTTCGAGCGATACTTACCCTTGTAAGGAACCGGTTTCAACCGAAATACAAGAAAAAACTCTAACGGATTCATGGGGTTTGAAGAAAAAAGTTGAAACAATCTGGCACCAAATTCCAGTAAAGCAAAAAGCAGCAAACAATACAAGAATAGATGTTATAATTACCAAAATGCAATGAAGGAATATATCCTCCACCTTCAGTCAAGAAATTTCGACATTGCAGATTTTATAACAAAGGCAGAAGCTACTTGAAGCAGTAGCTGAATTTAACTTTGTTTCCATGGTGCTATTTAACATTAGATGTTGCTAGCAAATCTTTATACTATGTTCCTACTATGTACAAATTTCCTCCCTAATGGCAAAAACTGTCACGTATTTACATATCCAGTGTTAGCTATCCGCACAATCCTTGAGTTCAACCCCAGACTAATTAGCAGCTCCCACCCAGAACCCTTTTGAGATCTGATTTCTGTTCTGCAGTAAGCCTGGAAGGAAATTTGACATCAAACTTGATCCTCAAGTCCCCTCTCTTCCCAGGTTCTTTTGAGATGGGCATTCCTTCATTTGGGATCGCAACCTCATAGCCTGGTTTGACAACATCTGTAATTGGGATTGTGAGATCCCTTCCATCCAAGGTGATTATTTTGAGGGTCTTCCCCGTGAGAGCCTCCAGTAGGGAAATCCTCTTATTTAGGAGTAAATCATTTCCGTCCCTCTTGAAAACAGCATGAGGTTTCTCATCTACTACGAAGATAAGGTCTCCAGGAGTCACGCCAGGTTCTTGGTTGCCTTTCTCAGGGAAAGTAATTTTGGTGCCCTTCTTCCAACCAGGTTTAATATGTATTGCCAAGACCTCTTCAACAGTTGTAGGCTTGCTGCAAGACAATCCACAGATAAATACCAATGGAGAAAAAGGATGAATCAAAAGATTTTTTTTTTTTTTTGAAGTAAGAAAAAAAAGAAAAAAGGAAAAAAAAAAGGTATCCATAATAAGTGTTACCATGCCCTATTGAAAGATAAAATTTAAAATCTTCAAAGTTCTTTGACTACCAGTATCAAGCCTAATTGATGCTCACAATCCTTAAAATGCTCTTCACAAACAAACATATTTGATTTGTACCCCAGCATTAATACCAGATTATGACTACAGGAGAGAAATGGATGTAAAGTTCCGCCATGTTATATTTACCCATATAGATTGAAATTCTTGTCACTTCATCATAATGCAAATCAAAGACCATCAGCTCAACATATAACACTTCAGTATAATTAGCTCTAAAGATATTAAGTTCATCCAAGTCCATTATCCCAGAGTAATAGTTACTTGTCCACTAACACTGCAGCAACGGACTGGCCGCCAAAGGAAAAGATGCCTACTATAAAATGCAATTTTTTGAACGGTTAAACAGTTCAAGTTCACCGTAACTACTGCAGTTAAATGCCGGTCTACACTAAACAAAGAAACCTAAAATTAGAGTGCTAGGTAAGTAGTCTGAAGTCCTGGACAAGTTGTCAATTTGGAAACCATCCTGTCATCCATGTGCAAGATCAGAAATTTAGATAATATTCCCAAATTTTACACCTAAAATCCCATGGCAACTGTAAAGAAGAGATTTTGCCTTGAATTCTGACACATGGCTTGATGTTAATCAGGCAAATATGGAGGGAGGTTTTATTAGGAAGAGTGGTGTCCTCTCACAAGATTGGCCAAGAAGATATGCAAGGAGCAGGACAATCAACAAGTGATAGTCCCAAATCAGCCACGTCCCTAAATGCGGAGATCAGACTGGACATGTCACTAGGTGAAGTATCAACCTGCTATAAGGAGCAAAAGACCGGACTGGTAGTTAAAAAATCTTCTTGTGATTGATCAAGATGACGGAGAGGTTGTATCCTACCTGAGTCTAATCTTATGGTGGAATAACTATCACCCGACGGAAAATGTCTCCAAGCAACGATTGTAACGAATACCCCCTATTTTTCTGGAAACCCTGTAACTCATTAATTGATAACTGTTGGTTGTGACAGATACTTGACATAAAAGAGAAAATTCATTCCCAGAAAACAAAACTCACAAACCCAATATACTTTCTTCCATTTTCTTGCGTTTTTAGTTCACCACGACATGACATCCAGAATTTGTCCCTGACAGTGATAATAAAGGTCTGGCAACCAACGACGGGGGCTGGGATGGTGGCGGCTGACGACTCTCGATTTCGGAGCACTCTTGCATAGGCATTTTTCACAGATAAGTTACCTATGAAATTTCTCTGGTCAGTTAGTCCTATTTTTATAGTACATCTGACAATACAACCGCCGCAGAGGTCACTTGCAAAGGTGTTAACTTGGGAACAAATCAATTTTCGCAAAACATTTACACCAGTTGTATCTTTAGCTCATTCAACCCTTTTGTAACAATAAAATGGAACTAGTGTCTCTGAGACCAGTGTACTTTTCTACATTCATAAAGGAGTAGACTTGATTTTCCATTTCTTACTTGTTCTAAATCCAAAAAAAATTGAGTAAGAAAAAATCTCCCAGACCCAAAATTTAAATCATATAAACAATCAAATGAAAAAAAAATATTACCCAGAATCATCAAGAAGGATCCGAGATATCTTCATCTTCCTTTTGGAACCCTTGTAAAGCTCCTCTAGACTACACGGCAACTTGTTCTCCACCGTAGCCGCCTTCCCAGCCGTCTGATCACCATCACCCTTATTATTAGACTCCTTCAAAACACTCCCATCAAACACCCTCCTGTCACCGCCGCCGCCGCCAAACAACTCGGCAAAGATATCACCGCCGTCAGAAGGGGAGTGACCGGCGCCGAGGCCCTCCTCGCCGTACACGTCATAGATCCGGCGCCTTTGGCCGTCGCTGAGAACATCGTACGCCTCAGAGATCTGCTTAAACTTGGCCTCGGCTTCCCTTTTGTCAGTACTGCTGTTCTTGTCCGGATGCCACTTCATTGCCAAGCGCTTATAAGCCCTCTTCAGATCGTCTTCGGTGGCACTGCGCCCGACTTTCAGCACCTTGTAGTAATCAACACCCATCTTTCTGCAATCCTCGAAACGCTCGAAAATGGTGCTGGGGCAACGTGTGTGTAAATATGTGTTCTTTTTTATTGCGTATTCGATGCGAATGATGTGGGGGGAAGTAATATAGTATGTGAGAATGTGGGGTTTGAGGAATGCGGCGAATGAGAGTGTCACGATCGGGATTCGGGTGGGTCGGGACAAACACCGGCGAGTCGGCCGGTTGACGACACTGCCAAGGCTAGGAGCGTGGGACTGGGAGGATAGGCATATTGGGGCGGATGCAGCGCTAAGGTACGCGTCTCCAAGAGATAGATATTTTAATCAGCTTTTGGTGCAGTAACGGCCCTGTGACTCCAAAGGAAATGAAGAGTCATCATTTCCTTTCTTTTTCTAGGGGATTGCTTTGGACAATGGAAACTTTAGAGTCAGCTCTTGGACGTGGAATTTTGAAATATTAAGTACTTCTAAATTTTCTTATTAAGAATTCATTCGTTTATAAATTCTATCATTTAATAAAATATTCTGTTTGAGAATTTTTTATTATTTAGTGAATTTTTACTGAATTTTTTTGAATTCTTTATTTTGATGAGTATTAATACATTCATGACTTTTCTGTATATATATAAAAAAACAAATAAACTGTTAAAAGGTCGGAGCAAATATCCTAGAAAGTAGTGGGGATCAGATATCCGCCGAAAAGGTAGACATAAGTTATGTAGTGATTTTATAAATTACCTCTTTGATTGATGGCATTTGTCAAATAACTAGTCCAGACTTGTTATTTGAACTGTGGATTTGGAGGTCCGAAATTTTCAGTTCAAATCCCTCCGAGAATTTCGCAAATTTTCTTTCGAATAATCCAAACAAGAGACTCTGTTCAACGAATTTCTAAATACCTCCACAAATTAAAATTCTCACTTCAAATCTCATATCCAAACACACTCGAAAAAGGTCGTAGGTTTGGAGAAAAATATTGCAATTGATCATTAGATTTTTTTTATCATTTACGATTGTTGGATGAGAGGTTGATGCGATAGGAAAGCTATTTTATAGGTCTTGGACTAACCAATATTTTCTAGTAAGTTTGAGTCTCCTCAGGTTGAGTACACATATGATGGAAAAACTTCAACTGTGTGACAGGTTGTTCCGGTTGTATTGAATTGAAAATATTTTTAGACGCTTCTGACCATCTTGATCCAATTTATTTTGATGGTTTATGAGAGGAACGCGAATAGTAAATTGCTTCTATTGCTATCTTTGTCGTATTTTAATGAGTTAGTATAAGGGAAAAATCCTCCTACAGTTATGTTAGTAGGCTCAAAATAGAAGACATATTTAGCCATTTCGAGAGTTCCAAATCAAATTATTGCTCGTGAATGTGGCAGATTTATTTGGCCTTCAAATTTCGGGACAAGACATTTTCTTAAAAAAATTCGTGTAAGATGGTGGTCAAAGTGAACCATATTTTCTAGCTTTTCAGTGCATGATCGGCTTAACTTTGTCAAACCCTATGGTGCACAACTCTCCACCCTAGTGCATAATTGATCTCGTCATCTATCACAATTATGAATGAAACAAGTCTCATTTGAAAAGTCAAGTTCAACTTTACACGCATTGAGCACAGAAAGAACAAAAAAAACTTTGACGAGCGGATCGTTATTGGGTGGTGGGGAAGTTTGGGTGACGGCAGTGTGAGACGGGGCTGGGGGGCCTTGATTGTGAGCAAGTTGGCGGGGGGAAAGAGAACGTGCAGCCGAGTAATCAAATTGGCCGACACCCCGTATCTTTTCTTAAATATCTTGTGGGATTGACTCGACGGAATCTTGCTTTGGCGTCGCTCGGTGGCAACACCTTACTGGACGCAAAGATGCCCAAGTGACGTCGGCTGAAATGACTTGCTCTCAATTGGACTCTTTCTGGGTTCGGCCCAAGTGAACCAACTGGCTGGCTCTCTTTGTATCTGTAGAGTCCGAAGTGAACTCTTAAGTGCGGATGGACTACCCGAAGGAGAAAACAAGTAGACTGCAGGTGGCCTTGTCTTAAGGCTTTTGGTGGATGTGGATTGTTCTGTTGAGTGAACTGCACTTCTAATGTTGTACTTGTACCCATGCCAAGGGCAAAAATACAAGATGAATTAGGGTCTGTCGTGGTAGGACTCGGTTGAGTCTAATAGCTTGTTTGCGAGTTTTGAGTGAAATGGAAGAAAGGTAACTAAGCGGAACGGAATAAGTTATGGGTTACTGTGTTTGTGTTCGCGAGTTTGGATATAAGAGATACATAGTCTCTTTTACGGTGGCTGTGGGTTGGAAAGAAAGAAGGAAATAAAATTCTTAAGTTACTACAAATAGAATGTTTTTATTTACTTTTAGGCATTACTTTTTGTGTTTAGACATTATTGCCCTTATTATACTCACATGAACAACACATGCTTAGTTTAAAAGGGTATTTTTGGAAGAATGTAATGATAAAAAACGATTTTGCAATGATTTTATCAATTACAAGGAATATTATAGCCAAAGTTGCAATTACAGAAAGTGACCTGCAAATACGTGTATATTATAGGGGACAATTTTGTATCTAACCCATTATAGAGGAAGGAAGAGCCTCCCTCCCTAAGTTCCAGAAAGTATAAGCTTTTTCATATGCAATATCTTTGTCACAATCCCTTCCACTGTCCAAGATAGACCCTAATTCATTTTGTCTTGGACAGTGGAAGTTGGTACCTCTAAACTCATAGGTAAGGTCTTATAAGGACAATGATATAATATCCTATATATATCTGGTGTAAGATATTACAATTCCTCATCCTTATGCCTTAACGTTATTGCTAGGGCTCGATCACACATAAGTTAAAATCTTCTTCTCTAGCCAATGCGGCATATACCCGACTCAGCCTTTGTTGCATCAACCGTCTTCTTGACGTGGAATATACCTGACCTTGCCTTCCTTTCTGAAAAATTGACAACTCGACTCGACAACCCAACTCGAGCTTTTGGAATCGACTCTGATACCATGTATAACGATCCTGTTTACGACCATTTCACATGGCAACGTCTTCATAAAAAAGACTAGTCAAAGTTAGTACCTTTTTTTTTATTTGGTGAACGCAAGAACTAATATTAATCAATAATCAAAATTCAAAATTACATCATTGTTCCGATCTTCTTTCAGGAAAGACAAAATGCTGGAAGATGATGGAACAAAGCCAAAAAAATTACATAGTACAGAATGTGCAACAAGGTTGTGGGCTGCTCTGTTAGCTAATCTAGGGGAGAAAATCACATCCCAACAGGTGAATTCAGTAAGGAGGTTTCTTGCTCGTTCTATGATGTGCCTTGATCTCCAGTTAGGAGTCAGGGAGTGGTCTTGTCGCACTTCTATTATCACCTTAGCATCTCCTTCAACTATAACATACTGCTTCCCGTCAAAAAAGGCAGTGCGGATTGCAAGCAAGGCCGCAGTGGCTTTTGCTTCTTCAGGGTCCTGAGTCTCTATTTGTTATGTGCTTCCGAATTCAAAGTTGCCTTCAGCATTCCAGCAAACCATAGCTGCGAATGCTCTATGACCTCTAACTGTCGCATCAAAATTCACCTTATACCATCCTGCGAATGGAGGTTTCCATGAATTCCGGTCATGCGTATCCTTTGATTTGCCCCCAAGAATATCTAGATAGCAACTGGATACTTTATTGATGGTGTATGCGGTTTTGCTGTGATCAAAAGGAACACCTTCATGCAAAAGCTTGTTCCTGCCGAACCATACCAAATCCATTAGCGTAGCTGCGAAATTTGTATATTTGATTTGATCTTCAGTTTGTTGTCCAGGTGGATTCAAAATAAAATTCAGCCATTCCACTTGCGAGTTCAGTTCCACCAGAGGCCTGCATCCTAGAGACGAGGCAGCCCAAATGAGTCTAGTTCTGCTACACTCAAGGAAGAGATATGTAGATGTTTCAGTGCACGATCCGCAGAGAGGACATGAGGAGTCAACTTCAGGGAAGAAAGACTAAATTTTGTCTCACTGGAAGTAAATTCCAAGCAATACGCCAAATGAAGATTTTGTGTCGCTCTCTTATCTTTGTTTTCCACAGCCTCTTCCAAAAATCTGCTGGGAAGAGAGTATTAGGCCTAAACTTTTGCTTGTTTTCCGTTAGATACGCCGATTTAGCTGAGAAGTTCTCTTTCGGATTCGGAGTCCAAGCTATTATATCTTGGGGTTGGGTTGCTGAAATTTTGATCTTTCTAATTGTTTCCACTGTCGCCTCGTTGAATAAATTTTGGATTCTTGGGAAATTCCAATCACGAGAATTCTGATAGAAAAGATCAGCCACTAGGTTTATATCTTGTAAATCTGAATTTCCTTTGGCATAAGTGAAACCGTCATCCGCCGGGATCCAACGATCCTTCCATACATGAGTGATTTTACCATCTCCCACAAGCATTCCCAGGCCTTTTTCAATGATTTTCCAGTCTTGCAAATACCTTTCCAAAGCCAGGACCAAGATGCTATAAGGGCAAGATTTCCCTTATAATTAATCGTGCATATCTTAATGTAATGCAATTGTGCCTTGATAGCAATTGTGCATCGAATAATTTATTGCGATGGCCATTTCTTGCTGCTAAATTTTGAAGTTTGCACAAACCAAGTTCAGTTCAGCCCAGTGACAGAGGCAAATTGCCATGGTTCTTGTAGCTACACCAGCCTCACCTTCGCACGCTGCCCCCTTCAGCACCACCACCACAACCACCAACACCCAAACGTCCCGACATCATTCCCACCTCCTCCACTTACTGAACCAATGCACCTCCATGTCTCAGCTCAAAGAAATCCACGCCCAAACACTCCGCAGCACATCAACCCAACACCCGCACACCCTCTTCCTCCACACGCGAATCCTCCATTTCTCTTCATCACACGACCTCGACTACGCTTTTCGCCTTTTCACCCAGATCGAATACCCCAATTCCTTTGTTTGGAACACCCTTATTCAAGCTTGTGCTCGTAGCAATGACCGCAAAGAACAGGCTATTCTGCTCTACAAAAGAATGTTGAATGAAGGCACTGTTTTGCCTGATAAGCACACGTTTCCGTTTGTTCTCAAAGCCTGTGCTTACCTTTTTGCCTTGTCTGAAGGAGAACAGGCGCATGCCCATGTTTTCAAACATGGGTTTGCGTCCGATGTTTATGTTAACAACAGTTTGATTCATTTGTATGCTTCATGTGGGTGTTTGGACAGTGCACGAGACGTGTTTGAGAAAATGTCTGACAGAACCGTGGTTTCGTGGAACGTTATGATTGATGCCCTTGTTCAGTTGGGCGAGTTTGATGACGCGTTGGGGATGTTTCGTGAGATGCAGGCTTTATTTGAATCGGATGGGTACTCAATGCAGAGTGTTATACGTGCTTGTGCTGGTTTGGGGGCTTTGTCGTTGGGGATGTGGGCACATGCTTATATTTTGACAAGGTGTGATCCTAACGTGGCTAGTGATGTTTTAGTGAACAATTCTTTAGTTGATATGTATTGCAAATGCGGTTCCTATGGGATGGCTCAGCGGGTTTTTGAGACGATGGAGAAACGAGATGTGACATCATGGAATTCAATGATTCTAGGATTCGCCATGCATGGGAAGGTTGAGGCAGCTGTAGAGTACTTCACCCGCATGGTCAATAAGGGAGGGTTGAGCCCAAATTCTATCACATTTAGCGGTATCTTGAGTGCGTGTAATCATAGAGGTTTGGTTGGTGAGGGTCGGAAGTATTTTGATATTATGGTCAATGAATACAAGATTCAACCTGTACTAGAGCACTATGGTTGTATCGTCGACCTCCTTGCTCGAGCTGGGTTCATTGAAGAAGCACTAGATATTGTGTCGAAAATGCCAATAAAACCTGATGCTGTAATCTGGAGGAGCCTTCTTGATGCTTGTTGCAAGAAGAATGCGGGTGTAGAGCTAAGTGAAGAAGTGGCAAAGCAGATCATTGAATCAGAAGAACGCACTGTTTCTAGTGGTATGTACGTGCTTTTGTCCAGAGTCTATGCAGCAGCTAACCGGTGGAACGAGGTTGGCTTGCTAAGAAAAATGATGACAGATAAGGGCGTAAGAAAGGAGCCTGGGTGTAGTTCGATAGAGATAGATGGCGTCGATCATGAATTTTTCGCTGGCGACACATCACATTCTCAAACTGAAGATATATACCAGCTTTTGGAAGTCATTGAGGACCGACTGGGGTCGATTGGGTATCGCCCTGATGTTTCACAGGCACCAATGGTCGACGAAACTATTGATGGCAAACAACAATCGCTTAGACTGCACAGCGAGAGGCTAGCAATTGCTTTTGGTCTTTTGAACTTAAAGCCAGGGGTGCCAATTCGTGTCCTTAAAAACCTAAGGGTTTGCGATGATTGTCACAATGTGACTAAGCTGATTTCTAAGATGTATAATGTGGATATTATTGTAAGAGACCGTGCTCGGTTCCATCATTTCAGAGATGGCTCATGTTCATGTATGGATTATTGGTGAATCTTTGCTTTGGTGTAAGTTTATCTAAATTTATCCATTTCACATTGGTTGCAATAGAGAAATAGTACAGCAAATAGAGAGATCTTATCCGTTTTCTCCGCCCAAAATCAGTCATATATAAAGCAAATTTAGCCAGTAGCAGTTCTGCGTGGAACAAGAAGAAAAGTTCGTTGGCATCTAGAAGTGCTATATACCTCTTTGGTTACGTCGGCCGTTCAACATATTATTCAAGGTTTTTTTATTTGACTAAGTTTTCTCTCTGTCGTCACTTTCAACAATCAGAAATTCTGGACGGATTTTTACCTGCAGCTAGGAGTCATCGCCGTCCTCATCATACCTCTGTCAAAGCACATGCCCGATAAATTCCAAGCGATCAAGTCTTTTCTCACTATTTCTCCTCAAGTTACCCCCGGGCTACATCTACCACTACCTCGCCTTACCCCCATCAACTTGGCAAAAGTCACTTCTTACCGGGGCATTTAGAGGACAAGTCACATTAATAAATGTGCTAAAAGAATGCTCGTGTGTGTGTGGGCGGGGGGTGGGGGGGGGGGGGGGGAGAGAGAGAGAGAGAGATCAAACCATAAGTCTATTAACTCCAAAGTTGCTCAAAGAATTCAGTCATCGAACAATAAACCTCCCGAATGACAAAAAGTGCAGAGAATTTTTACAAGAAAATGAAAAAGAAAAAAAAAAGGGGGAAACAATTGGTTGCAGAGGTCGCTCAGCAAAGAATAAATAAACTGATGTAACTGCCCTCAATCTTTCACTACCACAATGTATATGCATATTTACTGATGTTCTCGAAAAAACAGAAAAAGAGGAGCAAGCATCTTAAAACAGAATCTCTACATTTTCAGCAAGCGCGCAAAGGATCCGGAGCAGAATGTACACAACATGCAGCTGTGCATGTGTAGGTTTAAGCAAAACTGTAATACTTCCTCGAGGCAATTCAAGGAATGCTTTCCTTTTCTCGGTAGTCTCATGTCCCTGATACACCTAGAAACAAGAGGGTAAAGGTCAGCCAAAAATAACTTAGAATCCAAACACACAAGAGACTAAGCACTGAGATGGAAATAGATAATGCTCTGTGTCGAGCAAATGCTTTACTAAGAAACTTTGTCAACAAACCTGATTAAGTAGAACTATCACAATGCAGAAGCAAATTGATGAAAATTCAAGAAGAATAATGAACATGCATATCCTAAACAAAGCCTAAACAAGAATGGAAACATGCAAGATGCTAGGTTACCTCATAGTGAAGAACAGGTGATATACGACTTCAAAATTCTCCATGAGTTGTGCAGCTATCAAAGTCATACACACTAAATTAAGCAATTTAGACTTTGGTTGACACTGAACCAAGTTTCCGAGTATTGCGCAATTCTCATCGACTTCTAATTGAGGAGATCTACTTGATTTAGAGTTGAGGGTTCGTCCCCAACGTAAAAGATTGCTCCATGGGGTCCTACAGGTCACGAGTCCAAAAAACATCTATGCAAGGTGGGGTTAAGGCTTCCTACATCAACCCACCCCAAAATCCGCGAGGTCAGGAGCCTGGCGACAATGGTAAGGGGGTCCACTGTGATCCGGAGTCATAAACTGAAGCAGAAAACAGCAGCCTCTTAAACTCCCCCCGTTTTTCATCGGTAAAAAATCTGCTCGACCTCCCAGATGAAACATAAAGTCCATTTTTTTGCATGAACAGGTTAAAATGCTACAAATTTTACAACCTCAATCAGTAGTGTCTTCTCATTCCTTGAACAAAGTACAAACTACATATTATATTCTATTTCCCTACCCATTTTAATTGGATAATCAATCTTTGAACTGAACTATCTATAGTTACATGCTCATAATGAAGCCTAAAGATGGAACTTGCAACACATCTTCATTAACACATAACGCCACGAGAAGTTGATCTCAATTAACTCACACAGATGAGAGTAGTAATTAGATCAACAATAACATCCAAAACTGTTTCCATATCTAAACTACCATTCATAGCATAAACTAGCACGGGTAGTGGACTGAACGTAAAAGCGAGTAACTTGGTCCCAGTTCATAATACATCGAAAAACTTTGACGTTCCACCAAGATGAGCACAAGCGAGTTATTCCAATATATTAACAGAGATCACATTCACATAGGAAAGTAGGAAAAAACTACAAAAGTGCATGAAGTCAAAGCAAAAGCTCACCGTTTTGAACTACAACAACGTTCATAGTCACGTTGTTAGGAGGAAGCTGCAAGCGAAGAGGGTAAAGCTTCCCGTTTAACGGACTTCGTGAGCAAACAACAATATCCTGAAGCCCTGTCTCTTCTTCCATCTTACGAGTCAATTCATCAACCCCGCTTCCCTTAAATGTAATGGAATCCCCTTCCGCATCCTCATCCACCTCCCCATACTCATCGGCAACATGGTAACATATAATTCTTCCATCAACTCGCTTTGGTGGAGAATTAACAAGTGAATCACCTGACTGTAATAACAAAAAGCACATAATAATGTAACAGCCTAATTTTGCAAATGAAAATCGACTAAAATATTCTAGCCATTAATAATTTCCTTTCCTAGTTAAGCGTCTCCACAAAACTTCAGTCACATTTTTAGAAAATTGGGTTCTACATGAATTGGCAAAGAGGGGTTGTAAACCAACAAAATTGCAAATGGAAGATCAATAAAATTAATCCCAAAGATTGAGTCCTCTTCCATGAGTTTCAGCCTTAAAACGTGTGCCGTCATGGTCAGGTTCACAGAGAAGACGAAATCGTCTACAGATCGACATTTATACTGGGACACAAAACTTTTATACAATATAGTAAATCGGAAACAATGATCCCACACTTATCCTAAGAGTTGCAGATAGAACTAAAGACAGAAAATATGTGAACAATTGTGTGATTTGGGACCCAAATTTCGGAACAGACTAAATAAATATGAGAAGGAAATCCATACCTCTTGTCTCGAGAAACTTGTAGACTTAGTCGAGTGAGTCGAGGGAGAGCTCGACTCGGACGTTGCAAACGAGTCCGAGCGAACGGCCACCAGCTTCGGCGGCGGCCCGGGCGCCGGCGTCCTCACAACAATCTCCACCACGTCAACCTGCCACAGTATCCACTCCAGGGTCGCCGTCCGCTGCGGTATATCGTGCGTAACCGAATTCCTCCACGGCGGCAGCCCACCGTTGGCCCTCAAAAACTGGCCGTACCTCGTCCTCAGCTTGACCAAGCCCCCTTCTCTAACAGGCTCCCACTCCACCGACGAGTCCAGCCGCCGGGGGAGCGTCTGGAGGACCTTCTGGCCGGTCATGCCGAACAGGAAGTGCTGGTTGGACGCCGTCAAGTACTTGTTGAAGCAGCTCTTCAGCCTGATTATGTTGCTGTCCGGCCCGCCCTCGACGAACTCCACCGTCCACCTGCCTTTCTTCGACGAGCCGTTGCGGTCCTGGGTCACACTCTCCTCGTCTTCCTCCGCGTGGAGGTACTTGCCGTGGTGGCCGCGGAGGCGCACGGCCTTAGCGTTGGCGAAGAGGTCCATTGTCGGCCTCGAAATAGCAAGTGGGCTCTGCGCAACAAGGCGAGTCGGGTTTCAGACAAGAAAGTTAAAGTGGGCGTTGTAATGAAAATTGAAAAGAGTCTTAAGTAATCTAACGTGGGGATTAATGAAGTAATTAAATTAGGAGACAACGACGTCGGTTTAATTTTGTCAAGATGCCAGTCAGCGCCAGCCAAAGCTGATCCCACGGGTTCAGGTTTATGATAAACGCGTGCATGAACGGACATGTCGTTGAATTGTGAAGGTGAAATTGCCCGCCGACTTCAGACCTAATCAAGAAGACTAGATGTGTACATTTATTATTGTTTTAATACAATTGTCAGCAACGGTTTCACACTGATATGATCGATTATGATCCTCACACTCTTTCTTCAATAGCTCTTCAAGTGTTGCGATGAGATGATCCGTAAAAAGTTCGGTATATTAGACTACGACATTACATGATAAATCCGTTGCGTGGTCTAATGCTTACATTCTCAGGCATATTCCTGCCTTAGACGTACATAAAATCGAGTCTATGGCAATAGTTTCAAAACTTGATTATGTTTTCCTAAATGGAATATGAGTTTTCCTTAAACTACTTCACTTTTTCGCTAAGGAAACTATATAACAATAGTTATAAAGATTTTAGCGACAAAATTAGATCATAGCTAGTGAAGGGTCGAATGTCACTTCTCATACATTTGCCAGGTTGGATATCAAGAGAGCACCTGATTACTTGGCGTAAAGTTTTGGTATGGTGGTGTGAAGGACACTAACAAAATAGAAAAGGCCAGACGGACACTTTCATCGGATGAAGCCAAGTTTGAGAGTATGTATATAGTTCTGATACTCTAATTTATGAATGTGCGGGTGATAAGAGTGACGTCGTTTCAGGACTGCCAGTATTGTCCCACTCATGACCTCACACGGCTAAATTTATCGCATTAGCCGTCTTAACTCGATGTCTATCTATACTATATATAAAAGAAAAACTCTTTTAACTCTTTGATGTTATCAACTAGTGACAAGTGACATTTCAATTTTTTTTTTGAAAAATGACACAAAATATGAATTTTAAATGATACGGAGTAAATAACTACCTAAAAAGACATGTTTAATTTTCATAATTTAAACTTCATTGAAAAAATATAGTTAGTATAAATATAAAGCCCAAACTTCATATTACAAAAATATCATGTTAGTTAAAATTAAATCTAAGTTTGATATGGTGATAATATTTTGCTATTATTTTACTATACGCGTGACTATTTTTTCTGTATTTTAAGATTCATTTTACCGAATGTGACAATAAACATTTATACGTGATGCTTAATTTATTTTTTTTCCGACTAATTAATTTGCGACTTCACTCAATAATTGTGAGTAATTGACAAGCCCACCTAATTATTACTAAAGATGAACAAATGAGAAATTTACCTTCTTAGCCATGGACGACTTGGGTGTGCTGCCAGAATAAACTGACACCGGCGACCCCAATTCCAGCCCGGCGAGGTCATCGGAAACCGAAGATAAACTCGAAACCATCGACAAATAATCATGCATCGACTCGTCTTCCGATACCTCGACCCCTTCCACGTCCCAGAGAACCCAGTTATGCCTCGGGGAGCTCGACTCACAGTCATCATGCGTCACCGAATTCCTCCACGGCGGCGGCCCTCCGTTGGCGCGCAAGTACGTCCCGCCGAACGCCCTCAGCTTGACCTGAAACCCGTCCCTTATCGGCTCCCACTCGATGGACTCGTCCTTCATGGTGTAGGGCGTCGTGTGCAAGACCCTGTTCCCGGTCATGCCGAGGAGGAAGGGATGGACGGAGGCGGTGAGGTACCCGCCGTGGAAGCTCTTCAGGCGTATGACGTGGGGCTTGTTCTCCACCGGCTCGACGAGCCACCGTGACTTGCGCAGCGAGCCGTTGCGGCTCTGCCGGACGGTCTTCTTGTCGTCGTCGTCGGCGACCAGGTACTTGTCTAGGTGGCTACGGAATTTGACCGCCCCTGTTTTGGTAAAGAACTCCATAGAAATCCTTGGTGCTTACAGAGCCAGAGGTGAAGAGTTTAGGCGAAGGTACTGAGAGATTACTTGAATATAATAGTAGGTGTGAGGGAGGAAGAAAAGAAGGTCTTTGTTTGATGGTGCTTGTTTTGATGTAAGAAGAGGAGATTGGGATGGTATTATACACAACTTTGGGTAAATTATTAGGGTTTGAACTTGGATTGATGTCTGTCTTCCTTTATGGATTCGGATTTGGACTTCAGACCAAAAGTCGCAAAAAGTGGGGGGAACCAAGAAGAAGGACGGATGCGTTGACGAGGAAGCTACGAGGTTACTCACTCGAAGAATTTACAAACCTATCGTATAGCGCGACAAAATATCGTTCGTCAAATTTGTTTTAGTGACTTTTAATTAATGATGTTAAAAAAACTGTTAAAAATTGTTACTAAATTTTCTTATTAAAAACATTACTAATAATGTTGTTATTATAAAAAAAAATATTGGAAGCTTATTCGTTTCGATTATAATACGGTTTGCTATGAAAAAGAAACACAACAAAATACCAAAATACGCGTGCCCTTTAATCCATGAGCATTCGGCATGTACGTAATTCAATTTTCTTAAATTTTCGTTGATTGAATGAATTAATTAAAAAATCAAAGTCTTCATAGCATTCATTGGGGGTCAACTGAAATTAGTAAATTGACCAATATACTTTTGTCATTGAAAATTCTCAGTTATTGGCATTAGTCTTTGGTGTCATAAATAAACAAACTGTACACAGGTATAGTGTGTATAAAAATCTCAGTTTGAAATTGAAATACCATATAGAATTACATTTCCGTTTAGTGGTTGAAAAATACGTTTCGACTGATATTTGCATTAGCTTTGAAAATAATGTTCAGGTCTTTCATTCCAAAATTTCGATTCCACAATTTTTTAACTCGGTTCATATTCGACATCACCTCATTTGGTTCGCTAAGCTGAAACCGTCACAAGCAGACGTAAGAAGTATTTGTTTATTGTTTTCAGTTTCAGTTTTTATAATGACGATTAGAAGTATTCATTTTAGCGTGAACGTTTATCGTTTTCTGCTTGTAATCCGAACAATATGAAATTTTTGCGGCTTCTCACTTATTGTCAGAGAAAAGTAATTAATTAAAATTTTTTTTTTGTCAAGATGATAAAAGTACACAATCATATTTCCTAACTAAATACAAAAATGATAGAAATGAAAACACAAAATAAAAGCAGAAACTAAAAAAGGTAAACGAACGTACCCAAAAATTTCTAATTTCTAAGTAGGGGTTGTTCTCAAGTTACATGTGGAGGAGCCATAAATAAGAAATGGAGAAGAGTAAGTGAAGATCTATGAAAGACAGTGGCCGACCAAAATGATAGAGTTATAGTGAACCGATTGATAGGAATGCAAAAATCTGGCAATGTTCACATTGTGACATTGAATAAGCTTGTTTATACGTTGCAAATGTACTATCAAAGAATAGCTAATCTTTGATGAAGCGCAGTATACAAGATGAAGCTACATCGAGGCATATGTTTCACTAATCATCAATCAATATTAATATTACTATTCATAATATATAGTATAATAATAACAGTAATAATTATAACTATACTTAACATCAATTATGAATATAAGTATGTACATTATCTTAGAACTTCTTAATAAAACTTTATCTAATTCTTTATGTAACTTTTCTAAGTAATTAAACTGTATTATAACTCACAATTATTAGAGTCAAAATCAAACTTACTAATTACCTTTTATGATTATGAGATCATAGTAATGGTGAACAAAGGAGATTGCATTAATGAATTGTACTTATTAAAATGACCTTTGACTAATTACACCAGATCGATTCAATATCATATCAATCAAAATAAAATATCAATATAATTTAATATAACATGATACTAATGCTAATATGGTGATAATGATATAGTAATAGTATTATTATTATAAACATATAAAAAGATAAGTTTAGCTCTAATTTTGTGCCAAATGTCTTCTTTCCATATCGAACTCTCGCGAAAAGTCTTACTTGAAGGAGATTGAATGTACTGTTATGTAAAAAGTTGTAGCTTCATTTAAAAAGTCACATAGTAATTTATTTTTGTTCCGGTACTTCTTTTTTATTTATGTTTTACACAAAGCACTAGAAAGTATAAATTCATCTATTTTTTCCCTTCTTTTTGTCCCGAAAGTGGACGAGTAAAACTTAGCTAACGATTATTCTCTAAATAATGAGGACCACAACTAAGGGGCCGTTTGACAATCCTTTTTTTTGCTCTTTTTCGGTCCAATTTTTTTGTTTTCCAAAAGTCCATGGAACTTGGGTGTTTGGTTGAGTTTCTATTTTTTTTTTAGGGCTTGCTCTTTAAAAACTAGGCCCATTTCCGAAAAGAACTTGGAGCTCTTTTCTTAACCTCTTTTCACGCGGGCTCATGTTGCTCTTTAATGAGGTCAAGGCTTCGAGCTTCACTAGCAACAAATTGCTTAATTTCTTTGATGGGTCGTCTTCTTCATCAGCACTGTGCTCGATTGGCCACAACTCTCATGGACTCCACAGCCCACCGCGTCCATCACCTCCACCGGCCACCGCGTCCATCGCCTCCACCGAAGTTGTTACCGTTGGTCATCTTTGTGGCTGCGACGCCATGACAGTAGCGGTGCGGAGGCGGCGCCGGTGTTGAAGGAGAATTAGGGCCCAGGTGCCAGGTATGGAGTTGAGCGCAGCAACGACACCTGTGTTGAAGGAGAATTAGGGCCGGCGACACCACCCACTCTGCCGCAGACAACCCACCTCATCATCAAACAAACACCCACCTACCACCGGTTCATCACCTACCACCGATGTGTTTCATCATTAGGAAATTGCAAAAGTCAATTTGGTTCTTATTTGATTTAATTGTGCAAAATGCAAATTTTGGCTGAATCTTTGATGTTGTAGAAGAGAGGGTTGGTAGTGATGGGTTACCGGTTTGTGATGGTGGGTCACCGGTGTGAGGTTGGCCAGTGATGGTGGTCGGCGATAGGGACTGTGTGGTGTGAGCAGATTTGGCAGTTATGAGATGTGTGAGAGAGAGAGAGAGAAAGGAGAGAAAAACAGAAAAAGAAGTCATAAAAATATTACTATAATTACCTTTAATTATGTGAAAATGTATATTAAAAAAAAATTAAACCCAAAGAGCTTTCCTGTCAAATGCTGGCTCTTTTTTATTTTTTGAAAACATAAACTTTGTGAAACGTCCACCAGTTTTTTAAACTGATGGAAAAAAAACCAGAACTCTTATCTTTTTTTTTAAAAAAACTAAAAACTGACAGCCATACCAAACAGACCGTAAATAATGGATTTATTTCATTTGTCTCAAAGGCAGTTAAATATTATAGAGAAAGTTCAGTTTTATTAGAAAATTAATAGGATAATTTTTTCTTGGTCAATGTAATTTTTTTACCCTCTCCACAAGGAGACATCACTATTACTCGATAAAGCCTTCATTCACTGTTAGTGCGCAATGTTATTTGTTCTATGTTAACGCATGACCATTAGTGCGCAGCTTCATTTGTTTTATGTTTATTCATGTTATAAGAATAAGGCGTGATCATATGAGGAAAATTTTTATGGTTAAATTTGTTATAACTAATTAATAATACTATGATAACTATATATTAAGGTTATATTATTGTTATAAGGTTACATCATTATTGTTTTTAGCATGATACCATCACTTATTAGTATCAATCAGTTCCAAACGCATAGATATATTCTTCTTTCACTTCATTAGAAACAAACATTTTGCATTTAGATAACTTACTTATCTATCTATATAATGTTTGAAACTCCATGTTTTAGCTTCCCGTCGGGTACTATGCTAGTCTTTGATGAAGCGCACACAACACACAAAATAAAGCTACAAAGACACATGATTATCATATCTAAACGGAATTCACGTCGAAAAGATTGGACCTAGATTGGAGCATTTGGAAGAACAACATCGAACAAAGAAGTTTTTATGAATGCCAATTGTGAGGCTGAGAAATATATATATATATATATATATATATATATAGAGAGAGAGAGAGAGAGAGAGAGAGAGAGAGAGAGAGAGAGAGAAGACTTTACTTCTCAATGTTTGATTTGAGGTGACTGCATTGTCAGCTTCTCAAACTCTAGCAATTGTATACACTTTGGCATTAAAACTAGCCCTTTGAAATGACCTAGACTAACCAGCCCAATTAACGTAATGGATAGATTAATTAGCGCGGTCATGGGGCAACCATTGTGGGCATACAAGTCAAGAGTAAGTAAAAGAAGAAGGGGAAATCCAAATGCCTACAAATTGTACTAAGTTTGTATATCTGTACAATGATACAAGGATGTCTTATATATATGATCATCAACGCAAAATCCAAAGCTTAAATGGTGAGTTATAATTCTCAATTAACACCTCTCCCAACCCCCATGCTTATCTACGTACTCGAATGACATTTCCAGCAAGCACAAGAAAGGCCTGAAGCCGAATGCACAGAACATGCAACTGTAAGTCCCTCAGCTCGAGGCAATGTGATGAATGCATTCCTTTCTTGCGTATACTCTCAGGCCCCTGATACACCAAAGATTTAGAGGCAAAAGGTCAGCCAAAATGATGTAGATAATCCATGTAACATCCATCGTGGCTCAGTACAACATGAGCAATCACAAAGGGCTAAGCACTGAGATGCAAACTTTATTAAGAAGCATATGTTTAGCAAGCCAGATTAAGGTTAAGGGTGTAACAAAGCAGAAGCAAGTACATGAAGTTCCAAAAAAAGGATGTACAGACTCGATTTCTTTAATTTAGACATCCACCAAATATTTACTTCAAAGCTGTAAACAAGGAGAACGAAGCATGCAAGATCCTAGGCTACCTCAAAGTGAAGTTACATAAGCCAAAGGAAACTTCTTTCAAATGTTGTGAGACTCGTACACATGATCTACGTACGCTATCAACATACTTAAGCTGATCGACAATTTATGAGATTCTGTTTGATAATGATTACCCAATTTACTTGTCATTGACCTCACATTATGCAAAGGGATAAGCAAAAGCAAACTTGAGCAGACACACAAGCTAATTCTGCAAACTTAGTGCAGTTAAGTTCAGGTTACTTCTTTGTAACAAGAATCCCCATAAACTCAAAGTATAGCTCACCTTTGTGAACTACAAAAACATTCATAGTCGAGTTCTTCGGGGGAAGCTGCAATAGAAGAGGGCAAAGCTTCCCATCTAAGGGACTCCGCGAACACACTACAACATCCTCAAGCCCCGTCTCTTCCTCCAACTTGCGAGTCAAGTCATCAACCTCATTTCCCTTGAATGTAATAAAACGCAGCCACTCCACATCCTCATCCACCTCCTCATATTCATCTGCAACATTGTAATATATGCGCCTTCCATCAATGCTCTTAGGTGAAGAACTATCAAGCGAGTCACCCGACTGCAAATTATACAAACAACACACAAAACTCAAATCCCAAAAAGAGTAAGCATCAGTTCAAATACTGTATAAAATTTTAGTCCTCCTTCCTCTTTTACATATGCCTAGCGAATTACAGTTTCTGTATATCTACCCTTTAGCAACATGGGTTTTGCACGGAATATCGTACCTCTTGGCTCCAGAAACTTGTTGACGTAGTTGAATTGCTTGAGGGCGAGCTCGACTCAGAGTAGGAGGCGAACGAGTCAGAGTGAAGAATCAACTCGGGAGGGGGTTTAGGGGCAGGAGAACTAACCAAAATCTCCAGAACATCAACTTCCCAAACAATCTCATTCTGGGTGAAGGTTCGTTTGGGGATGCCATGAGTGACACCATACATCCAAAACTTGTCGTTAGACCTGAGAAACTTGCCATACCGGGTTTTAAGCTTTACATGATTCCCTTCCCTGATGGGCTCCCAATCAAGGGAAGAGTGTAGCTGGCTAGGCAGGGTTTGAAGGACCTTCAAGGCAGTTGGTCTCAACGCGAATGACTCGCCGGAGGCCGTGAGGTACTTGCCAAAGCAGCTCTTTAGCCTCATCGTGTTGCCGTGCCCGAACTCGACGGTCCATCTGCAGCTCTTGGACGAGCCCTTGGTGGTTTGGGTCACAGATTCTTCGTCTTCCTCCGCGTGGAGGTACTTGCCGTTGTGGCCACGGAGCCGGACCGCCTTGGCGTTGGCAAAAACTTCCATTCCCGGACGTAAAACTGGAAGAGCTCCGGATGTGAAATAGATGGAGGTGAGTTTTAACAGCAGCACTGAAAACCGGCCGAGAGTTGATAAGTGGATTTCAGAAGTTAGAGTGAGAATGTAGCAGTGAAGGGTTTAGGGTTTATGTATCCAAATTTGGTTCGATTAATGAGTTAATTAATCGGATTGGGCTTTGATTCGGCCAGCGCCCGCCACACTTTGGCACACCATGGCGAGGAGCGACATGACAAATTCAACTGCTGTGACCAGGTCCTAACAAGAATTATTTGTGGAACTTTCTTTTACGAGAGTCCGTGGCACACGAGATAGACAGAACAAAATATTTTTAAGCTTAAACAGTAAACTTGACTCTAACACTGTATCAAAGACTCAAAAAACATGCTCATAGAGGATGAAAAGCTCATCGGCTATACAAAACGATCTCAATCTCCATGCGTAATAAATGTGAGGCTTGACACCTACAAAATGATTAAAAAAAAAAAAAAACTAGAATTTCAGCTACTATGGCAAGAGAGACCTGATCAACTAAAAGTCACGTCACTAGTATGAAAGGGAAATGGTCTGCCGCTTAAGACCTAATTAAGAAATGTGTAGGAAGTAACCTACCATAACAAACATTCTTTTTATTCTTGTTTTGCTGACAAAACTTCGTATAATTGTGCTACGTGCAAATAGGAAAAAAAGAATGATGATTTACACTCAAATATTTGTGTAATTATATATACTTCTGTGGTGATTGTGGATTTGGTGCATCCAAAGAAAAAATGCACCAACTCTTTTCCATCATCTCTAACAATTTAAAAAAAAAAATCATTTGTTCTGCACTAGATGGTTTTTGCCTGCTGCTGTAATACATCGACCTTTCCAGATGATCGGTCAGAAGCAGATCATCTACGCTTATCCTAGGAGATGATCGAATAAATATTGTTATCTCATTTTATAGAGCCCTCGAAGGCTCAAATCAAATACCTCAATGGTAGATTTAAGAATCTTTAGCGGAACTACACCTAGGGGGTTATAATACTTCGCTTTTGGTAGTAACCAAATTAGGTGATTAACACTTTAGGAATAGTTTGGAGATACACAACACAACTTTGTGGGCACATAAAGTTTCATAGAATTGCTCAATGAATTAGTAGACAATGGAGGGGAGAAGTGCCTTTGGTAGTGCAGAGGAGTTGGTAAAGTGGACTTGGTAGTTGCGTCCACGAGAACTCATTGGCGTTGACGGGGTTGTTATCCTGGACCCTTCCTAAGCCTTCCCACTCTATAATTTGGAGTTCTTTATTTTTCTTTTGGTACAAAAAAAGTTAGACCGTAAAGATCTAATCCAACCGTCAAGAAGTATTACGTCTCGGAGACCTACAAGACCGTCATTTACATCTGAGCCACCGATTTCCGCACTTATGCTGGAGTCGAAGCACACAAGGACCCGTGTGTGGAACACATGCAGGGTGATGACGTAAGTACGACAAGCAGGATTCGAACTTAAGTGGTGAACCTGGATTGAAATCTTGGGGACCGCAGAGTTCTGCTTGCATTAAGTTATTACCTTTTTTTTTTTTTTGGGTACAAAGGAAATTTAATTAAAACATAGAATTTAATACAGACACAGGTGAACAACTCCAGTAGCAGCCTGCTATAAACGGTTGTGTGACATAATTTGGGGGCTCTTCTAGATGAACAAAAGCCTGGTCTTGTTGAGCTCCTAGATTAGCTAGGTGGTCTACGCATTTGTTTTCTTCCTGCATTAAGTTATTATTACCACAAAATAGCTTTGTTCTGAGTGTTTGAAGTTTTCACGAAAACCTCATCAAGTCACGAAAAAGACACTCCCATCTTTAGTCAACTACTCCGCGGAGCTGATGGGCAAATCGATGGGATCCAAGACTGAGAATGTGTCCCGCGAGGCCACCGACTGTGCTGTCATGCTTGCCTCCTTTTATCCTTGTTGTATCTTTTAGTTCATCAATCAATCCCGATTTTTTTTCTATTTTTCTTGTTTCTTTTTCTGTTGACAGTGGCGGATTTATGGGAAGATTTGTCACTAAAACTTGCTTATTACTTTACATGCCATTTGATGAAAGCAGTAAAGTAAAAAAGTTGATGCACAGATTTACTCTAAATTTGAACTTTCAAACTCGATTTTTGTCGCTAAATATCGAGTTGTGTTATTAACAAAGTGTCACCAAAAGTCATTTGGAGTTTGAAAAAGTTTAAGCAAATATTTAATCTCGATATAGATGTGATATTTATAAATACACATGAACATACAATTCTTTTTTGTGCATCCTAAGAGATTAGAGATTAAAAATGCTTCAAATTTAATAAAAGTTGCTCACTACACCAAATATGGTCATACTATAGATCAATTTCATTACACCATGAAATTGGAGATTAGAGTTTTTTTTTTTTTTAATTTTTACATATAACCCTTGGCTCCTCCGACATCACATCCTAGATTCGTCCCTGTTGATCGAGATGTATCCATAGAGGGATTCACTAATATGATCAAGATCTATCAAAGGAGCACAATGGACTGTATTAAACCAATGCTCTAAGTTAATTCCATCGATATTAAACACCCAAAACTTACATATAACTCGCTTTAACTTTTATGAAATGCGGTATCTACCAAAAGAAAAGGGGAGTTTTGGAAGAAACCTCTTCTTGTTCCTTTCTTCTCTTACGATCCATCCCATATGGTTGCAAGTGAAAAATGCACATGCTGTCAAGAATTGTTGCCGAAAGTATGTGCAAAAATGTCATTTAGAAATATTTAACGACTATTAATTATCACTGTATAAGGAGTTAGAAAAAGATTCTTACGATCCGAATAACAGTCTAAATCGTTTTATAATTTTTTATTGGGAAAAAGTTACTAGAAGCAGGGGAGGGCATGTGGTCTGCTTCTGCCTGTTTGCTAGCCAGGCCTGGGGTAACTATCATAAGGCCCAGGAAGCTTCAATCTCTTCCTCAATCAGAAAATCAAGCTTATTTAGTTATCCCAATGTGGGCCTTCTATAAAGAAAACGCATCCAGTTAGCCTTTCACTGATGGCAACCTTTTCTAGTTAGGCCAATTGGGGCTCTCCAAAAATAAGGTGCCATAAGAGGCGGGTTTTAGGTGCATAAAGTAGCCCAATCCATGTGATCCCTTGTGGGCCGGAAAGAATGACCGAGTTTGGCAGAGGAATCGCAATCAGAGGAGACCGAAACCTCTATTTTCTTCCTGCCACAATGACAAGACTTTTCCAACTTTATCTCTTTCACTTTCAACTATTCAAGACCCCAGCTCATGTTAAGCAGATCAATAACAGTCAAAGTGCTTGCTAGCACGCAGCTCCGCTCCACCGTCACATTACTTCTCATGCGGCGGGCACATTGAACAGAGGCTATCTATTTCGTTCGGCTCTCGGGAATATTTTTCTACTTCTTAACGATGAAGTCGGGAAAAGGAGGTAATCGCATTTGACTTGTACGCTATGCGCCAAGGTCGGCTTCAAATGCCTTTTGAATGAGCGAGTTACGAAAACATGGTAGTAGCATTCACATCAATGGTGAGAGGACTTCAGTTGTAACTTTGCATGGTTTGTTTAGAGAAAATAATTTAGAGAAAATTTTACTCCCTAAATTATTGCTGGCTTGTTTAGATCTTTTGAAACAGTTTCCCACGTCCCTTCTTTGGGCAGAGGCCAACCTTTTCGGGTTTTTGTCTTCACCCCACACCTGTTCACGTGACCCCTCTCTTTCTCCTTCCTCGAGACTACCACCCCACAACCTCTCTGTTCTCTCTTACGGTGGTTCAGCTCCAGCAACAGGGGCGGAACTACGCTTGTACGAGGGGGTGCTATAGCCCCCCCTCAGATTTTGAAAAATAAATAAATAAATAAAAATTATATATATATATAGTGTTTTTTTTTCATTTGCAACTTTTCCTTTCTCTCTTTCTCTCTCTCTCTCCTCCTCTCTCGGCCGGCTCTCACAATCTCACACTTTCACAGTCACCAGACACTGGCTCACCGCGGCACGCCGGCACCTCTCCAGCTCGGCAGCTCTCCTCCTCTCTCGGGCTCTCGGCTCTCTCAGGCGTGGCGTCAAGTCAAGCTCTCACGAGTCACGCCGGTATCTCTCCTCCTCTCTTGGCAGTCGGCTCTCTCAGCCACCGCGGCTCGCCGCATGCCGGCACCACCCACTGACCCGCGGCCACCGGTCGTCGGCTGGGCTCATCAGTAAGGTAACGCCGGTCACCGGTCGCCGTCCCCCGATTCCGAAGCGCAAAGCCGGCGATTGGCGAAGGCCCTCCCCAGTCCGGCGGTCCCCACCCCAACTCCGGCCAGTCCCCACTCAATTCCGGCGACTCTGGCCAGATCAGATCTGGCAGATCTAAGTTCACCTCTAAGTTGGCCAGTCCCCACCCAACTCCGGCGACGCCATTCTGATTTCTGAGGACTGAGGTCAGTGTGCATTTTGAACAATTTCTTTTGCTATTAAGAATTGATTATTTGATTAATAATTTTAGGTTGTTAGTTGTGTATTTGATAATTTAGATTATTAATTGATGTTTTATGGATGTTAATCGTGCATTGAGCACTTAGATTTGAGATTGTTGATGGAGGATGGGACCCAATTAGATTTTTATCCCATTTGAGCATTGATTATTTGATTGATAATTTTAGGTTGTGTTAATTGTGCATTTAAAAATTGAGATTATTGAAAAGTGCATTTAAAAATTGTGCATTTAAAAATTTGATTGATAATTTTTGAGAATAAGCATGAACATTTGGAACAGGATTTCCGATTTTACTTGGAGCTCCCTATAAAGAAGCAAATTTAATACACACCACAAAAACTTTTGAATATGCGACCTAAGACCAAATGTCCAAGCATGCTAAATTTTGAAGATTCACATTTCATTCTATCTCAGCAATGCCATAAAGTTGCTTCATGATGATATAATGTCATGATGTTGCAAGCAAAGATCATGTTCTGTTAGATCGTACAAGCGCACGACAAAAGTCAAATTCAATTCAGCCAAAGTATTAGGCACATTTATTTAGCACTTTGCTTGAGCCAACTCAAATATTTTCAGTCAAATGCTGCCATGTATTCCATGCCATGTGTTTTATCACAACAAGTTTACAACAAACAAAGCCTTAAAAAAGAGGACTAGTAACCCCTTATACAAGCAGGGTATAGTAAAACAAAACAAATGAGTTACGAAAGCTGCCCTCCTTCCACTACATCTCTTCACAAATGCCTAATTATATGAAACTCTAGTAGTAATCTTCAACCCCCTACTAAGGTGTAACCGCAGCACCCACCTACACCCCCCCAAACCCAAAAAAAAAAAAGCCAATAAAGAGGGCAGAGAAGCCCTCCAAGTAACCATAATCTGCTGACTACCTCCATTACAAATCAAAAGAGGGTCTCCTATTCTATTTCCTATCGAGAGAGAAACCCCCTGGTGTGCAAGGATTGCAGAAACTAGACATACCATTTTTCAAGAAATAAATGTTATACTTTCAAATGCACATGCAACCAACAACTTTCTCATTACTAAGCAGCAAGATCTCACCTCCTGCAATTCAAAATTTTAGGTTGTGTTCATGCTTTTAGATGCTTTTTAGTATGTTTTGTGTATTATCGAAAAGTGCACTTTGTTTTTGTGTGCTATTTTACTTATAAAAATATTTATCTCCTTCGATATATTTTTAGCCCCCCCTAGGATGAAATCCTGGTTCCGCCACTGTCCAGCAACCTAGGCAATGAGCTCAAACTGAGCTCAAACTCCTCGGATCTCAATCTTCACATTAATGCCACCAATACCCAGTTACATTTCCCCATGCCTCCACGACCACCACCACATTTGGCCGCCGCCGTCCTCTTGCTGATATTCGCGACCGGAACGACCGGACACACCTGCTCAACGCCACCATCACCATGCCCACCTTTCGCATCGACCCCTCCCTTCCCCTTCTCCCTCTCACCCGGCTGCGGCCACCCTTCGTTCCACATCAAATGCGCCACCCCACGCGCCACCATCTCCATAAACAACCTCACCTTCTCGCTCCTCCGCTTTGAGCCCAACTCCACCTCCCTCCTCCTCTCCCCTCAACCCGCCGACACCACGACCACCCACCGTAACTGCACTCCCTCTCGCCCTCTCTCCATCCCGACAAAACCCATCAACCTCTCGGCCTCCCCATTTCACGTCTCAGATTCTTCTTGCTCTCGCCTTTCTGTGCTCAAGCCCTGCCCACCTCCAAATCTCCCAAACTGCAGCCACTGTTCATGGCAATGCAAGCTCATAAAAGACCCGGTTCAACTCCTTCACGAATCATGTGGATCTGCATCGACTCATCCCCAGCTCTCCGAACAAGGCTGCCAAGCCGACATTCTAGAGTTCCTAGACAATTTCTTGACATGGGGGATTGAAATCGAGTGGGATGAAAATCAAGACACTTACTTCTCCAAATGCAAAGATTGCCAGTCCAAAAGCGGAGTCTGTGCGTACAATTCAACGGATCCAGAGAAGGAATTTATCTGTGTACTATCCAGATCCCAAGTCTCCCCTCCCTGGATTAGTCAACAACGGCCTAACCGCATTGCTATCCTCTCACTGATTTTCTTGTTCATCTGTTTGTTACTAGTTGCTACTATTAGTACTATTATTGTTCGGTCACGACCGAAGTTGTCTAATACAGAAGAAGATCCAGCCATCTTGTATCTTCACCGCCACCGCTCGGCTAGTCTACTTCCACCTACATTCACCTACGAAGAGCTTGCAGTCTCCACCAATAACTTCGACCCAAAGCGCAAAATAGGCGACGGTGGTTTTGGCTCTGTGTATTTAGGATGACCGAATTGTCGCAGTGAAGTACCTCCACAAGCACCAACCAACTATTTCCACCGCCGCAGAAGCTGCCAAGGCCCTTACATCTACAAAGTCCTTCTGTAACGAAATCTTGATCCTTTCCTCAATAAACCACCCAAATCTAGTCAAGCTTCATGGGTACTGCAGTGACCAAAGAGGGTTGCTCTTAGTCTACGACTATGTCCCTAATGGCACACTGGCCGATCACCTCCATGGTTCCAAGAGCTTGTACAGAAAAGGTTCGTTGAAATGGCAAGTGAGAGTAGATATGGCGTTACAAATCGCAATTGTGATCGAGTACCTGCATTATTCAGTTGTACCCCCGATAGTTCATAGAGATATAACTTCTTCGAATATCTTTATAGAGAAGGACATGAGAGTGAAAGTTGGTGATTTTGGGCTTTCAAGGTTGCTGGTGAGAGATACAGAGCGTGTTTGGACAGGTCCACAGGGCACTCCGGGTTACTTGGACCCTGAATATTACAGGTCTTTTCACTTGACTGAAAAGAGCGACGTTTACAGCTTTGGGGTGGTGCTGTTGGAGCTGGTGACGGGGATGAGGGCGGTGGACCAGAGGAGGGAGAAGAGGGAGGTGGCGCTGGCGGACTTGGCGGTGGCGAGGATACAGATGGGGTTGCTGGAGGAGCTGGTTGACTTGGATTTGGTGGGCGATGGGGAGGCGGCGATGGCCGGGGTTGCGGCGGCGGCGGAGCTGGCGTTCAGGTGCGTGGCGGCGGATAAGGACGATCGGCCGGATGCGAGGGAGGTGGTGGCGGAGCTGAGGCGGATTAGGAGCCGCACACGTGGGGTGGTGGGACCTGCTCGGTCCTCGAATTCCACCAATCATGTCGTTCCTGAATCTTGATTGGTTGGGTTGGGCGCCTACTGGTCTTGACTTTCGAAATGTGGAAGCGGGGAAAGCGGCCAATTCACTGTATGTCCCACGTGTACACCGGAAAATGTGCTGACTGTCGCTTATAAATGTAATTGACATATTATAATTTAAATTTTATTCGGATTTGAAGGAAAAGGAGAAATATAGAAGAAAATGTAGAATATAAAATGAGTAGTTATCCGTAAAAAGTGGGTGTTTTTAACTAATTATTTTATAAAAAGTGGGTAATTATATTTTACAATTTTGTCTTCATAATGAACACTTGTCGACACTAGAATGAATTTCAATGTAACACCAAAATGGTATTATACCAAAAAAGTCTTCTCATTATATATAATATAGATTTATTTTTGAGCGATGGAATTTCAGGCCGTCACTCTTTTTCGTTCACTCTCCGCAATATTTTGCTATTGAACTTCATGGCAAGAAATTTATAGCTCATGCACTCATTTTCGCTCCTCCAACTTCTATAAATTAAAGTATTGGGAACCGGGTGATTAAGAGCGCGTTCGTACCCTGATGTGCTTTTGGATGCCTCGGCCACCTTAGCGCCCTCCACCTCTAGCAATGACCTTCATTCACCGTCAACAAATAAAGAATTTTTTTTTGTAAAAAAATTAATCAGAACAAAAGAATATATATATATTAAAAAATTAGAAACTACACAGGACCTGTAAGCAATCGTGTACTTATCTTAATAATGGGGCGAGTTGGATCTAAATGAGATAGAGCGAAACAACCTAGATAAAAGAGAGAGCATTATGGGGATGGGGCAAATAGGGTTGAGGCGGGTGGGGCGCCCTAATTTGCCATCCCTACACTCATCTCGCTTAGGACGGCCAATTTCCAGGGCAGCATTACATTTTCGTGACAGGAAGACCAGCACCCTGTATTCCAAATGAAAGTGGAACAACCACGAAGTTGTTCAACCAATATATACATTGATACATTTTATTATTTGTCTGGAGAATACAGTGCAGTGGAATTAGGAATCAAATTCACCAATTATCATGATCTTTGATAAGCTTTAAGCCACAGGATCCGGCTGCTTCTCTAGCTTGTTGAAGTATGCAGCCTCTAAAGCGCTGGCCTTCTCACCTACAATCCTAGCTTCCTGCTTACCCAACATTGCATAGCTCCTCTCCTGAACCGAAAACGCAATAACGTACGTTCATTTGCACACTTAGTTGTGCTCCAAAGACAATTCTCTAAAGCTTTGACTAAGCCAACAAAGCATTAAAGTTGATGTATAAAAGCAAACTATACCAGCAAGCGCCACAAGAATGGGGCTCCTTCTCTCTTCTTCAGCTGTTTCTCAATGACTTCAATTGCTGTTAAGTGCCGTAATCAGGGTTAGAAACCAGCAATGATGAGTTTTGTTTTAGGCAAAGAAAATGATCTCACCCTTCACGGCTTGGCCAGTATTGAGCAACATTACGTAAAAGACTTCGTTGAAGACATCAACCTGCTCATCGGATGCCCCAATTATCTAGCAAACACAAATATAATTTCTTAGTTGCACGGAACGAGAGTGGGATAGGGGCAGGAGCACCTAGCTAAATAACTGCTATTTATATTTCTATGCTATTAAATGTATATTATGTACATTCTATGGGTGGAATATATACACACAGAAACACACATGAATTGTTGTTTACTTAGTATTATACTCCGTCGTACCGAGCTGCTATGTTTTTGTTCAGCAGAATATATAATACTTGCTCAAAGCTTCTTGACTGAAAGACCAGTCATAAAGAGCCTGGCATGGCCATTCCACAACCATGCATCCTTTGACGAAATGTGCTCTCTGCCTCCCAGCGAAATTACCAGCCTTAGTAAATATCAGAAGGAAGAAAAGCTTGGCTCTCTCATATCCCAAAGCCTGGCCAGCTTTGTCTTCCACGTATGGGAAGAATCTGAGGCTACTTAAGTTTGTGATCCCAACTCAAATTCGAAAATCATAGGGAGATTCACGGTCTACCAACAAGAATCCTGCAACTAAGTAGGATTCAAGTACGTCTAGTGATGCATTAGGATATACCTGAGATCTCAACGCATCACTTTATCATATTACCTTACAGTTGATGGCATCAAAGTCTGGACCCAGTAATTCCAGTGCCTGTTTGTCCTCACCCTTTCCATATTTGTATAGGGCCTCTGCGAGCTGGAATGAAAGAATCAAATGGTTATAGAAGTGCAGAAACGTGTGCATAGTGTATGCACATCAATCCCCGAAGATGGCAGTGCCATTCAGTTTAATAAAATAGCAATGCCACTTCAATTGAAGTCGAAGTGCCCGGTAATAGCAGTGCCACATTAAGCCAAAATAACCATGATTCTCTGTTCCAATTTTGGTGAATAGTATTGATAAAGAAGAACCATTCCTTCTAGAAATAGTAAATAGGATGTGGAACATTCAATGGAAATCAACCTCTGACCTGAGCTAATATGAAGGATGCGAAGTTCTTTGAGGTAATCTAAAGGATACAGAGCTGTATAACTTGACTGAGACATGCCTATATGCAGCTTATATGTTGCAACGAAACTGAAACGAAAAAATTAATAACCAGAGGTAAAAAGAGGCCATTTGGGACACACCATCATTCCTCTCTGCATTGAATGTTGCTTCTTTTTGGTCATCATAGAATGTCTAGAAACAAAGACAACAAAAATTTATCGACTATGTAAAATAAACTGCAGCAAAGAGCAAGCAAGATATCCCTAACCTGGCCCTTAAGCCCTTCAACAATTCTTCTGCTTTAGCAGATTCTCCGGTACAAGTTAAGGCCCATAGTGTCAACAGATCAAGGTGCCACTCAAGATACCAAAATGCCTGTAATCGTTGAGCATATCCAATATGCGGAGAACAATTAGTTGAAGAACGTCAGAAATTTCAAATTGTTTTTCATTTGTGCAAGAGGGATGAATAAAGAAATGCACATAAAGATGCTATGGAAGGGCTAGCCCAGTGCAGGAGGCTCCTGTCAAAGCAGGTTTGGCAAGGGTTAGATGTATGCAGCCTTATCCCTACAGTTGCAGAGAAAATCATTCTTGCATTCTGCACATTTATGTGCCATTTCCAGTATCATATTCAGGCAAACAAGGAAATGCCAGGTGGGAAAAGTATATGGTCATTTACTACGGATGCAGCCTTATCCCTACAGTTGCAGAGAAACTCATTCTTGCATTCTGCACATTTATGTGCCATTTCCAGTATCATATTCAGGAAAACAAGGAAATGTCAGGTGGCAAAAGTATATGGTCATTTACTACGGGACGTACTGGCATAACAAGTAGAAGAAGTGCAGAATCAATAGGGTATGATATTTTCCTGTTTTCTCTTCCTGTGTTTCTTTTAGCTTTCCCTTTCTTAATTCCTCTTTCGGCGAGCGATGAGCCTAATGAAACTCCATACCCATTTAAGACCTTGCATTGACCAGTTACTGCATTGCTAAAATTGCATGCTTTTCTAACTGATTTTCTGAGGTCCCAGCTTAGTTGGGTGAGTGAATTCTAACTTCATCTCGGGAAGCATAAAAGTTTAAGATTAGGGCATATCTATGTGAGCCAGGAGTCGCACACAGACACTTCATAGATAATTGCAGCACACTTCCAAACACGTGATCCAATACCCAAAAAGGATAACGTCTCTGATACTTCGAAGTACCTTAAGAAAAATCATGTAAACTAACTCACTTGATCTGCCAGACAGCCTGCTAAGATCTTCAGACGGTCCTCAAAGACGTTAATTTCACCACGTACATATACCCGCAACAACAGTGCAACAGCATTTAAATATACCTGGATGACGATAAATAAGAAGTTGGCAGCATATTGAGATGAATTCAAGAAGAATAGAACACCAAATAACATACTTCTGCCTTTATAGCATCACTTCTTTCCAACTCCTTCCAAATATGCTGATCATAGACCTGTCGGACCTTTTCAACGGAAGAATGACCCTCCAAGTAACAGAGAGCAACATGCCACCAATTGTGTGTAATCCTGAACATTAAATATTCTTATAGCCATGATGATATTACCCTTTAAGATATGTTACCGGTTACCATCAGACCTAAATGCTTACATGAAGGATGACAAAGAACCCCATGACTGCGAGCACTCTTGCATGAACTCCACTGCTTCCTTGAATCGACACTCATATTGAAACACATGGCATAGCTGCAAGAGAATCTTTACGTCATGACAACAAGCAACATGATCGAAATATCGGGGGTAGCTATAATATGATAAGATTTTTGCTTTTGAAACATGTGCCGGTTTCAGTAAGACATGAATCAAAAAATGCTTGTATTTCTGATTTTACTTTCATAGAATTCAAGTCCTCAAATTCATGAGCACTGGATGCTATGGTCGAGTGCATAGAGCTTTTACGTGTGCAATGGACAGCACCCTTAGAGTTACTAAAACAGCTTTATTCCTACTATAAATGGTGTAAGATTGTCACATCGAAAGATTGATAAAAGCATAATAAGATCACATTATTTGACTCACAGCATGTTGCACCCAAGGATCTTCCTTGTTGATCTCATATCCTAGCCGTGCAGCTTTCTCTGCATCAGCCATTCTGCCAAGCTCTAACAACGGAAACGCAAGCAGGCCATAAATGTAATTTTCATTTTCATTCATGGGTAGAACCTATTTGATTTATATAGCAAATGAACTCTCATCAATATGGAAGAACTGGAGCTTCTCTGGGTAAGCGAAACAGAAGATGTCAACCACAACGCATATTAACTTCGTACTAATTGCAGTAGCAATGCATAAACAATTGAATAGTTCTACTTAGTTAAAGGTAGTGAAGACTCGATTCTGATTTTGGTAGTAAGGAACCTGCTGAACGAGTTCCAAAGATAGATCAGGTCGACCCATGTAGAATGCTAGCACTTGAGCCCTCGTCAAAGATACCAGATCTTTTGGGAAATGCTTCAATAGCTGCAAGCGGCGGACAATGTCAGACGAATGTTGTGCAAACGCCAAAAAAGAAATACCAAGGCACTGAATGAATTAAAGCATAAGCGAAAATCTTGGTAGACAAACACCTAAAATAGTGTTTCTTTTGTTTCTTTCGGCAATTGTTTAGAACAGTATATAGACTACACAATGAGAAACAAAGTAAAGAGATAGAATGACAGATACCATGTAATCATATTTGCAGAATACGAGTCAAATCCTATTTAGGTTTTTTACATGGATCCAATACTGTAGCAAGTATGATGAATTTCACGGTATTGTGTATCAGATAGTCCATGACGTCTCTTATTTACTCGTGATCATGGCCAGATAATATCAAACCGTTCATTTCAATAAGCAACTGAACTTTTCTGCAAAAATATGGAAATTTTAGTACCAAACTCGATATTGTTAGTTTACTCCATATGCCAAGGAATTCCATTTGAGTTAAGGAACACTATGTCCACCAATAAGCATTATCATGTGACTAGATGGTTTTACTACTAGTTAGTTGAGCAACATAGTGAATGTTGGGAAAACACATTATCAAGCAAAAGAGAAAAATAAAAAATAAGAAAAATCCTCAATAAGACAAGCCCACCTTAAAGTGTGATTCAATGGTAACATCATCATCTCTTTCCGGCGAAATCAAACAAATAATGGCATCAAAAACCGCTCTTTCGTAAGAGGTAGCATGTTCCTAGAAAATGGTAATTACAGTCAATCCTCGAACAAAAAAGTTCAAAGACACTTTCCCCTTTCTGGGTATTAAAAGGCTAAACCTGGGAAAGAGAGAGATAATTACGAGCAGAGACTTGGCAGCTTGGAGGTGGAAAGGAGCACGACAAGGATCAGAAGAACACAAGAACTGACAAGCCAGCATGTTGGCTAAAACGCAGTTTGGGTCATGAATTGGAGCTTCTAGTATCACTGATCTCCTTCTCCCATAGCTCAGTACCTTCATTCCATTAGCATATCTCAAAGACTTAACAACAATACCCAAATACCCACGTGTAAAGTCTCTCTGTCTAAACAAATAATGAAGAAAGGAAGAACCTGTTCATAGTAGGCGTTGATGGAAGAGATGCAGGCATCTGAAGTGGTTTTCACCTCGTATCCCCATTTGTCGAGTTTCACTCTTCCTGCTGCCTCCATTTTACTTCTTCCTCCGTGTGATTTCTCTCCCTGAACAGTGGCGATTGTGCTATCTGTACTACAGATTTATAAGGCGGTCCCGAGAAAAGGACGAAGTCATGCGGGGGCTCCAAAATTAATTTGTCGTTTTTTTGGCTGTACAAGATAAGAAAACATTTTGGCTCTGTGGACTGTGGGTCTGTTAGCTAACTAATTTTTGTGATATTTATTTTTTGTGTTAAAAAAGTACGGTTAATATTAATCGCTTAATGTATTATCAAAATTGTCTATGAACGTATTTAGTAAATATTACTCGGTAATTGTTACTATGGAAGTATATGAGAGGTTATAGACATCTTTCTACACTACGGGCCAGTTTGACAAAAAAATTTTGTTTTTTTTTTTTTCAGTTTTTAAAAACTGAAAAAAAAAGGAGCGTTTGGTAACCATTTTTTTTTCAATTTTAAAAATCAGTTTTTAAACTGAAGAGTAAAAAAAACAACTTCAGAAACTGATTTTTTTTTTCACTTTTGGTTTTTTTTTCTTAGACCACCACCACCACTCTCCCACCGTTGGCAGCCACCTCAGGCGACCACCGTCGGAGACTGCCGGCAGCCACCTCCGGCCGCCGGCGACCACTGTTGGAGACTACCGGCAGCCACCTCCGGCCGCCGGTGACCACCGCCGGAGACTGTCGGCTGCCACTGCCGGCGACCACCGGCAGCCACCTCCGGCCACCACCACCACTACCGCCACCGCAAACCACAAAAAAAAAAAGTCAAAATAAAAAGGGTTACCAAACACCAAAAAAAAAAAACTAAAAAATAAAGGGGTTATCAAACACCCACTTGTTTTTATAAATAAAAAAAATTAAACTGCTCTTTAAAAACTGAAAACCAAAAAAAAAAAATTGTCAAACGAACCCGAGTATAGGCCAAAATTTATCCGAGTAATCATATTGCGTCGTTTTCTCTTTTTTGAGGGAGGGTAAGAAAACATTTTAATAGTTTCATTTTGTGTGACCAAATAAAAAGGCGTATTTTCGAGTGTGTGTCAAACCAAAAATATTGCTTAAAGCGAAAAATGATAAAGAAAAATATGGTCACTTTTTCGAAATGAAATCAACTTGTAAAGTTGTTACCACAATAACGAGCCAAGTCAACATTTAACTACACAAAATCCGTCCTAAAATTACGTAAAAAAGGAAGAAAGAACAATAGATAAAGAAAATGACATTGCATCGTCGTTGAGCGGGGAAAAGTCCTATAGAACGGAGATAATAATTTAGTCATGGACTTGCATTAAAGACGAGTCGCGCCTAACATGCCTATTACATTTAGCTAGAACTATGTCCTCATATTTGTAAATACTTGTCTTTTTTTTTTATTTTTCTTGACATATACTGAATCTTTTGGCATTTGCTTCTTTTTGTAAATTTTCTTTTTAGTTAGATTTTTGGCATTTGTTTAGAGAGGTTATTTCTTTTAATAATGATGACAAATATTGGACAACAATTAGGCACCTAATAGGTATCTTTTACATTTGTCACAAATGTAAAAAAAACTCATTTTTTGAGAGAGCATTAAAATATTAAAACTAGCACTAACTTGGCCTCTGGAATCCGGAAAACATTTGTTTATTTGGACATCTATTGTCTGATAAATCTAAGAAAGCATAAAATTTAATCATAGTAGGGTATCTACTCACAAGGTATTATTCCTGCCTACTAGTCTACAAGTGGCCGAAATGGAATATATTCCACAAGGGCACAAGGCTGAAGTTGCTCAAAAATCCAAAGATTAAAGAAGTGAAAAAGAAGTTAACTTTAATGAAGAGGATAAGCATATTTATGATCTGAACAAGAATGTGCATCAAAAGTTCAAAACTTGCCGCATAAGGTGGTGACTAGTAATGTTCCTAGCCTAAATCGGTCCTTACATCTGAAAATCATTTTGAGCATATTTTTAAGTTGAACTCTAGACTTTTTGAATCTCTAGATACTCGGGTCAAATTATGAGATCCCCTATTATTTCACGCAATAAGTGAAGACGTATGTTAATATCTCAATCTTACCTTCATTATGAGGAATAAGACCAAGTCTTATACCTAGGAATAAGATCAAGTCTTATACCCAATAGACTTTTCTTCTTCTCGGGCATACTTTTGTTTTTTTCAAATATTATATTCAATGTCACCGGTCATTTTCTTAGAAAAATGGTTTATATATATTATCACAAGTTTGAAATTGGCAAAAGAGAAAGTCAGGACTAATACATCACCCATTACTTTATTTCATTATAAAGTACCAGATACCAATAGACTACTACAATTTTGTAACCAATCCACTGCCCCTGTACTTATTACTACTTGCAAGAATGCCATAGGCATGACAGACATAAACAATACAGCTCCAAAAACATAAAAAAATTCACAGGCATTTTACTTGGAAGAAGCTTTTAGCCTGGCCTGAAACTCCTTATAATGCTCTACAAGCTTCCCAGGCTCTGGCAAGACATCCTTAACAGCAACATTTGAAGAGAACCTCGCAGCCCATTCTGCTAGCCTGGGCGTTTTGGTTTCATCAAGCAGCTTCACGTTGGCAATTTTCTCCACTGCCCCAAGCCAGCCCAAGAAGCATCCTAAAGCAATGTCAAGGTAGCCAATGTCATCCCCACCAAAATAAGCCTTCCCTTTGCTACACTTCACAAATGTCTCCTCCAGCAGCACCAGCCCTTCAACTATTCGCTCTGCCAGTGCTCTTGCCTCCTCTCCTTTCACTGTTCTGAGCTCCCTCACCAATGGAAACCACTGAAACAATAGTGTGTTGTTACTCGAAGTGCAAAAACTTGGACAAAAGCAATCCATTCATACCTGAATTTGAATCTTTTTCTATCTTAAGCCGCGGAAAATAACAAAATTTTACACAGTACAACCAAGTTTGCACATTGATGTGGCAGCTCACTGCTGGTTTTGTGAACGGCTCATCAAATACTTAACAGGAAATCAGTTGGCTAATCACAGAAATGTTCTCCGGAGCACTGCACTGAGATGCTATACATTGCGTGTACAATTACACGTTTCTTTAACGACAGTTTTGTCAAATTTAAGAGGTAAAACAATTTATACTGCAGAATGCATAATTTAGGACTACAAAGAACAATTCTATGGTTGGCACATAATTGCTTTTTCCCATTAATTGTTTATGTCTCTACAGTATGTAGCTTGTAGGTCCGCTTGGAATGACTATTTGGTCTTAGTAAATGCTAATGTAAGTGTAGGCAGACTAGTTGACAACCCAAATGAGGGTACGTAAAATTAAAGAATATGGTTAGTATTTTGTGCAGCCAGATTCACACACCAGAGGATATTCAAGAATTTGAAATAGAATGACTTTCAAATGAAGCATCCATTCAGTTCAAAACAATATGTGAACAAAGCTAAATCTAACCAAAAAGAGATGACCAAATTGACAAAAATCCTTCCCATTTTCAATCATCTGCAGAACCATATCGCATGCAGTCACAGATCAGTTCTGCCACTACTAACAGTATAATGTGACAACTATTTGTACCCCAAAGCATAATTGTCGCTATTTATCACCTCTTTTTGTCACTAAAAAGGAATTTTCGCGACAATTGTTTGCCTTAAACGAGGGTGAAGTAGCGTACCTTTTCGTCAATGTAAGCTGCCCAAAATCGGGCCACGGCACGGTCATAGGGATCCGATGGCAGGGTGGAGGGACCATCAGCCCAGACCTCATCCACATACTGGATGATGACAAGGGTCTCGCAGATGGTCTTGTCCCCATGGAAGAAAACCGGGATCTTCTTGTGAACCGGGTTTGATTTCAGGAGGAGCTCGCTTTTGGGAAGGTAACTCTCCACGACGAACTCATAGTCAATGGACTTGACGCTGAGGGCAATCTGAACCCGGTTCACGTATGGGCTTGGCCATATTCCCAGAAGCTTTACATCAGTTTTAGTCGCCATGGACAATCTTTCTTGAAAACTTGAGGTCTCGGATGTTAAACGGAAAAGCCGGTAGATAAGTGTTTGAACGATGTAATCAGTCAAAGTAGAGAACGGTGACGTAGGGTCTGATGTATACGAAGGAGGTGATCAATTTGGAGTGAAATTGCTAATTGTCGCTGGAAAGGTAGATCCGTCGATTCCTTTTTGGTGACGAATTTAACTTGAATAGATTAGTAGGGCAAAATTAGC
Organism: Escallonia rubra; assembly: GCA_033065855.1. Taxonomy (NCBI): domain Eukaryota; kingdom Viridiplantae; phylum Streptophyta; class Magnoliopsida; order Escalloniales; family Escalloniaceae; genus Escallonia; species Escallonia rubra. The sequence continues at coordinate 161,957 of JAVXUO010000620.1, read as the reverse complement.
ACAAAAAGAAAAACCAATTAATAATGGATGCGCTAAAATTTTTCATCCTGTTCAGTTGACTTATCAACCGCTATCAAAATCTTTCACATTCAAAAACTTATTTAGTAACGTTTTTTCTTGTAGCTGCTGTTGTTTATACAATAAAGCTGAGCTCGATAGCTTAGTTTTATCGATCAAAATCATTAGACGAGAGTAATAATTGGTTGATAGCCAAATTCACATCTCCTGTGTCGCTAATGATGCTTTTATAACTATACTTTATCCTTTTCTGACCTTTGGCTTTGAAAAGTAGCAAAATAGGTATAAATGCATACCTTCATCTTTTTTTTTTCCCCACTGTTAAGGGCATTCTCTAGAAAAATATTTAAATTTAAATCCAAAAGCATATTTATGTAATCTCTTATTAACCGTCTTTATTTGACTTTTAATGTAAGTGGGAGACAAATTTGAAGGACAACACTTGGAATTATCCGGCTACTTAGATAATTGGGCTAATTACACTAATATCCCTGAGGTTATGGTGTAATTACAGTCAATGACACAAAGTTTTAAAATGTAACATTCCGTGGCCAAACACTTTTAAAATGTATCAGCCGTGTCCATCCGTCAGGGTTCCGTCCAAAAATTATACTTTTTTAAAAATGTCAGCAATACGTATTTTTAAAATGATGATACTACCCCTTTATATTCAGAATATTTTTAAATTTTTAAATTAAGATTTCAAGCCTTAATTTAAACATTAGGGTTTCAAAACCCTAATTTACAAATTAGGGTTTCAATCTGTAATTTCTCAATATGCCAATTAGGTAATTTCTCAAAGGGTCTCAATTTGCCAATTAGGGTTTCAAACCCCTAATTTGCAAATTAGGGCTTCAAAACCCTAATTTGCAAATTGGGGTTTCAATCTGCAATTTCTCAATCTATAATTTCTCAAAGGGTCTCAATCGGCCGAAGATTGCAACGACCTCTTGCCGCAGAAAAGGGACCTGAACTCGATTGGGTGATGGAGCTACCGCCGGCGTGGGGCGATGGAGCTGCTGGCATGGGATGAGGGAGTGGGCTGCTGTGGGGGAGGAGAAAAGAGATGAAGGGGAAGAGTGATGTCGCCGGCGATAGGTTTCGACGCCGGCAGGAGATTACACGCGGTGGCTTGGGGTGGCATCGGCTTGGAGGGAGAGGGGACGGGCGTTTCACACGGTGCACTATTCCATGGTTCTGCTGTCCCGATATGCACCCAGCAGCTCCATCGCCCCATGCCGCCGGCAGCATATCGGCGGTGGATGAGTGTGGCTTCTGCACCGATGAGTACCCGTTCATGCAAGAGTGAAAGAAATGGGGTTGGGGGGTATGGGGGGGGGGAGGTAGACGGGGTGGGCGGTGACGGGGAAGGGGGAGGTAGACGGGGTGGGCGATGACGGGGAAGGGGGAGGCATGCGGGGTGCGGCGCCGGGGAAGGGGAGGAAGACGAGGTAGGTGGGTGACAGGGAAGGGGGATGCAGATGGGGTGGGCAGGGGTTGGGGGGGTGGGGGGGGGGTTAAGAGTAAAGATGAAGTAAAGTCTTTTTTTTAATGAAGTAATGGCATTAGAAAAAAAAAATAAGGTTCCAACTTAGGGGCAATACAGTCTTTTCATTAAAACCATTAGGATTTTTAGGGTTCCGTTTGGTCAACGGACACAAGTGTAATTTGTCCAAACTATTGTCCTTGCCTGTAATTTGTCCAAACTATTGTCCTTGCTGTAATTATACTCTAACCTCAGGGACATAGATGTAATTAGCCCTAGATAATTATATCGTGTGTATCTTGGAATTGAAGATTTTTCACTTAACTTCGTAATCGTTTGTCAATGCCCGGTATGGAACCTTATTTTTTCTTGTCTACGCGATAATTTTTTACCAGTTGCCAATGGTTGCTACTCAGACAATTTAGGCGATGGCAAGTGGTGGCGGAGGTGATGGCTGGCAGTGGCGGATGGGATGGCAAAAAGCGGTGGGAGTGGTCGCGAGTCGTCAGGTTTATGACTTAAGCTAAGTAAATTGTAGGTTATCAATTGTATGGTTAATTAGTTAGGCACCCATTTAAATCTGTGGGTTGTTGTACTTCATAGTTACTAACCAACTTAGACTCACTTGTTTAATGGATGAGTTTGGGTGACTTTGAAGTGGGCGGATTTAGACAGGTAAACGGGTTAAGGTTGTACAATACTTATGAACAGAATCAATGAGTCATCTAAAAGCCAAATTACAATTATTGTTTGCAAGTAATCCTCTGCCAATAGAATCGGAACATTTACCCCCACACTGCTTTAGCAACTATGTTTAAGATAATAATGGAGACTCGGAGGCAATCAAGGGCATGTTAACTTGAAGGAGCTCCGAATGCGGCTCGGTACCTCTCAACGAACTCCAAAAGCTCCTCGGGCTGAGGCATGACATCCTTGACCATCTCATTCTCATAAAACCTCGCGGCCCGTTCTGCCAGCCCTGGCGTTTTGGCCTCGTCAAGGAGCTTCACAGCTGCCATTATCTCTCCTGCCCTCAACCACCCCAGGAAGCAGCCAAGAGCAATAGCAAGGTACCCAATGCTGTCAACACCAAAGTAGGCCTTGCATTTGCTGGCTTTGACGAACACTTCCTTCAGCAATCCCAACCCTTCAACAATTTGTTGTGCCAAAGCTGTTTTTGCCTCCTTTGTTGTCGCCATTTTGATGAGCTTTACCAGCTATGGGAACCACTACAAATTCAAGAAGAACAATGATTGGAGACCAACAATACACGGGAAGGAACGCAATTGCACTTGAGATTGGCTCGAATTAAATGTTTAAACTTAACGCTCCCTAGTAAGCTCAACTAGCAGATCTCTTGAGCTCGATACATAGAGCTCGTTTAGGAATGTATAATGGCTTTTTTTATAAGAATGCTTGTCTTCACAAAGTTAATGAGCTAGGTCCTCGACACGAGCTCATCCATCAACTGTGTTAGGTCTCGTTGGAGTCTCAGGTTAATAAAAAGCTCATTTAGCTCATTATGTTTCGCTCAAGCTTAGCTCAACTCAGCTCATTTACTGCCCAAACTAGAAACGTGTCACATAGGTGGTGTGAAAGCATCCATCTCGAAACCAGTTAGCAATGTAGGGAGAGGCGTACAAGACTTCAATATATTGAAATATTGATTGTTATTTACCCGATGTGGGATTGATACCCTTTGTGGAATTTATATCTCTCAACACGCCCCTTCACGTGTGACCCGACTGATTTTTGAGTGGACCTAGCACGTAGAGAATTGGCTGGTTGACGGTGAAAAACTAATTTTTAAATTGTCTGCTGAGCCTGGATCGACCAGATCTGATACCATAAAGAAATGAAGAATTGTATTCATTTGTGTGTGTTTACAGAATGACAAAGCATGCCTTTATATACACCATAGCAAGCAATTTAGATCATAGAATTAGGGTAGTTTAGATCCCAAGATCAAGCTAAACTCCCCTATAAGTCAACTGTTTAGATCCTAGAATTATAGTAATTTAATTAGATACTGAAATCAAGCTGAAATCTCCTGCAAGTCAACTGTATTGGTTTCATGAATAGGAGATTCTCCTTCAGTTTAGTTACAAGCGAGGCCTTTCTTCTCTGCCTAGATGCCTTTGCAAAGGAGCCAAAAGTATAGTCAAAAGAAAGGACTTAAGTCGGCATTTGGCTTCATGCAGCAATCTCTGCTCAGTTCCCCCACGCACGTTTAGCATTTTTTCTGTGGACAATTGAGTTTTAGCAAAATCTTCACAAGTCACCTGGGGCAAAGATAGGGTCTGAACCCGGTTCACATACGGGCTTGCATGTGCACCCAGAAGTTTTACATTAGTACTTGTTGCCATAACCACTTATCAAGGAAGTAGGAATGCTAAAGACAGAGCTGTAGTTTTACAATGCCTTTGGTGGCCTTTCCTGGTAGTGAAAGTCTACAAAGGCTTAAAAAAGGTAGCACAGTTACACTTGATCAGATAAAACAAATTGAAGCTCAGTAATAGATGCCTCCTGTTTACTCACTAAAGCTGACAACTTCCCTGGGTAGGGAGATAAGATTCTGTCCAACCCAAGTTTTGTCCAAGTATGACTATCGTGACAATTTATGGTTTATCAACAACTGATTTTGTCTCATATATGAGTTCGTTGCAGGCTAAAATGTGATTATTTTTGCTAAGCAGAGGATTGGAATACGGAGGGGATCCTTATCCTTGAATTATCAAATATCTTAATTAGGAAGATGATTTAGATCTCAGCCATGCATCTGCGATAAGGTCGTTTCAATCTTGTGCCACATCAAAGGTCACGAGTATCACGAAGATCATTGCTAAGGTCTTGGTTTACTGCAACGCTATTGACAATGTTGTCGATTTTACTTTAGGTCTTACTTGTCGGCTATAGTTTCTTTATACTATTGAGCAAAATGTGGTGGAGACAATAACATAAAGCGGAGACAATGACTTAACATTATTTCTCTTTTTCACTTTTAAATGTGTGATTACTGAATCTAAATTAGCCTTTTTAAGCACAACATACAAGTTTTGCTGATGTGCCAACCAATATGAAGAACTATGCTTCTGTCCTGAACAGCTTAAGAAGCTCAATAAGCTTTTCGGGCTCAAGAAAGACATCATTAACGGCATCATCTGAACACAACCTCGCAGCCCACGCTACCAGCCTCGGTGTCCTGGTCTCGTTAAGAAGCTTAGTTTTCCGGAGTTTCTCGACCACCCTAAGCCACCCCAAGCAGGACCCTAGAGCAATATCAAGGAACCCAATGCTATCCCCACCAAAGTAAGCCTTTCCTTTGCTACACTTGACAAACACCTCCTCCAATAACGCCAATCCTTCACCCATTTTCTCCATCACTTCACAGCTGCCTTTGCTTCCTCTCCTTGCGCCCTTTTTAGTTCCCCTGTTAATGGATACCACTGCAACCATATCAACGTACAATCGCAGGAGTGTTAACACCATACATCTGGGCAACTTGGGTGCATTTCAATCTGTACATGCAACTTGTCATAAATGTCATATGGGTCTAACTATACCAGAATCTTATCTTGTCATAGGTCTGTCATGTGCATAATTTGATACACCGAGGCCCGATTGATTATGTAGCGCCTCTAATATAAGTTGGAGTTGGACCACTTATTGTAGCTCATAAATGATGTGGAAATCTCGTTTGGTTGAGCAAGTCAAGTTTTTCTATGAGATATAGGATTGTTCAAGAGACTAAGAGCAATGTTTCAACGATTGCCTCTTATTCTCGTCAAAGTGCAACTCACAAAAACTCAAAAATTAAATTGCCAAAGCTCAAAATGTTCAAGCTTTAGCTGTAGTTGACCCGTTCTATGGAAATAATGTTTATTGAGAATTTTAAGCTGCATCAGGTGTAGCATAAGTTCTTGATTAACAAAGTCACCACAATGGTAGAAGATGAACCATACCGTATCATCGATATAACCTGTCCAGAAGCGGGCTAAGGCACGATCAATTGGATTAGATGGGAGGATGGATGGACCATTAGTCCAGACCTCATCAATATACTGCACAATGATAAGGGACTCGCAGATAATCCTGTCTTCGTGGAAAAAAAACCGGGATCTTTTTATGAACGGGGTTTGATTTCAGGAGGAGTTTACTTTTGGAACCCCAAGTCTCTTCGAGAAACTTGTAACAAACAGATTTCAGGTTGAGGGCGATCTCAACCCGGTTTGAAAATGGGCTTGAACGTAAACCAAGAAGAATCACCTCACCTGTTGACATGGCCAACTAGTATACTGGCAACAGTTTACTTTGCAATAATGCAGGTGCAATAATGGTCGCAGTCTACAAGACAAAACCTTGTAGACTGCGACCATTCGTGATTCTCACAAGAATTTAAAGACCAACAATGCTTACAAAAGAGGTTGAAACTTCACCTACGATAACCCCCTTCATCATGGACAAACTGTGCTCTTTCGGCTTCTTAGTTTGACTTGTTTGTCGTGTCTTTTTCTAGTTCAATCTTGTGTGCACAAAAGAAAATTTAATAGAGGAAGGAGAACTTTTTGATGAGAAAAGCAAGTTGTTTATCGCCTAACTTTGTGCTTCTGCCGTAAAATATGTGCTCCACGATTCATCCTAAAATATGAAAGCTGGAAAATGGCCTAAAGGCCTGCATACTCCAATAGATTCTGGAACACAGTGCATTAGGGAACATTATTACTCCGAGGGATGCCAAAATCTACAAATATACTGCGAATTAAAACGAGATATCTTTCTTCAGGTGCATAAAAACAAGATATGGTCCCTAATACGTTTAAAACATTTACAATGGCAGATGATCAATCAACAACTTAAACAAAGTAAACCAATATCCCAGAAAGGCCGATAGTAGGAAAGATACAAAGTGATCAAAAGGTTGCAAACAGACAAATTATCTTGATAATTTGTCAAAAATCATCATAAGCTGGTTTACTACTTTGCAGCAGCTTTAATTCTGGCTTCAATTATCTTAACAAACTCTATAAGCTTTTCAGGCTCAGGCAAGACATCCTTGACGGCATCATTTGAAGAAAATCTCACAGCCCATTGAGCCAGTCCGGGGATTTTAGCCTCATCAAGCAGCTTAACGTCTGCCACTATCTCTACCACCTTCAGCCAGCCTAAAAAGCTTCCGAATGCAATATCAAGGTACCCAATACTATCCCCACCAAAGTAAGCCTTCCCTTTGCTACATTCTACAAATGCCTCCTCCAACAATGCCAACCCTTCAACTACCTTCTCAATCAGTGCTGCCTTTGCCTCTTCTCCTTGGGCCGATCGCAGCTCTCCCAATGATGGAAACCACTACATTGATTTGGATTACAAAATTGAGACCCGAGTGCAATATCTAAATGCTTTGCTGACAGAATCTTAATGAAGTTGAGTGCAATATTTAAATGCTTCCTTTTGTGTTTTTTGCCTTGCCTTGTATGAAGTTTGGACCTAAATTCTTAAAGAAAATGGTAATCGCACGTCACTTACATGCTACTATTGTCACTTTTCTTTTTTATTTGGACGGTAGGCATCTCTTCGGGTTAGTTTTATCATCAATTGAAACTGTCCCATATCTAGACGATCTTAAGAGGGCATTCCTGATATCGGCTTTGTGTATTCAGAGAAATGTAATTTCTGAGTACTGGTCCAAAGTTTGAATTCAGGAAGTCAAGGAAGAGAGCAAACCGTATATTGTCACTAAATAAGCAAAACGTGTCAACATATGCCTTACGTGTGTGACTACCGATATTTTAGGTGACAATAGTTCAATTTATTTAAGAAGAAATGCTTCTATATTTATTATTTTAAATCTTTTGTTGTGTTCTAAATATGGTTTCATAGAGTTGGTGAAGTATACTAGATCCACCGTGGGCCATAGCTTCAACCATATCATTTTGACTAAATTATTAATGTCGTTTCTCTTCTCTTTCCTTATATCAACACTAGATATTGTGCACAACTTCCTCATTTCAAGTTTTACAACCAAAATTTGGTACAATGATTCTTCAAGAAAAATAACATGGGAGGGAGAATAACATACCTTCTCATCAACGTAAGCAACCCAAAAGCGGGCTACGGCACGATCGTAGGGATCAGATGGAAGGATGGAGGGACCATTAGTCCACTCCTCGTCGATGTACTGAACGATGACAAGGGACTCGCAGATGGGCTTGTCACCATGGAAAAAGACCGGGATCTTCTTGTGAACCGGGTTGGAGCTAAGCAGGAGCTCGCTTTTGGGGCGGAATCTCTCTTCGACAAACTCGTAGTCAATGGACTTGACATTGAGGGCGATCTGAACCCGATTCACATATGAGCTTGGCCAAAAACCCAGGAGCTTTACGTCACTCTTTGCCATGATTAATATTGCCAAAGAAGTATGCTGAACACGAAGCAGCTAGTGATGGCTATGTCAAGTTTTGGTGGAGATAAGTTTGAGGGATGAAGCAAACGGCTCCTTAAGCTTCTATATATGTGGGGTTAGCATAGCAGCACACTGTGATGTGTGCAGTGATGTACGAGAAGGTCAGTTTGAACCTGAGGGGATGGATTGGTAGATGAGACTTCTCTTACAAGAAAGTTGTGAAGAAAAAGGGGCACAATTGACTAGTATAACAAATAAAGGTGAAGAAAACCTTAAAAGATCTATCTCAGCTGGTGATGGGAACTTTCCTTCCCATCTTACTTTTAATCTTTATGCCAGTGGTCAATCCATCTGTAGTTGATTATTGCACAAAAAACAGAAAGAACTCTAGGCCTTTTGAGCGAGGTCATTTGTGTATTATGTGGGTTACAGGAACATGCCTATTTTTTTGTGTGAAGATATATAAGTAATTTTTTTTTTTTTTGATACTACCAGGGTTATAGGAATATATCTCCGGTCCCTTATATAGAAACAAGCGATGATTGAAAAAAAATACATTGACATTTACTTATTGACGTAAGAAAATGTTGATAACGAATGTGTTAACAAAAATTTCACTACACATATTTACCAACAACTTATTACCGTCGTAAGGAGAGTTCGGGTAGAAGTCAAAACTTAAACATACATGTAGCGGAGTAAATGCTATTTTGCTATTAAAAGTGATATTTAAAATATGAGCTCCATCTAAAGTGATTATATAGCGATACTTGGGAGATTTTCAGCAACAAAAATGGAATTCAAATAACTAAAAGTGAAGCTCAAATTTGATTGAAATTACTAGTCGAGAAATCCAGACGAGACCAACATACGTTTATATCCGTTTGTTATGTGGCCTGTCTCAAAATTTCAAGAATATGAATGACCAGTAAGTTATCTATCGATAAACAAGTACATGAACCAAGCATCCTCCTATATTTTTCCTCGTAAGCAGGCATGACCTGTGAAATATATTTGATGTCTTGGGTGGAAGCAAGTTGAGAGAGAAGCATGTCCCTGGCTACATTTACATTTTGAGGGTTGCATGACCTGATGATGTACGCTGTGATGCTATGAAGCCTATGACCAGGCTTCTTTTACAAGAAATGGCAAAGGAAAAAGGTAAAAATTGACTTGGACTAACATTCAGCACGCACACTAAGAGGAGAACAATCAGAGTACCTTAAATGTCTATTTCAACAGCATCTCCGTCGCAGATGCCCGACATACAGCAACGTCAAGCATGGAATTTAGATACACAAAGAGTACTCTTAGTATACATTCTGTAAAGTAGAGATCAGAGAACTGTATATAGATTGAAAACGTTTTTATATATGTTTGAGCTTAATGAATAAAAAGGACCTTTGACAAAAAAAAAAAAAAAATTGTGGAAGACGAAGTGCAAGTTGCAAAGCCCCTCGTTCCTTGAGATCTGGATTTTATGTGAAAGGTTCTGGAGGAGAAATAATAAGTTCACTTTAAAATTGAACCAAATTAATTTGAAAAAAGTGTAAACATTGAAAAACATCTACATAATCTTTCTGAACTTGGAAAGTGATCACTTCTTTTTAAGAAAGGATGGGGTATTTTTTTTTTCTTCATGACAAATTTTAGAGTAAATGTAACTCAACATGGTATCATAACTCTCGTTGTACAAGATTTTTGAGTTTGGTTAGTTTTGCTTCTGTATTTGATTCCTTCTTACTATGGCAATTTGTTCACAATATCCATGTCTAAGAGACCTATTTTCTTTTAAAAATTCTAACCAATATTCAAGGCAATTGAACGAGTCTTCAAACACGTAAAAATCAAAACCAGATTCCAACTCTAATGAAGTATAATTGAAAATTTGCTTGTCTCTATTCATCTGTCTAAACATGCAATCGGGTCATTATACATGTTATTAGAATGGCTCATGTGCTACCTGTGATGTGACAGAGCACGATCTATGGGTACGAGAAATGTGCTAGCGAGGATCACTACAGTAAAAGTAGGCTGTAAGGACTCCTCCTAGCTTCCTTACAAGTGTCATACAAGGGCACTTTTGATTTAGAGCGCTTTGGATGATGGTGTTAGGTCGTCCTACTAGAGGCCGTCACAATATGCTATTTCAACGTTTACAAGGGCCTCAATAAGGGTAAGGCCTAACAAGGCGTAGATTCCGTAAGCGGCACCACGTAAAACCCTATTGGATACTTTATAGAATTTTTTTAGATTTGTTAGGGCGGTTTTTCGACGTCCCAATATAAATAGTTTTTTTCTTTTGAAAAAAAATATCATATAATTATTTATAGTTACAACTTCCAATATTTAACAAATGAGCTAGCACTAAACCAGTTTCCAAATACAAGAGATAATTTTCATATCAACGACATATGTTACTTCACTTGTAAAAAGGTACAATTCATACAATCATCCTCTTATAATTAGCACAACGCCTAATTTGTATGAACAACAAATTATAAGCACATGCAAGAAAGTTTATCATCTACCATATAAACAAGTGAGCAAGTTCAAAGATTCCAAAGATACGCTGCACATTGCTATGATATCAAATGAATGAAGATTACTCCAAATCTTGCACAGCACTATCAAAATCACTACTCAACTTTTCATCTGCATTTACATGACTGCCGAACAATTGAGTTCCATCAAATCAAACTACAAGTGAAATGCAAACTTAGACAAAGGGACAAATAGTCACATATAAGTATCCAATAGGATTCTAACTCATAAAGCAGAAATTGATGTCAGGAAGATCTTCCGTCTAGATAGTATTGCCAGTAACGAGGTTCTCGTGGCTGACTCCAAAACAGAAATCCTGAATCAAGAGCCTTGGTGTTTGTGGATACTGTACGCACAAATTTTGTGTCTAAACTATAAGACAATAAATAATTGCACAAAATTCAATTTATCAGATTTAAATTATATGTTACACCACTCTGTGATTTTTACACAATAAAAATGTAAATCCTCTGATTCGATCTCTGATTTGGTCACGATCCAAGGGCTGAAATAGCTTGATCTTGAAACGTGAATCTTGGCTTCTTCAATCTTCACGGTTGGAAGATCGTCGAAACAGTGCTTGCTCGAGGGCTTCGAAGCTTTTATGGCGATCCTTAACTTGTAGAATCACTGATGTTGAAGGCGAAATCTTCTTCGATTTAAGGCGAAAGAGAAATCGATATTCGTGACTTGAAAGTGCTCGATTGAAGAACGGCACTGCGTTAGTGCGTATTGTTCTTCAAATGAAGCACAATCTGGGATACGACAGCGTTTCGGTAGAACTTAAGCTTTGATCGCAGAGACCTCGTCTGTCCTTATCTCGAATCCCAAGCTCTCTATTTATAGGCAATGTAGTAGAGTTAATTTTGGAAATCCCATGATTTGAGGGTTGACTTTATAATTAAAGATATTTTTGTCCCCTTAATCATCTTATCTCCTCAATTAAATAGATATATGTCTCCACTTAATTTAGGAATGATTTTAGTCAAATTTGACTTTTCTGGTAGTAAGACCATGGACTGGACCATGTATTATTATTGGACTAGTCTTTCCAACTTGCTTTTGACTTCGAGCCCGTTGCCTTGTTTGACTCCACGTCGGCATCCGGTCCATGCTTTTCGGCGACGTTGAATATTTGACCGGTCAACAAAATATTACGTTATTGTCTGGTACAAAATTTTGGTGTCTACAAATTGCCCCCACTTCAAGACTTGTGCGGTACTTCTTTTTGTCAAGTACTGTCGCAAGGCTTGAAGTAACCGTCTAGTTTTTTTTTCTTCCCCCTAGATAAGAGAATCCACCAATGAAATCGGCATCCACCCATTTGCCCAGGGCTTGCCGATGGTCTTTTAAGGCATTTATGAAGGAATCCTAACCCACAAGCCACACTGTCTCGATGGCCCTTGTATTTCAACTGCAAATTTGGTGATCAGCAAGCCCGTTGTCAGCGTCCTAATCACCCATGACTGTGTGAGCACACACGATTGGGCTTTGCATATGCTAAGGCCTTTTTTTTCGCTTTGTAATGGCTCTTTGATTGGGCCTATTCATGAGATTAGCAACGACTCAAAGCTTATCGGCTAGGCAGTAAAAGCCTAGGGTTTTGTGCCTTTATAAAGGGACCGACCACTAAGCTACTGTGTCTCGGCAGCCGTCCAGCCGAGAAACGATACGGTGGTAGTGAACTGATGAAGGCAGGGTTTTAAAAAACGGCCGTTGCGTATCGTAACGGCTGATTCGTAACGGGTTTTCAGGGGTCCGATATCGTTATACACCGATATACCGGTGCTAGTCAATTTCGCAGGCGTATCGCCGTTACGGAACCGTAACGGGCCGTAACGCCAATAAATTCCGTTACGTACCGTTACGCAAGATATGAGATCTGAAATTTTTGTCTCCTTCCAAGAATTATTGGAGAATTTCCTGACTCCTGCATCTCCTTCAAGCACCAATCAATTATTGGGAAGAACTACAACCACAAATTTTCCTCTCTACAAGTTCCTCTCCACTTCAACCACCAATTTACAGAAATCACAAACATACAAATCAGAAACAAAGAAAGAACTGATTGGCGTGTAGAAGAACTAAAGCAGTGAAGCCTGAAGGAGAACACATGTGGACCGCCACCAAGCGCGGTTGACTGGTTGAGACTTGGGTGGATGACTCACGACTAGGTGGCTGTGAGTGCATGGCGCCGTGTCCGACTGGGGCAGTGTTGGGGCCGGCGTGGGAGATTGGGGTCGGTGACAGCGTGGGAGTCGTGCGTGGGGGACTGTGAGAAAGAGTGCAGCGAGTCTTTTGACTTTTGAGAGAGAGAGAGAGGCAGAGAGCTTCAATTAAAATGGGTCAAAATTGTCAAATACAAAGGTATTTGTTTATGACTTAACAATGTGTTTAAAACGAACTTTATACCGTTAAAAGCATTAAAATGAAACATTTTAAGCTTACAACCTTCATATCATTGAGTTTTAAGCATTTGCTAACTGTTAAAAAAATTTTGACAGCAACGATAACCGATTCCTATTACGTAACACCCGATACTCCCGATACCGTTACACCGCCCGATACTCCCGATACCGTTACACCGCGACCATTACGTATCCCGATTCCGCGATTTAAAACCATGGATGAAGGTCTTCGATGTCGGAAGAGGCGTCTATGAAGGCAGAATGATGGTTATGCAATCGATCATCACAACAGCACCGCATTCACCAGTTGATTGAACCCATCAGCGTCACTATCGCCGGCGGCCATGTGCATCCCATCGTCATCAGTGAAACACCAGTATAAGCACACAAATCAAGAAGGGTTTTTATCTCCGTCTTACCGCCGGTGGCCATGTGCCCTGTCGGTTCCGCCAGTCACACAAAGCACAATTTTTTTTTTTGGCAATGGAGTGTTGGTGTTCTTCAAAGGAGAGGTGGTTCGTCGTGCAGCGACGGGAGTGGTCAGCGGCCTTCTCTACGTGTGGATCTGATGGGCTCACGCCCACTGCTTCTCTTCTGTTTCTTTTTCTCTCTCGGGCTGAACGCCCACTTTTTCGCCTTTTTCTTCTTTGACTTTCCTTTCCCCTTTTCTTCTATTCTTCGTTTGTTTCTTCTTGACTTTTCTTCTTCTTTTGTTTCTACTTGGCCCACCTTTTGTTTCTTTTCTTTGACACTTTTTTTTTCACCTCTTTTTCTTCTCGTCTCTAGTCTTTTTTTTTTTCTTGACATTCTGACCTTCTACTATTCCTTTTTTTTTTTTAACTATCTTTCTCGATACATCAATGAGATGTAAAACAAACAAAAGTAGTACTTTTTTTTAAACACAACATACTTTAGTGTGCTTATCCATATATACATGCTTGTACGTCGATCTTTTTGGAAGATATTGCACTGCTTGTATTTGGATTTAATGGCGACAACAATGTCTATTTACCCTTGCCAAGAATGCGCTCGACATGGCTTAGATTCTGACTTTTCATGTGTGTAGGTCATCTGATGACTTGATGGACGTGACTGCAGCAAGGTTCCTTTGATTGGCCATAGAAATGCGCTCGACATGTCTCGCACGTGAACTTTTCCTCCTGTGCGAGTCCTCAGTTGACCTGCATTTATAAGCACGACCGCAACAAGACTCATTTGACTGCTTCCAGAAATGTGCTCGACAAGTCTCACACATGGACTTTCCCTCCTGTGCGAGTCCTCTGTTGACTAGCGTTATGACCGCGAGAGTAGCATCGCTCCACCAACCAGCTCCAGAAACACGCTCGACACGTCTCGCACGTGGACTTTCCCTCCTGTGCGAGTCCTCTGTTGACTAGCATTATGACCGCGAGAGTAGCATCGCTCCACCAGCCAGCTCCAGAAATGTGCTCGACACGTCTCGCACATGGACTTTCCCTCCTGTGCGAGTCCTCCGTTGACTAGCATTATGACCGCGAGAGTAGCATCGCTCCACTAGCCAGCTCCAGAAATGCGCTCAACACGTATTGCACGTGGATTTTCTTTCTTGTGCGAGTCATATGTTGACCAGCATTATGACCGCGACAACATCATCGATCCACTAGCTAGCTCCAGAAAATGCGCTCGACACGTCTCGCAAGTGGACTTTCCCTCCTGTGCGAGTCCTCTGTTGACCCGCACCCTGGACCCAACTTCAGCAAGGCTTCTCCAATAGATTTCAGAAATGCGTTTGACACGTCTCGCACGTGGACTTACCCTCCTGTGCGAGTCCTCTGTTGACTTGCATTTTGAATGTGTTTACAGCATGTCTCGACCAGCCAGCTTCAGAAATGCGCTCGACACGTCTCGCACGTGGACTTTCCCTCCTATGCGAGTCCTCTGTTGACTGGCACTTTTGATGCGACCGAAATGACTCTTCATTTGATTGGAAGAAAAGTGTGCTCGACAAGACGTGCAGTCAGGCTTGTTCTCTTTTGTACGGTCTCTCGTTGATCTGCACTTTCACACGTCTGAGCTCAACAGGACTTGCCCCTTTTCTTTAACAGTTGAATTAGACATGACTTGTACTTGGCATGAAAGACTAATTAGCCTCAAGACTTTATCATAGACTGCTATTTTTTTTAAGGTTGGGCCGTTCACAGTTTTAGCTCGTGCGGGCCAAGAGCATTGATATTGTAGTTTAAACTCGTGCTGAGGAGGGTTGTTCGTGCATTTTACGCTTGTGCTGAGGAACGTTGTTCGTGCAGTTTAGGCTCCTGCCTAGGAATGTTGAGTAGATCTTGTAGTTTAAGCTCTTGCTGAGGAGCGTTGATTGTGCATCTTTGATCTTGCAGTTTAGGCTCGTGCCGAGGAGCTTTGATCGCGCAGTTTAGGCTCGTGCTGAGGAGCTATGATCTTTGATTTTCTTCTTCACTTCGAGCATCGGACTTGATCGATGAAGACAACTTGCAGCTAATTGAAAGGGCTTAAGAGCTTGATCTTTAACCAGATGATGCGACGTTGACTTTTGAATCCGGGCTTGAAGTTTGATCGGATGAAGACGACTTGCAGCTAGTTGAAAGGCTTTAGCGCTGGATCTTCAACCAGATGATGCGACATTGACTTCTGAATCCGGGCTTGAAGCTTGATCGGATGAAAACGACTTGCAGCTAATTGAAGGGCTTCAGCGCTTGAACTTCAACCAGATGATGCAACGTTGACCTTCAAATCCAGGCTTAGCTTGATCTGATGAAGACGACTTGCAGCTAGTTTAAGAGCTTAAGTGCTTGATCTTCAACCAGACAATGCGACCTTAACTTTTGAATCCGGGCTTAAAGCTTGATCGGATGAAGACGACTTGTAGCTAATTGAAAGGCTTCAGCGCTTGATCTTTAAGCATATGATACGACATTGACTTCTGAATCCGAGCTTGAAGCTTGATCGGATGAAGATGACTTACAGCTAGTTGAAGGGCTTTAGTGCTTGATCTTCAACCAGACAATGCGACCTTAACTTCTGAATCCAGGCTTGAAGCTTGATCGGATGAAGATGACTTGTAGCTAGTTGAAAGGCTTCAGCGCTTGATCTTCAACCAGATGATGCGACATTGACTTGTGAATCCGAGCTTGAAGCTTTATCGGATGAAGATGACTTACAGCTAGTTGAAGGGCTTCAACGCTTGATCTTCAACCAGATGATGCGACGTTGACCTTCAAATCCAGGCTTGAAGCTTGATCGGATGAAGACAACATGCAGCTAGTTGAAGGGCTTCAGTGCTTGATCTTCGACCTTCAAATTCGGGCTTGAAGCTTGATCGGATGAAGATGACTTGCAGCTAGTTGAAGGGCTTCAGTGCTTGATCTTCAACCAGACGATACGACGTTGACTTCTGAATCTGGGCTTGAAGTTTGATCGAATGAAGACGACTTGCAGCTAGTTGAAGGGCTTCAGCGCTTGATCTTCAACCAGATGATGCGACGTTGACCTTCAAATCCGGGCTTGAAGCTTGATCGGATGAAGATGACTTACAGCTAGTTGAAGGGCTTCAGCGCTTGATCTTCAACCAGATGAGGCGACGTTGACTTTCAAATCGGGGCTTGAAGCTTGATCGGATGAAGATGACTTGCAGCTAGTTGAAGGGCTTCAGTGCTTGATCTTCAACCGGACAATGTGACATTCACTTCTGAATCCGGGCTTGAAGCTTGATCGGATGAAGATGACTTATAGCTAGTTGAAGGGCTTCAGTGCTTGATCTTCAACCAGACGATGCGACGTTGATTTCTGAATCCAGGCTTGAAGCTCGATCGAATGAAGACGACTTGCAGTTAGTTGAAGGGCTTCATCGCTTGATCTTCAACCAGACGATGCGACATTGACTTCTGAATCCGGGCTTGAAACTTGATCGGATGAAGACAACATAACTTGGTTTTTTATTTTTTTAATACCCAAGGGCCGTAGAGATTGATCGTGGATATGACTTTAGTGCATCCCTTGTGAAGGCTTGACCTCTTTACATTTTGAGGGGCTTTAAAGGGATGCTGAGTCTTTTGGGGGATCTTTCAAGCTTTGGATGCCCCCAGTATGAAGGCCTTAGGCGATCTGTTCTCTTGCCGATGATAAGAAGCTGAAGAGACTACAGCCCTAAAGATGATCGAAGTGTTGTTGGATTCTTCAACTTCCTCATCATCTAGATGGATTTTTCCTTTTCTAGACAAGTCCATGATTACCTCCTTGAGTGTGAAGCACTTTCCGGTAGGATGGCTGATGAGCCGGTGGTACTTGTAGTATTTTGGCTCGTTAACCTGCCTTGCCTCCTCTGCACGTTTTAACTTGGGGAGATCAATAAGCTTATGTTTGAGTAAGGAGTCTAGTATCCCTGGGACTTCCGAGTCTGAGAAGGGATAGACTTTATGTTCTAACTCTTTGAACTTTGGTTGTTGTCTTTCTCTCCCTTGAGGTTGATTTTTCTTCTTGTCTTTTTTCTCGTTTTTATGTTTGTTGGAAATATTTAGTGGAGTTTCCGTAACAACCATCGAATCTTCCGTGGTTACTTTTGAACCCCACGTCCATTTCACTTTTTTGGTTTCTTCATGGGAGTCACAGTTTGGTGGGTTATTTCCACCATGACTCACTATGGCGATCTCCATGTTGTGGCCTCGTGTTGCCAACTCCTCAAAGGTACAAGGCTTATTACCTTGAAGAATGTACAACAACCCCCAATGCATGCCTTGCATACACATTTCCACAGCAGAGGCTTCATATATTCTTTCTTTACGATCCAAGCTCAAGGCTCGCCACTTGTTGATGTAATCCACTATAGGCTCCTATTTTCCTTGCTTGGTCTTTTTAAGTTCCATCATGCTCACAGAATGGCGGGTGCTGTAGAAACGATTCTGGAACTCGCGCTCCATTTCTTCCCAACAGTCTATCGACTCGGGCTCCAAGTCAGTATACCAATCAAAGGTGTTCCCTTTGAGAGATCCGATGAACTGCTTCATGAGGAGATCCCTTTCTGTTCCAGCATCGTTGCAAGTCTCGATGAAATGGGCGACGTGCTGCCTTGGATTGCCCTTCCTATCAAACTGTTGGAATTTAAGCGGTTGATACCCTACTGGCATCATCATGTTGTCGATCCTCTTTGTATAAGGCTTCGAGTACATGAGACTGTCTCGAGAAGGTCCTCCATATTGGGCCCTGATTGTGCTTGCTCTCATGTCTTGCAGCTGCTGGACAGACAGGGAAGCCGCAGAGATGTACTTGCTTTCTTTGTTTTTATATCCACCGAAGGTGGATGCATCTGGATGCTCGTTGGTATCATCTTGCTTAAGAGCTTCGTCTGTGTCACCAATGTCACTTGACTTTGATTCTTCACCCTTCTTCGATTCTAACTTTTTCATCAAGTTTGCAATCAGAAGATCTTTTTCCTCTACCATCTTTGTCAGTTTTTCAATTGCTCGAGACATAACGGCTAGTTGCTCTTCAAGTGAAATGGCACTAGTCATCATAACCGACAAGGTGAAATGATTCTCGAAAGTATTTGACGCCATTGACGTATAGTGGAGGCTTTGATTATCTTATTATGGAGAATGAGATGAGAGGTAGAGTTGTCCCACCGGGCGTGCCAGAAATTTGTACGCACAAATTTAGTGTCTAAATCTGCGAGACAATAAATAATTGCACAAAATTCAATTTGTCAGATTTAAATTATAGGTTACACCACTCTGTGATTTTTACACAATAAAATGTAAATCCTCTGATTCGATCTCCGGTTTGGTCACGATCCAAGGGCTGAAATAGCTTGATCTTGAAACGTGGATTTTGACTTCTTCAATCTTCACGGTTGGAAGATCGTCGAAACAGCACTTGCACAAGGGCTTTGAAGCTTTATCTCGAACAAGTATGTTGATCATTGACTTGTAGAATCACTGGTGTTGAAGGCGGAATTCCTCTTCGATTTGAGGCGAGAGAGAAATCAATCTTCGTCACTTGGAAGTGCTTGATTGAAGAACGACACTGCGTTAATGTGTATTGTTCTTCAAATGAAGCACAACCTAGAAGACGATAGCGTTTCGGCGGAGCTCTCTATTGTCCTTCTTTCCTGCCCGAAGCTCTCTATTTATAGGCAACGTAGTGGGCTTAATTTTGGAAAGACCATGATTTGAGGTTTGACTTTGTAATTAAGGAGATTTTTGTCCCCTTAATTATCTTATCTCCTCAATTAAATAGATATTTGTCTCCACTTAATTTAGGAATGATTTTAGTCAAATTTGATTTTTCTAGTAGCAAGACCATGGGTTGGACCATGTATTATTATTGGACTAGTGTAATATCCCACGTCGGTTGTGGGAGAGTTTATAATTGGTCTTATAAGACCCTGCCTATGAACTCATAAGTACCTACTTGGCTAGACCTTTTGAGGGAGGCAATGCCCTGTGGTGGGGCCGTGGACCGGGTCGTTACAACTAGTCTTTCCAACTTGCTTTTGACTTCGAGCCCGTTGTTTTGTTTGACTCTACATCGGCATTCAGTCCATGCTTTTCGGCGACGTTGAATATTTGATCAGTCAACAAAATATTACGTTATTGACTGGTACAAAATTTTGGTGTCTACAAGCTCAAACCCTTTAATTATTTGCTCGACTATTGCTGCTTTTGCCTCTTCTTCTTCTGCTGATTTGATCTCCCTCAGCAATGGGAACCAGCACTGGTTTATAAAGTAGGGTTAAATACAAAACTGTCCCCTGAGGTTAACACGTTTTTGCACTTTGCCCCCCGTGTTTACAACTTTTGCAATAATGTCCCTCGAGGTTGACAAAACCGTTGCAAATAGCTCCAAAATTGAACGTTCGTTCAATTTTGGACGTTAAGTGAGCATGTGCGGTGCACATGCCATTTTGGCATGGGCAAATATGTAATTTCCCTGCTCATCTTCTCCACTGAGTTCATCTCTTTCTCTGTTCATATCTCTCTCTCTCTCTCTCTCTCTCTCTCTCTCATGCGGCCTAAACACAATCTTGCCCTTTACCAACCTGGGAATTTACGCTAAGGTTTGAGAATGATGAAGGTATCTCCCCAGAAAGTCTGTTGTGATTGAGCAACAAAATTTCGAGACTTGCATCATTTACCAAAGTTGCAGGGATATGTCCAGTCAGATCATTTTGAGATAGATCAAGAACCACGAGAGAAGTCAGTTGGCTGAATTTGGCTGGGATTGATCCTGTCAAATTGTTCTCTCCAAGAAGAATACATTTTAATTCCTTTAACTCCCCCAGTTGATCAAGTAGAGATCCGGACAGCTTATTTTTGCTCAATTCCGGACATTTAAGCTTCTTCAAGCTACCAATTTCAGGAGGAATTGACCCAACAATCTGGTTCGCTTCCGCTTCAAAAGGATCGGTTCCGAAAATGCATTGTACGACAAATTGAGCAGGCGAAGGGATGAGAAATACCTTAACTGCTGGGAATGGCGCCGGAGAAATTATTACATTGGAGTTCCAGGACTTGCAGAGAGCCAAGTCTTTAATTGCTGCCGGAATCTCACCTGATAATAAATGGTGAGGAATGGATAGAGTTCGGAGCTTTGTCAGGTTTCCAATAGAAGTCGGCAGGCTACCGACGAGCACGAAATCGCTGGCAGTGAAGTTGTTGGCGGCGAGTTGCGAGGGCTTAGGGGAGCTCATTTTCCTGGGGATGATGAGGGATGTGACCCTGCCGGAAACAGGGTCGCAATGGACGCCGTACCAGAGGCAATAGGTGGTGTCGCAATGGACTCCGTACCAGAGGCAATAGGTGGTGGAAGGATTCTAGGAGCAGAGAAGGTGCAAATGATAGAAATAGATGGATGTCTTGAAGGCGAGGAGTGAGGATGCGTCTTTGGAGAGAGAAGTGGCGAGACCTCGTGGGAGAAAGCAAGAGCAAGGGTGACTAGGACGAGGAAGAGCCAAGAAGACACCATGGCGCCCTTCATTACAGAGTAGGCCGCATGAGAGAGAGAGAGAGAGGAAAGAGAGAGATAAACAGAGAAAGAGATGAACGGGAAGATGGGTAAGGAAATTACATATTTGCCCATGCCAAAATGGCATGTGCACCGCACATGCTCACTTAACGTCCAAAATTGAACGGACGTTCAATTTTGGAGCTATTTGCAACGGTTTTGTCAACCTCGAGGGACACTATTGCAAAAATTGTAAACACGGGGGGCAAAGTGCAAAAACGTGTAAACCTCAGGGGACAGTTTTGTATTTAACCCTATAAAGTATGGATTAAGGCACGACTGCCATATTAGAAAATGTTGCGTCGACGTACCTCTCAATAGAGATAATGTTTATGGTAAGGTGTCATATGTGGTATTTTAATGATGCTAGTACCGCGTATTGTCCATTTGTTGAGAAAACCAAATGTAAATCATGTTTCAGTACGCTATTTAAACAACCTTATTGAATTTCCCGTTTTGCTAAAGTTAAAATGTTGTCCCTATATATGTTTTTAGCCACAGAGATATATGGAGGGTGAGCTTGGTAACAAAATAATGTGTTGATAGTCCTTTCCCTAAACAAGTGAGGAAGTTCAAATATCTACTTGGGTAAGGCAGTATAGTTCCAAAGATACGCTGCACATTGCTATGATATCAGCTGAATAAAGATCACTCCAAATCTTGCAGCACTACAGAGACTGCAAATCTTTGCTCAATTTTCCGTCTCCATTTACACGACTTTCAAACAATTGAGTTCCATCAATCAACCCCTAAATAAAATGCAGCATTAAACAAACGGACAAATAGTCACATATAAAGTATCCAATAATATGATTCCAACTCATAAAGCAGAAATTGATGTTAGGAATATCGTCATTCTTCTGTCTAGATAGTATTACTAGAAACGAGGATCTCGTGGCTGGCTTCAAAACAATATTCTTGAGTCAAGAGCCTTGATCACAAAGTTTATATAATTTCTAAAAAGTATATTAAACAGATGACAACATGTAATTCAGTAAAAATACTCATAAATGCAATTCCATATGCTTAACAAATATAGTTTTTTTTTATTGAAGTACAATCAGATATGAGTGCAAAATAAGAAACTTACCATTACATAATGATTGCTACTACTATGGGTGATGGCTTAATATGCTGAAGCATATCTTGGTTTGGATTTTGAAATGACCGTTTGGCCGAAACAAGGACAAAAAGAGAAGGAAAAAAAAAAACAGCCTTAAAGGGCATATATTCACAAGAACCACTAGAATTCTATGAATTCAAGGAAGATAGTTAAATAGTGAGAAACACTATTAGCAACCGCATAAAGAAAGGAGGCTTGAAGCGTTATTCAGCAGGCAATTAGAGTCGTCCATGATAAACGTCCCCTCCAAACTTGGTGACACATGATCCCCTGATTGCAAATTGCCATCCAAATATAATATAATCTCATAAAAGCATAATGTGAAGGTTATATAACTACTAATAAAGAGCACAATAAGCAAATGCCTAATTTGACTTCTTAATGTAATTGCTTGCGAACAAACTTTGGCTCCTACCCAGGTTGTAGGAATATTTCTTCAACCTCATGTACAGTAAAAATTTATAGTCGCTAAATGTTTTAAGCGACTTTTCTTCTAACACTTTCAACAACAATTATTAGCAGCACTTTTTTAGCGTCACTAAATAAAAGCCACTAGACAATTGATTGTCGCTATATAAGGGGTAGGAGGAAATTTTTTCCAACTGGGGTAACAGCCAATTTTTTTCCATTGCTTAATATATACCTGATGTCGTAGAAAGCAAAGCAGTACCATCGCCTCCCCTTTTTAATTCCATTCAAATATTCTTTCCTAACATTTTTAAAATGCTTGGCAGCCCATGCTTTCTTGGTCACCAATGTACCAAGCATTGGCTCTCAAATCTTATGTTTATGTAGGAAAAAAAATCATAGTTTTCACAAAAAAAGTACGAGGATAATGTCTTAATTACCAACCGTGCTACAATACAAGGGTCCCTCTGCGAAAAATGCTAGACCTTATGAGCAGCCTACGTCATTTTGGCTTCAATCAATTTATAGGATAACAAGCAAGTATGATTGAAATTTTGAAAGCCTCAAAACAGGAAAATCAAAGAGAACAAGCAAAATGAAGCAAAAAGGCTAAAATAAAATTAATACAATTGATCATACTTTAGCAGCTAAGAAACCATAATGCAAAAAAGCATAATGCAATACAAGCGCAGAGAATACAGAAGGAACTGCATTAGGTTCGTATGATTCCATCTTAAGCTTAATACCACGTATATATTTCTTATATGTAACATCTAATAATTCAAAACAACAATTCCTTGACAACGATTTCACATAGATTAAGAAATCACTTAACAACAATTCCGAGTTTCAACAACCACAATATTCCCGATCTAAGAGGCCAAATTGACATATTTTATTTTATAGGGGAAAAGCCCCGAACTTCCACTCGATTAAAAAACCTAAAGGCGTTGCAAATTAAAGTAAGAGGATTATCTACAAGCTGTTTTTCTTATAGTGAAAGCTAGAGTTCCACCTAAAGAAAATATCACAAGCACATAACGAAAGCCGGAAAATGGCCTAAAGGCCTACAGACTCCGATAGACTCTGGTACACAGTACACTAGGGAGCATTATTACTCCGAGTGATGCCAAAATCTACAAACAAGTCATATGTTACAGCCGAATAATGGTTGGTACATACACTGCGAAATAAAATAAAATATGTTTATTAGGCAAATAAAAAGAAGTTATCGTCCCCGATATGTTTAAAGCGGTTACAAGGACACATGACTAATCAACAACTTAAACAAAGCAAACAAACATGAAATATCCCAGAAAGGTGGATAGTAGGAAAATCGTCATAAGCTAGTTTACGACTTTGCAGCAGCTTCGACCCTGGCTTGAAATATCTTGAAATACTCTATAAGCTTTTCAGGCTCAGGCAAGACATCCTTGACAACATCATTTAAAGAAAATCTCACGGCCCATTCAGCCAGTCCGGGGATTTTAGCCTCATTAAGCAGCTTCACGTCTGCCATTATCTCTACCACCTTCAGCCAGCCTAAAAGGCTTCCGAATGCAATATCAAGGTACCCAATACTATCCCCACCAAAATAAGCCTTCCCTTTGCTACATTCAACAAATGCCGCCTCCAACAATGCCAACCCTTCAACTATCTTCTCAATCAATACTGCTTTTGCCTCTTCTTCTTGGGCCAATAGCAGCTCTCTCACTGCCGGAAACAACTGCATTGATTTGGATTACAAAATAAAGACCTGAGTGCAATATCTAAATCCTTTGCAGACAGAATCTTAATGAAGTTGAGTGCATTATTTAAATGCTTCCTTCTGTGTTTTTCTTTTTTCTCCTTCTCTTGTATGAAGTCTGGACCTAAATTCTCAAAGATTACTATTGTCACTTTTATTTTCTTTCTAATTTGGACAGTAGGCCTATCTTCAGGCTGACTTTATAGTCAACTAAGATTGTCCCTTTCAAACGATCTAAAGGGCACATCCCGATATCGGGCCGGTGCATTCAGAGGAATATATTTTTCGAGTGTTGGCCTAAAATCTTAACCCAGGAAATCAAGGAAAAGAACAATCGGTATATTGTCACTAAATAAGTAAAACATATCAATATATGCTTTACGATATTTTAGGTGACAATAGTTCAATTTATTTAAGAAGAATGCTTATATTTTTATTGATTTAAAATCCTTTTTGTGTTCTGAATATGGTTTCACAGAGTTTGTGAAGTATACTAGATCCAGGATGGGCCGTAGCTTCAACCATATCATTTTGACTAATTATTAGTGCCATTTCTCTTGTTTTTCCTTATATGTGCACAACTTCCTCATTACAACCAAAATTTGGTACAATGATTCTTCAAGAAAAATAACATACCTTCTCGTCAAGGTAAGCAGCCCAAAAGCGGGCTACAGCACGATCGCAGGGATCAGATGGGAGGATGGAGGGACCATTAGTCCACTCCTCGTCGATGTACTGAGCGATGACAAGGGACTCGCAGATAGTCTTGTCACCATAGAAAAAGACCGGGACCTTCTTGTGAACCGGGTTGAAGCTAAGCAGGAGCTCGCTTTTGGGGAGGAATCTCTCTTCGACAAACTCGTAGTCAACGGACTTGACATTGAGGGCGATCTGAACCCGGTTCACATATGGGCTTGCCCAAACACCCAGGAGCTTTACATCACTCTTTGCCATGATTAATATTGCCAAAGAAGTATGCTGAATACGAAGCAGCTAGGAATGGCTATGTCAAGTTTTGGTGGAGATAAGTTTGAGGGATGAAGCAAATGACTGCTTAAGCTTAAAAATATTTTAAGCTTACACTGTGACCGTCACTTACATTTGAGAAGGACAGTTTGAACCTACAAGACCGTCACTTACATTTGAGCCATCGATTTTTACACTTATGCCGGGTCGAAGCGCACAAGGACCAGTGTGTGAAGCACATGCAGGGTGATGACGTAAATTTACCATCAACAAGTACGACAAGCAGAATTCGAACTTAAGTGGTGAACCTGAATTGAGATCTTGGGACCGCAGAGTTCTGCTTGCATGAAGTTATTACCTTTTTTTTTTTGGTACAAAGGAAATTAAATTAAAATATAGAGTTTAATACAGACACAGGTGAACAACTCCAGTAGCACCCTGCTATAAACGGTTGTGTGACATAATTTGGGGGCTCTTCTAGATAAACAAAAGCTTTGTTTATTACCACAAAATAGCTTTGTTCTGAGTGTTTGAAGTTTTCACGAAAACCTCATCAAGTCACGAAAAAGACACTCCCATCTTTAGTCAACTACTCCATCTTTACATGCCATTTGATAAAAGCAGTAAAGTAAAAAAGTTGATGCACAGATTCACTCAAAATTTGAACTTTCAAACTCGCTTTTTGTCACTAAATATCGAGTTGTGTTATTAACAAAGTGTCACCAAAAATCATTTGGAGTTTGAAAAAGTTTAAGCAAATATTTAATCTCGATACAGATGTGATATTTATAAATACACATGAACATACAATTCTTTTTTGTGCATCCTAAGAGATTAGAGATTAAAAATGCTTCAAATTTAATAAAAGTTGCTCACTACACCAAATATGGTCATACTATAGATCAATTTCATTACACCATGAAATTGGAGATTAGAGTTTTTATTTTTATTTTTTATTTTTACATATAACCCTTGGCTCCTCCGACATCACATCCTAGATTCGTCCCTGTTGATCGAGATGTATCCATAGAGGGATTCACTAATATGATCAATATCTATCAAAGGAGCACAATGGACTGTATTAAACCAATGCTCTAAGTTAATTCCACCGATATTAAACACCCAAAACTTACATATAACTCGCTTTAACTTTTATGAAATGCGGTATCTACCAAAAGAAAAGGGGAGTTTTGGAAGAAACTTCTTCTTGTTCCTTTCTTCTCTCACGATCCATCCCATATGGTTGCAAGTGAAAAATGCACATGCTGTCAAGAATTGTTGCTGAAAGTGTGTGCAAAAATGTCATTTAGAAATATTTAACGACTATTAATTATCACTGTATAAGGAGTTAGAGAAAGATTCTTACGATCCGGATAACAGCCTAAATCGTTTTATATTTTTTTATTGGGAAAAAGTTACTAGAAGCAGGGGAGGGCATGTGGTCTGCTTCTGCCTGTTTGCTAGCCAGGCCTGGGGTAACTATCATAAGGCCCAGGAAGCTTCAATCTCTTCCTCAATCAGAAAATCAAGCTTATACTTATAGTTATCCCAATGTGGGCCTTCTATAAGGTAAACGCATCCAGTTAGCCTTTCATTGACGGCAACCTTTCCTAGTTAGGCCAATTGGGCCTCTCCAAAAATAAGGTGCCATAAGAGGCGGGTTTTAGGTAAAGTAGCCCAATCCATGTGATCCCTTATGGGCCGGAAAGAATGACCGAGTTTGGCAGAGGAATCGCAATCATAGGAGACCGAAACCTCTATTTTCTTCCTGCCACAATGACAAAGACTTTCCAACTTTATCTCTTTCACTTTCAACTGTTCAAGACCCCAGCTCATGTCAAGCAGATCAGTAACTGTCAAAGTGCTTGCTAGCAAGCAGCTCCGCTCCACCGTCACATTACTTCTCATGCGACGGGCACATTGAACAGAGGCTATCTATTTCGTTCGGCTCTCGAGAATATTTTTCTACTTCTTATTCTAGCGATGAAGTCGGCGAAAGGAGGTAATCGCATTTGACTTGTACGCTATGTGCCAAGGTCGGCTTCAAATGCCTTTTGAATGAGCGAATTACGAAAACATGGTAGTAGCATTCACATCAATGGTGAGAGGACTTCAGTTGTAACTTTGCATGGTTTGTTTAGAGAAAATAATTTAGAGAAAATTACTCTCTAAATTATTGCTGGCTTGTTTAGATCTTTTGAAACAGTTTCCCACGTCCCTTCTTTGGGCAGAGGCCAACCTTTTCGGGTTTTTGTCTTCACCCCACACCTGTTCACGTGACCCCTCTCTTTCTCCTTCCTCGAGACTACCACCCCACAACCTCTCTGTTTTCTCTTACGGTGGTTCAGCTCCAGCAACCTAGGCCATGAGCTCAAACTGAGCTCAAACTTCCCGGATCTCAATCTTCACATTAATGCCACCAATACCCACTTACATTTCCCCATGCCTCCACGACCACCACCACATTTGGCCGCCGCCGCCGCCTCCGTCCTCTTGCTGATATTCGCCACCGGAACAACCGGACACACCTGCTCAACGCCACCATCACCGTGCCCACCTTTCGCATCCACCCCTCCCTTCCCCTTCTCCCTCTCACCCGGCTGCGGCCACCCTTCGTTCCACATCAAATGCGCCACCCCACGCGCCACCATCTCCATAAACAACCTCACCTTCTCGCTCCTCCGCTTTGAGCCCAACTCCACCTCCCTCCTCCTCTCCCCTCAACCCGCCGACACCACGACCACCCACCGTAACTGCACTCCCTCTCGCCCTCTCTCCATCCCGACAAAACCCATCAACCTCTCGGCCTCCCCATTTCACGTCTCAGATTCTTCTTGCTCTCGCCTTTCTGTGCTCAAGCCCTGCCCACCTCCAAATCTCCCAAACTGCAGCCACTGTTCATGGCAATGCAAGCTCATAAAAGACCCGGTTCAACTCCTTCACGAATCATGTGGATCTGCATCGACTCATCCCCAGCTCTCCGAACAAGGCTGCCAAGCCGACATTCTAGACTTCCTAGACAATTTCTTGACATGGGGGATTGAAATCGAGTGGGATGAAAATCAAGACACTTACTTCTCCAAATGCAAAGATTGCCAGTCCAAAAGCGGAGTCTGTGCGTACAATTCAACGGATCCAGAGAAGGAATTTATCTGTGTACTATCCAGATCCCAAGTCTCCCCTCCCTGGATTAGTCAACAACGGCCTAACCGCATTGCTATCCTCTCACTGATTTTCTTGTTCATCTGTTTGTTACTAGTTGCTACTATTAGTACTATTATTGTTCGGTCACGACCGAAGTTGTCTAATACAGAAGAAGATCCAGCCATCTTGTATCTTCACCGCCACCGCTCGGCTAGTCTACTTCCACCTACATTCACCTACGAAGAGCTTGCAGTCTCCACCAATAACTTCGACCCAAAGCGCAAAATAGGCGACGGTGGTTTTGGCTCTGTGTATTTAGGCCAGCTCCAGGATGACCGAATTGTCGCAGTGAAGTACCTCCACAAGCACCAACCAACTATTTCCACCGCCGCAGAAGCTGCCAAGGCCCTTACATCTACAAAGTCCTTCTGTAACGAAATCTTGATCCTTTCCTCAATAAACCACCCAAATCTAGTCAAGCTTCATGGGTACTGCAGTGACCAAAGAGGGTTGCTCTTAGTCTACGACTATGTCCCTAATGGCACACTGGCCGATCACCTCCATGGTTCCAAGAGCTTGTACAGAAAAGGTTCGTTGAAATGGCAAGTGAGAGTAGATATGGCGTTACAAATCGCAATTGTGATCGAGTACCTGCATTATTCAGTTGTACCCCCGATAGTTCATAGAGATATAACTTCTTCGAATATCTTTATAGAGAAGGACATGAGAGTGAAAGTTGGTGATTTTGGGCTTTCAAGGTTGCTGGTGAGAGATACAGAGAGTGTTTGGACAGGTCCACAGGGCACTCCGGGTTACTTGGACCCTGAATATTACAGGTCTTTTCACTTGACTGAAAAGAGCGACGTTTACAGCTTTGGGGTGGTGCTGTTGGAGCTGGTGACGGGGATGAGGGCGGTGGACCAGAGGAGGGAGAAGAGGGAGGTGGCGCTGGCGGACTTGGCGGTGGCGAGGATACAGATGGGGTTGCTGGAGGAGCTGGTGGACTTGGATTTGGTGGGCGATGGGGAGGCAGCGATGGCCGGGGTTGCGGCGGCGGCGGAGCTGGCGTTCAGGTGCGTGGCGGCGGATAAGGACGATCGGCCGGATGCGAGGGAGGTGGTGGCGGAGCTGAGGCGGATTAGGAGCCGCACACGTGGGGTGGTGGGACCTGCTCGGTCCTCGAATTCCACCAATCATGTCGTTCCTGAATCTTGATTGGTTGGGTTGGGCGCCTACTGGTCTTGACTTTCGAAATGTGGAAGCGGGGAAAGCGGCCAATTCACTGTATGTCCCACGTGTACACCGGAAAATGTGCTGACTGTCGTTTAAAAATGTAATTGACATATTATAATTTAAATTTTATTCGGATTTGAAGGAGAAGGAGAAATATAAAAGAAAATGTAGAATATAAAATGAGTAGTTACCTGTAAAAAATGGGTGTTTGTAACTAATTATTTTATAGAGAGTGGGTAATTATATTTTACAATTTTGTCCTCATAATGGACACTTGTCGACACCAGAATGAATTTCAGTGTAACACCAAAATGGTATTATACCAAAAAAGTCTTCTCATTATATATAATATAGATTTATTTTTGAGCGATGGAATTTCAGGCCGTCACTCTTTTTCGTTCACTCTCCGCAATATTTTGCTATTGAACTTCATGGCAAGAAATTTATAGCTCATGCACTCATTTTCGCTCCTCCAACTTCTATAAATTAAAGTATTGGGAACCAGGCGACTAAGAGCGCGTTCGTACCCTGATGTGCTTTTGGATGCCTCGGCCACCTTAGCGCCCTCCACCTCTAGCAATGACCTTCATTCACCGTCAACAAATAAAGAAATTTTTTTTGTAAAAAATTTAATCGGAACAAAAGAATATATATATTAAAAAATTAGAAACAAAATAGGACCTGTAAGCAATCGTGTACTTATCTTAATAACGGGGCGAGTTGGATCTAAATGAGATGGAGCGAAACAACCTAGATCAAAGAGAGAGCATTATGGGGATGGGGCAAATAGGGTTGAGGCGGGTGGGGCGCCCTAATTTGCCATCCCTACACTCATCTCGCTTAGGACGGCCAATTTCCAGGGCAGCATTACATTTTCGTGACAGGAAGACCAGCACCCTGTATTCCAAATGAAAGTGGAACAACCACGAAGTTGTTCAACCAATATATACATTGATACATTTTATTATTTGTCTGGAGAATACAGTGCAGTGGAATTAGGACTCAAATTCACCAAATATCATGATCTTTGATAAGCTTTAAGCCACAGGATCCGGCTGCTTCTCTAGCTTGTTGAAGTATGCAGTCTCTAAAGCGCTGGCCTTCTCACCTACAATCCTAGCTTCCTGCTTACCCAACATTGAATAGCTCCTCTCCTGAACCGAAAACGCAATATGTACGTTCATTTGCATATCTAATTGTGCTCCGAAGACAATTCTCTAAATCTTTGATTAAGCTAACAAAGCATTAAAGCTCAAGTATAAGGCAAGCTATACCAGCAAGCGCCACAAGAATGGGGCTCCTTCTCTCTTCTTCAGCTGTTTCTCAATGACTTCAATTGCTGTTAAGTGCCGTAATCAGGGTTAGAAACCAGCAATGATGAGTTTTCTTTTAAGCAAAGAAAATGATCTCACCCTTCACGGCTTGGCCAGTATTGAGCAACATTACGTAAAAGACTTCGTTGAAGACATCAACCTGCTCATCGGATGCCCCAATTATCTAGCAAACACAAATATAATTTCTTAGTTGCACAGAACGAGAGTGGGATAGGGGCAGGAGCACCTAGCTAAATAAGTGCTATTTATATTTCTATGCTATTAAATGTATATTATGTACATTATATGGGTGGAATATATACACAGCAGAAACACGCATGAATTGTTGTTTACTTAGTATTATACTCCGTCGTACCGAGCTGCTATGTTTTTGTTCAGCAGAATATATAATACTTGCTCAAAGCTTCTTGACTGAAAGACCAGTCATAAAGAGCCTGGCATGCCCACTCCACAGCCATGCATCCTTTGACGAAATGTGCTCTCGGCCTCCCAGCGAAATTACCAGCCTTAGTAAACATCAGAACGAAGAAAAGCTTGGCTCTCTCATATCACAAAGCCTGGCCAGCTTTGTCTTCCTCGTATGGGAAGAATCTGAGGCTACTTAAGTTTGTGATCCCAACCCAAATTCGAAAATCATAGGGAGATTCACGGTCTACCTACAAGAATCCTGCAACTAAGTAGGATTCAAGTACGTCTAGTGATGCATTAGGATATACCTGAGATCTCAACGCATCACTTTATCATATTACCTTACAGTTGATGGCATCAAAGTCTGGACCCAGTAACTCCAGTGCCTGTTTGTCCTCACCCTTTCCATATTTGTATAGGGCCTCTGCGAGCTGGAATGAAAGAATCAAATGATTATAGAAGTGCAGAAACGTATGCATAGTGTATGTACATCAATGCCCGAAGATGGCAGTGCCATTCAGTTTAATAAAATAGCAATGCCACTTCAATTGAAGTCGATGTGCCTAGTAATAGCAGTGCCACATTAAGCCAAAATAACCATGATTCTCTGTTCCAATTTTGGTGAATAGTATTGATAAAGAAGAACCATTCCTTCTAGAAATAGTAAATAGGATGTGGAACATTCAATGGAAATCAACCTCTGACCTGAGCTAATATGAAGGATGCGAAGTTCTTTGAGGTAATCTAAAGGATACAGAGCTGTATAACTTGACTGAGACATGCCTATATGCAGCTTATATGTTGCAACGAAACTGAAACGAAAAAATTAATAACCAGAGGTAAAAAGAGGCCATTTGGGACACACCATCATTCCTCTCTGCATTGAATGTTGCTTCTTTTTGGTCATCATAGAATGTCTAGAAACAAAGACAACAAAAATTTATCGACTATGTAAAATAAACTGCAGCAAAGAGCAAGCAAGATATCCCTAACCTGGCCCTTAAGCCCTTCAACAATTCTTCTGCTTTAGCAGATTCTCCGGTACAAGTTAAGGCCCATAGTGTCAACAGATCAAGGTGCCACTCAAGATACCAAAATGCCTGTAATCGTTGAGCATATCCAATATGCGGAGAACAATTAGTTGAAGAACGTCAGAAATTTCAAATTGTTTTTCATTTGTGCAAGAGGGATGAATAAAGAAATGCACATAAAGATGCTATGGAAGGGCTAGCCCAGTGCAGGAGGCTCCTGTCAAAGCAGGTTTGGCAAGGGTTAGATGTATGCAGCCTTATCCCTACAGTTGCAGAGAAAATCATTCTTGCATTCTGCACATTTATGTGCCATTTCCAGTATCATATTCAGGCAAACAAGGAAATGCCAGGTGGGAAAAGTATATGGTCATTTACTACGGATGCAGCCTTATCCCTACAGTTGCAGAGAAACTCATTCTTGCATTCTGCACATTTATGTGCCATTTCCAGTATCATATTCAGGAAAACAAGGAAATGTCAGGTGGCAAAAGTATATGGTCATTTACTACGGGACGTACTGGCATAACAATTAGAAGAAGTGCAGAATCAATAGGGTATGATATTTTCCTGTTTTCTCTTCCTGTGTTTCTTTTAGCTTTCCCTTTCTTAATTCCTCTTTCGGCGAGCGATGAGCCTAATGAAACTCCATACCCATTTAAGACCTTGCATTGACCAGTTACTGCATTGCTAAAATTGCATGCTTTTCTAACTGATTTTCTGAGGTCCCAGCTTAGTTGGGTGAGTGAATTCTAACTTCATCTCGGGAAGCATAAAAGTTTAAGATTAGGGCATATCTATGTGAGCCAGGAGTCGCACACAGACACTTCATAGATAATTGCAGCACACTTCCAAACACGTGATCCAATACCCAAAAAGGATAACGTCTCTGATACTTCGAAGTACCTTAAGAAAAATCATGTAAACTAACTCACTTGATCTGCCAGACAGCCTGCTAAGATCTTCAGACGGTCCTCAAAGACGTTAATTTCACCACGTACATATACCCGCAACAACAGTGCAACAGCATTTAAATATACCTGGATGACGATAAATAAGAAGTTGGCAGCATATTGAGATGAATTCAAGAAGAATAGAACACCAAATAACATACTTCTGCCTTTATAGCATCACTTCTTTCCAACTCCTTCCAAATATGCTGATCATAGATCTGTCGGACCTTTTCAACGGAAGAATGACCCTCCAAGTAACAGAGAGCAACATGCCACCAATTGTGTGTAATCCTGAACATTAAATATTCTTATAGCCATGATGATATTACCCTTTAAGATATGTTACCGGTTACCATCAGACCTAAATGCTTACATGAAGGATGACAAAGAACCCCATGACTGCGAGCACTCTTGCATGAACTCCACTGCTTCCTTGAATCGACACTCATATTGAAACACATGGCATAGCTGCAAGAGAATCTTTACGTCATGACAACAAGCAACATGATCGAAATATCGGGGGTAGCTATAATATGATAAGATTTTTGCTTTTGAAACATGTGCCGGTTTCAGTAAGACATGAATCAAAAAATGCTTGTATTTCTGATTTTACTTTCATAGAATTCAAGTCCTCAAATTCATGAGCACTGGATGCTATGGTCGAGTGCATAGAGCTTTTACGTGTGCAATGGACAGCACCCTTAGAGTTACTAAAACAGCTTTATTCCTACTATAAATGGTGTAAGATTGTCACATCGAAAGATTGATAAAAGCATAATAAGATCACATTATTTGACTCACAGCATGTTGCACCCAAGGATCTTCCTTGTTGATCTCATATCCTAGCCGTGCAGCTTTCTCTGCATCAGCCATTCTGCCAAGCTCTAACAACGGAAACGCAAGCAGGCCATAAATGTAATTTTCATTTTCATTCATGGGTAGAACCTATTTGATTTATATAGCAAATGAACTCTCATCAATATGGAAGAACTGGAGCTTCTCTGGGTAAGCGAAACAGAAGATGTCAACCACAACGCATATTAACTTCGTACTAATTGCAGTAGCAATGCATAAACAATTGAATAGTTCTACTTAGTTAAAGGTAGTGAAGACTCGATTCTGATTTTGGTAGTAAGGAACCTGCTGAACGAGTTCCAAAGATAGATCAGGTCGACCCATGTAGAATGCTAGCACTTGAGCCCTCGTCAAAGATACCAGATCTTTTGGGAAATGCTTCAATAGCTGCAAGCGGCGGACAATGTCAGACGAATGTTGTGCAAACGCCAAAAAAGAAATACCAAGGCACTGAATGAATTAAAGCATAAGCGAAAATCTTGGTAGACAAACACCTAAAATAGTGTTTCTTTTGTTTCTTTCGGCAATTGTTTAGAACAGTATATAGACTACACAATGAGAAACAAAGTAAAGAGATAGAATGACAGATACCATGTAATCATATTTGCAGAATACGAGTCAAATCCTATTTAGGTTTTTTACATGGATCCAATACTGTAGCAAGTATGATGAATTTCACGGTATTGTGTATCAGATAGTCCATGACGTCTCTTATTTACTCGTGATCATGGCCAGATAATATCAAACCGTTCATTTCAATAAGCAACTGAACTTTTCTGCAAAAATATGGAAATTTTAGTACCAAACTCGATATTGTTAGTTTACTCCATATGCCAAGGAATTCCATTTGAGTTAAGGAACACTATGTCCACCAATAAGCATTATCATGTGACTAGATGGTTTTACTACTAGTTAGTTGAGCAACATAGTGAATGTTGGGAAAACACATTATCAAGCAAAAGAGAAAAATAAAAAATAAGAAAAATCCTCAATAAGACAAGCCCACCTTAAAGTGTGATTCAATGGTAACATCATCATCTCTTTCCGGCGAAATCAAACAAATAATGGCATCAAAAACCGCTCTTTCGTAAGAGGTAGCATGTTCCTAGAAAATGGTAATTACAGTCAATCCTCGAACAAAAAAGTTCAAAGACACTTTCCCCTTTCTGGGTATTAAAAGGCTAAACCTGGGAAAGAGAGAGATAATTACGAGCAGAGACTTGGCAGCTTGGAGGTGGAAAGGAGCACGACAAGGATCAGAAGAACACAAGAACTGACAAGCCAGCATGTTGGCTAAAACGCAGTTTGGGTCATGAATTGGAGCTTCTAGTATCACTGATCTCCTTCTCCCATAGCTCAGTACCTTCATTCCATTAGCATATCTCAAAGACTTAACAACAATACCCAAATACCCACGTGTAAAGTCTCTCTGTCTAAATAAATAATGAAGAAAGGAAGAACCTGTTCATAGTAGGCGTTGATGGAAGAGATGCAGGCATCTGAAGTGGTTTTCACCTCGTATCCCCATTTGTCGAGTTTCACTCTTCCTGCTGCCTCCATTTTACTTCTTCCTCCGTGTGATTTCTCTCCCTGAACAGTGGCGATTGTGCTATCTGTACTACAGATTTATAAGGCGGTCCCGAGAAAAGGACGAAGTCATGCGGGGGCTCCAAAATTAATTTGTCGTTTTTTGGCTGTACAAGATAAGGAAACATTTTGGCTCTGTGGGTCTGTTAGCTAAATAATTTTTGTGATATTTATTTTTTATGTTAAAAAAGTATAGTTAATATTAATCGCTTAATGTATTATCAAAATTGTCGATGAACGTATTTAGTAAATATTACTCCGTACTTGTTACTATGGAAGTATATGAAAGGTTATAGACATCTTCTACACCACGAGTACATGCCAAAATTTGTCCGAGTAATCATATAGTGTGTTTTCTCTTTTTTGAGCGAGGGTATGCAAACATTTTAATAGTTTCATTTTGTGTGACCAAATAAAAAGGCGTATTTTCGAGTGTGTATCGAACCAAAAATAGTGCTTAAAGCGAAAAGTTATAAAGAAAAATATGGTCACTTTTTCGAAATGAAATCAACTTGTAAAGTTGTTACCACAATAACCAGTGAAGTCAACATTTAACAACACAAAATCCGTCCTAAAATTACGTAAAAAAAACTAAAGGGAAGAAAGTACAATAGATAAAGAAAATGACATTGCATCGTCGTTGAGCGGGGAAAAGTCCTTTAGAACGGAGAAAATAATTTAGTCATGGACTTGCATTAAAGACGAGTCGCGCCTAACATGCCTATTACATTTAGCTAGAACTATGTCCTCATATTTGTAAATACCTGTTTTTATTTTTCTTGACATATACTGAATCTTTTGGCATTTGCTTCTTTTTGTAAATTTTTTTTTTAGTTAGATTTTTGGCATTTGTTTAGAGAGGTTATTTCTTTTAATAACGATGACACATATTGGACAACAATTAGGCACCTAATAGGTATCTTTTACATTTGTCACAAAAATGTAAAAGAAACTCATTTTTTGATAGAGCATTAAAATATTATAACTAGCACTAACTTGGCCTCTGGTATCCGGAAAACATTTGTTTATTTGGACATCTATTGTCTGATAAATCTAAGAAAGCATAAAATTTAATCATAGTAGGGTATCTACTCACAAGGTATTATTCCTGCCTACTAGTCTACAAGTGGCCGAAATGGAATATATTCCACCAGGGCACAAGGTTGAAGTTGCTCAAACATCCAAAGATTAAAGAAGGGAGAAAGAAGTTAACTTTAATGAAGAGGATAAGCATATTCATGATCTGAACAAGAATGTGCATCAAGAGTTCAAAACTTGCCACATAAGGTGATGACTTTGTTAGTAATGTCTCGTGCCCAAGGTGATGACTTTAGCTTTGTTCTTACTCGGGTCGAATTATGAGATTCTCTATTATTTCACGCTATAAGTGAAGACGGATGTTAATATCTCAATCTCACTTTCAAATGAGATTAAGTCTTATACCCAGTAGGCTTCTTTTCTTGAATGTACTTTTGTTTTTTCCAAATATCATATTCAAAGTCACTGGTCATTTTCTGAGAAAAATGGAGTTCAAATTATATATATATATATAGGACTAACACATCATCACCCATTACTTGATTTCATTAATAAGTACCAAATACCAATAAGACTACTACAATTTGGTAACCAATCCACTGCCCCTGTACGATCTATCTTATTACTACTTTGCAAGAATGCCAGAGGCATGACAGACATAAACAATACAACCCCAAAAACATAAAAAATCACAGGCATTTTACTTGGAAGAGGCTTTTAGCCTGGCCTGAAACTCCTTATAATGCTCTACAAGCTTCTCAGGCTCTGGCAAGACATCCTTAACAGCAACATTTGAAGAGAACCTCGCAGCCCATTCTGCTAGCCTGGGGGTTTTAGTTTCATCAAGCAGCTTCACGTTGGCAAGTATCTCCACTGCCCCAAGCCAGCCCAAGAAGCATCCTAAAGCAATGTCAAGGTAGCCAATGTTATCCCCACCAAAATAAGCCTTCCCTTTGCTACACTTCACAAATGTCTCCTCCAGCAGCACCAGCCCTTCAACAATTCGCTCTGCCAGTGCTCTTGCCTCCTCTCCTATTACTGTTCTGAGCTCCCTCACCAATGGAAACCACTGAAACAATAGTGTGTTGTTACTCAAAGTGCAAAAACTTGGACAAAAGCAATCCATTCATACCTGAATTTGAATCTTTTTCTATCTTAAGCCGCGGAAAATAACAAAATTTTACACAGTACAACCAAGTTTGCACATTGATGTGGCAGCTCACTGCTGGTTTTGTGAACGGCTCATCAAATACTTAACAGGAAATCAGTTGGCTAATCACAGAAATCTTCTCCGGAGCACTGCATTGAGATGCTATACATTGCGCGTACAATTACACGTTTCTTTAACGACAGTTTTGTCAAATTTAAGAGGTAAAACAACTTATACTGCAGAATGCATAATTTAGGACTACAAAGAACAATTCTATGGTTGGCACATAATTGCTTTTTCCCATTAATTGTTTATGTCTCTACAGTATGTAGCTTGTAGGTCCGCTTGGAATGACTATTTGGTCTTAGTAAATGCTAATGTAAGTGTAGGCAGACTAGTTGACAACCCAAATGAGGGTACGTAAAATTAAAGAATATGGTTAGTATTTTGTGCAGCCAGATTCACACACCAGAGGATATTCAAGAATTTGAAATAGAATGACTTTCAA
The DNA here is from genome assembly GCA_033065855.1 of Escallonia rubra. Classification (NCBI taxonomy): domain Eukaryota; kingdom Viridiplantae; phylum Streptophyta; class Magnoliopsida; order Escalloniales; family Escalloniaceae; genus Escallonia; species Escallonia rubra. Next base: position 123,609 of record JAVXUO010000620.1, on the reverse strand, counting down.
ATGAAGCATCCATTCAGTTCAAAACAATATGTGAACAAAGCTAAATCTAACCAAAAAGAGATGACCAAATTGACAACAATCCTTCCCATTTTTAATCATCTGCAGAACCATATCGCATGCAGTCACAGATCAGTTCTGCCACTACTAACAGTATAATGTGACAACTATTTGTACCCCAAAGCATAATTGTCGCTATTTATCACCTCTTTTTGTCACTAAAAAGGAATTTTCGCGACAATTGTTTGCCTTAAACGAGGGTGAAGTAGCGTACCTTTTCGTCAATGTAAGCTGCCCAAAATCGGGCCACGGCACGGTCATAGGGATCCGATGGCAGGATGGAGGGACCATCAGCCCAGACCTCATCTACATACTGGATGATGACAAGGGTCTCGCAGATGGTCTTGTCCCCATGGAAGAAAACCGGGATCTTCTTGTGAACCGGGTTTGATTTCAGGAGGAGCTCGCTTTTGGGAAGGTAACTCTCCACGACGAACTCATAGTCAATGGACTTGACGCTGAGGGCAATCTGAACCCGGTTCACGTATGGGCTTGGCCATATTCCCAGAAGCTTTACATCAGTTTTAGTCGCCATGGACAATCTTTCTTGAAAACTTGAGGTCTCGGATGTTAAACGGAAAAGCCGGTAGATAAATGTTTGTACGATGTAATCAGTCAAAGGAGAGAACGGTGACGTAGGGTCTGATGTATACGAAGGAGGTGATCAATTTGGAGTGAAATTGCTAATTGTCGCTGGAAAGGTAGATCCGTCGATTCCTTTTTGGTGACGAATTTAACTTGAATAGATTAGTAGGGCAAAATTAGCACAAAAAGAAAAACCAATTAATAATGGATGCGCTAAAATTTTTCATCCTGTTCAGTTGACTTATCAACCGCTATCAAAATCTTTCGCCTTCAAAAACTTATTTAGTGACATTTTTTCTTACAACTGTTGTTCATACAATGGAGCTGAGTTCGATTCTTCTTAATTTTATCGATCAAAATCGCTAGATGAGAGTTATAGTTTGTAGATAGCAAAATTCACATCTCATGTGCCGCTACTTATGTTTTTATGATGATATTTTATTCTTTTCTGACCTTTGGCTTTGAAGAGTAGCAAAATAGGTATAAATGCAGCCCTTCGTCTTTTTCTTTTCTTTTTTCATTTTTGAGAGCATTGTCTAGAACAATATTTAAATTTAAATCCAAAAGCATATTTATGTAATCTCTTATTAACCGACTTTATTTGACGTTTAAAGTAAGTGGGAGACAAATTTGAAGGACAACACTTGGAATTATCCTGCTACTTAGATAATTATACTGTGTGTATCTCCTAAGAATTGAAGATTTTTTACTTTACTTTGTAATCGTTTGCCAATGCCTGATAGGGGAGCTTATTTTTTCTAGTATAACCGATAATTTTTTACCAGTTGCCAATACTTGCTACTCAAGACAATTTAGGCGATGGCAAGTGGTGGCGGACGTGATGGCTGGCAGTGGCGGATGGGATGGCGAAACGCGGTGGGTGTGGTCGCGAGTCGTCAGAGCTAAGTAAAATTGTAGATTATCAATTGTATGGTTGGTTAGGCACCCATTTAAATATGTGGGTTGTTGTACTTCATAGTTACTAACCCACTTATACTCACTTGTTTAATGGATGAGTTTGGGTGACTTTGAAGGGGACGGATTTAGACAGGTAAATAGGTTACGTTTGTATAATACTTATGAATACAATCAATGAGTCATCTAAAAGCCAAATTACAATTATTGTTTGCAAGTAATCATCTGCCAATAGAATCAGAACATTTACCCCCACACTGCTTTAGCAACTTTGTTTAAGATAATAATAATGGAGACTCAGAGCCAATCAAGGGCATGTTAACTTGAAGGAGCTCCGAGTGCGGCTCGGTACCTCTCAACGAACTCTGAAAGCTTGTTTGCGAGTTTTTAGGAGAGAAAGGGAAGGAAAAGAAAGGAAAGTGACTACTTTCCTCCCTTTTCTTTAGTTTGTGAGTTTTTTTAAGGAGAGAAAAGAAGAGAAATGGGAGGAAAGTTTGGGCTTCTTTTGTCTCTAAATCATTCCTCCCAAAATTGGGAAGAAACAGGAAGAAAGGAAGCTCTCATAAGTAACATTTTAATAATGCTTATATTACTCTTAAGACAATGAAGACTAAATTTTGAATGACTTCTAGGTTTTAAGGTTTCTTATGGAAGCTTATCACTTTATTTACAATTAAGTGATTGTTTTAGATGTTAGAGTTGACTCATAACTGATTATTTTGCTTTTGGTGTGACATTAATTAGATTTAGACGTTGGGATGCTTGTCGTGATCTCATGGTTATTTTTGTTTTTTTACATGATGAAATTAATCAACTATGTAAGGCTTATGACATTAGTATGATATGTATTTTGTACGATTTATCGATAATTAAATTATTTTACAAACAAAATCATGTTTTTTTAGGATCATACATTCTTAATCTTTGTTAGAATCATCACAAATTAGTATAAGGGTATATACGTAACCATAGTATAAGGGCATATACGTAACCATGTGTCTTTGCTTTTCCTTTCTGCTTAACTCACAAACAAGAGAAAAGAATGATACTTTCTTTTCTCTCTTAAACTCACAAACAAGAGGAAGGATAATTGTTTTCCCTTCTCTTCCTTTCTCTTCTTTTCCCTTCTCTTCCTTTCTTTTCTTTTCTCTCGTCTCAAAACTCACAAACAGGCTCTAAAAGCTCCTCAGGCTGAGGCATGATACCCTTGACCATCTCATTCTCATAAAACCTCGCGGCCCGTTCTGCCAGCCATGGCGTTTTGGCCTCGTCAAGGAGTGTCACATCTGCCGTTATCTCTCCTGCTCTCAACCACCCCAGGAAGCAGCCAAGAGCAACATCAAGGTACCCAATCCAAACAAGGTTAGCCAACAATCTTGCCCTCAGAAGCATGACGATTCAATGGTTCTCATGCATTCTTTCTCCACCTATTCCAACCGCAAATGAGTCCTCGAGCAAACTCCTCGAGCAAACACGGCTTTGGAGATGGAGAAATCAGAAGGTGTTTCACAAGTTGGAGTTAAATGTCAAGGAGTTAGCAAAAATGGTCCAAGTGGCGTACGGCCATTACAAAGATGCAGTCCTCCGTCAATCAAGTTCCAGATTTTCTATCTCCTCTAGATTCAATCCCCCACCCCTCTGGTACTGTGTAAATTTTGACGCAACTATTAGAGCGACAAGAACCATACAGGCGGCTATCATTCGAGATCATAATGGAAATATTGTAGCTGCTATCTCTACAGCCAATGAACCTATGGATTCTATCACAGCAGAAGCTTTGGCATGCCTTACTGCAATTGATATCGTGCTGAAGCACAAATACACTCATGTGATTTTTGAAGGAGATGCTCAAGTGATAGTGAACTGGCTCAACAACATCGATCAACAACCGAATTGGAATTGCTATACCACAATTGTTGAAGCCCGAGAGAACCTCAAGAAGTTTATATGCTGGGATGTCTTAAAAGTAAGTAGAAGTGTTAATAGCTTAGCCCATAATCTAGCTAAGTGGGCGGATGTATCTATCTAACTGTTTTGGCTTGGTTCCCTCTTCATCCTTTGGGTCTCTTTTGTTATTGGGTGATATTGGGAACTAGGAACCATCTTTCGCACTCAATCAGTTTTAATGCAATGTCTTGATTAAAAAAAAAAAAAGGTACCCAATGCTGTCACCACCAAAGTAGGCCTTGCATACACTTCCTCCAGCAACACCAAAATTTGTTGTGCCAAAGCTGCTTTTGCCTCCTCTGCTGTCGCCATTCTGAGCTTTACCAGTGATGGGAACCACTACAAATTCAAGAAGAACAATGATTGGAGACCAACAATACACGGGAATGAACGCAATTGCACTTGAGATTGGTTCGAATTAAATGTTTAAAACTTAACGCTCCCTAGTAAGCTCAACTAGCAGATCTCTTGAGCTCGATACATAGAGCTCGTTTAGGAATGTATAATGACTTTTTTATAAGAAAGCTTGTCTTTACAAAGTTAATGAGCTAGGTCCTCGACACGAGCTCATTCATCAACTGTGTTAGATCTCGTTGGAGTCTCAGATTCGAGCTTTGCTCAACTCAGCTCATTTACTGCCCAAACTAGAAACGTGTCACATAGGTAGTGTGAAAACATCTATCTCAAAACCAATTAGAAATGTAGGGAGAGGCGTACAAGACTTATATATATATCGAAATATTGATTGTTATTTAACCGATGCGGGATTGATACGTGTTGTGTAATTTATATCTCTCAACACGTCCCCTCACGTCTGACCCGACTAATTTTTTAGTGGGCCTAGCATGTAGAGAATTGACGGCGAGAAACTAATTTTTGAATTGTCTGCTAGGCCTGGATCAACCAGATCTGATACCATAAAGAAATGAAGAATTGTATTCATTTGTGTGTGTTTACGGAATGACAAAGCATGCCTTTATATACACCATAGCAAGCAATTTAGATCCTAGAATTAGGGTAGTTTAGATCCCAAGATCAAGCTAAAATCTCCTATAAGTCAACTGTTTGGATCCTAGAATTATAGTAATTTATTAGATCCTAAGCTGAAATCTCCTGCAAGTCAACTGTATTGTTTTCATGAATAGGAGATTCTGCTTTAGTTTAGTTACAAGAGGCCTTTCTTCTCTGCCTAGATGCCTTTGCAAAGGAGCCAAAAGTATGGTCAAAAGAAAGGACTGAAGTCGGCATTTGGCTTCATGCAGCAATCTCTGCTCAGTTCCCCCACGCACGCTCAGCACTTTTACTGTGGACAATTGAGTTTTAGCAAAATCTTCACAAGTCACCAAATTTAATGCCAAACTTTCTGATGCTCAAGTTTTCAATTGCAACTACAGAAGGTTGAGATTAATTAAAATTGCTATTAAACTAATATAGGTAGTTTTAACATCATTCGGACATGTAAAGATAGGGTCTAACAAAGGGTTATTTTAGTTAACCCCTCCGTAGAAAAGGAAAAAAAAGGAATGAAATCAACGACGATAAGAGACTAAAGCGAGCAGCAGGTGTATGATCTCCTAGAAGTAGATCTTAAAACTTTTTAATTTCGCCTTTCAAACACACTTAAAGGAATTATGCCTGATGTCCACGTTCTTGGCGTCCTCCTGTCACAGCATAGGTGCTATCTAAATCCGTCGCAATTAGCTCTAAATATTACGGGATTCGTGACTAAAGGCCACAAATCAGGTTATAGCTACAATTGACAGAGCAGTTTCTTTCTTGAAGAAACTTTAGACCAATCTCACAAAAACATGATGATCATCTTTGACAACAAACAAGATGGATACAAATTAGATAAGGGTCTGCTAATAGATCCTGAATTCATACACAGAACAAAGATGGAAAGGAAAAGGAAAAAAACGTCAGTTTGAAGAAGCGTTGGCAGCTTTGGCTTGATACCCCTTAAGGATCTCTATAAGCTGCTCAGGCGGTAGCAAGACATCCTTAACAGCATCATCAAGAGAAAACCTCACGGCCCATTGTGCCAGCCCAGGGGTTTTGGTTTCGTCGAGCAGCTTTACATCCGCCAGTATTTCTCCTGCTCTCAGCCAGCCCAAGAAGCTTCCTAGAGCGATGTCAACGTAGCCAATGCTATCTCCTCCGAAGTATGCATTACCTTTGCTACACTTGACAAACGCCTCCTCGATCAAAGCCATACCGCCAACCATTTGCTCCAACGCCGCTGCCTTTGCCTCCGCTCCTTGTGCTGTTCTTAGGCATCTCAACATTGGAAACCACTGCATGCAATTGTTTGACATAGTTCAAATTAAGACGGCAATAACAGATACTTCACCACAGGACATCTCATACAAAATTATCATCACAATGAGGTAATAACAGCATTCATAGCCCACGGCAAGCTCTTCTTACTAATGACACATTCTTCCCAAATTTAAAGCTTAAATTCTTGTGCTCATGCATTTCATTAGCAGCAGATATTACTAATTAAGTCACTTGAGTCACTTCTTTCGCATGGTCTACTACAATAAGCTGTAACCTGCGAATCCCTCAACTATGGAGAGGATCGGATCCACAATCTATTAGGTATCTCCCTAAATCATATATGCCTTGGTGAAGCATTTTGATTTTCTGAACTAAGTGAAGCATACCTTATCATCAATATACGCTGCCCAAAAGCGGGCTATGGCACGATCATAGGGATTGGATGGGAGGAAGGGAGGACCATCAGTCCAGACCTCATCGATGTACTGGACGATGACAAGCGACTCGCAGATGGGCTTCTCGCCATGAAAAAAGACCGGGATTTTCTTGTGAACCGGGTTCGATTTCAGGAGGAGCTGGCTTTTGGGTTGTAGAGTTTCTTGGATGAACTCGTATTCAATGGACTTCAAGTTGAGGGCAATCTGAACCCGGTTCGCATACGGGCTTGCATGTGCACCCAGAAGTTTTACATTAGTACTTGTTGCCATAACCACTTATCAAGGAAGTAGGAATGCTAAAGACAGAGCTGTAGTTTTATACACAATGCCTTTGGTGGCCTTTCCTGGTAGTGAAAGTCTACAAAGGCTTAAAAAAAGATAGCACACTTCATATGATCAGATGAAACAAATTGAAGCTCAGTAATAGATGCCTCCTGTTTACTCTCTAAAGTTGACTTCTTCCCTGGGTAGGGAGATAAGATTATTTCCAACCCAAGTTTTGTCCATATGTATGACTATCGTGACAATTTATGGTTTATCAACAACTGATTTTGTCTCATATATGAGTAGCAGAGTCCATTGCAGGCGAAAATGTGATTATTTTTGCTAAGCAGAGGATTGGAATATATAGGGGATCCTTATCCTCGATTTATCAAGTATCTTAAGGAAGACGAGTTAGATCTCGTATCAATCTTGTGCCACATCAAAGGTCATGAGTATCACGAAGATCATTGCTAAGGTCTTGGTTGGTTTACTGCAACGCTATTGACAATGTTGTCGATCTTACTTTAGGTCTTACTTGTCGGCTATAGTTTCTTTATACTATAGAGCAAAATGTGGTGGAGACAATAACATAAAGCGGAGACAATAACTTAACATAATTTCTCTTTTTCACTTTTAAATGTGTGATTACTGAATCTAAATTGGCCTTTTTAAGCACAACATACAAGTTTTGCTGATGTGCCAACCAATATGAAGAACTATGCTTCTGTCCTGAACAGCTTAAGAAGCTCAATAAGCTTTTCGGGCTCAAGAAGGACATCCTTAACGGCATCATCTGAACACAACCTCGCAGCCCATGCTACAAGCCTCGGTGTCTTGGTCTCGTTAAATAGCTTAGTATTGCGGAGTTTCTCGACCACCCTAAGCCACCCCAAGCAGGACCCTAGAGTAATATCAAGGAACCCAATGCTATCCCCACCAAAGTAAGCCTTCCCTTTGCTACACTTGACAAACACCTCCTCTAATAAGGCCAATCCTTCACGCATGGTCTCCATCACAGCTGCCTTTGCTTCCTCTCCTTGTGCCCTTTTTAGCTCCCCTGTTAATGGATACCACTGCAACAATATCAACATACAATTGCAGGAATGTTAACACCATATATCTGGGCGAGTCCAACTGGGGTGCATTTCAATCTGCAGATGCATCTTGTCATAAATGTCATATAGGATCTAACTATGCCAGAATTTTTCCTTATCAAAAGCCTGTCATGTAGCACTATAATTAAAGCTGGACCGCTTATTGTTCCTCAGCTCATCTTATATGATGTGAAATTCACGTTAACTTCAGCAAGTCTAGTTCTAAATGAGATGAGATAGGATTGTTCAAGACACTACGAGCAATGTTTCCCTGATTTGCCTCTTATTCTCGTCAAAGTGCGACTCATGAAAACTCAAATTTTAAATTGCAAAAGCTCGAAAGTTTAAGCTTTAGCTGTAGTTGACCCGTTCTATGGAAATAATTTTTATTGAGAATTGTCATGTAGATATGTAGCATAAGTTCTTGATTAACAAAGTCACCACGATGGTGGAAGATGAGCCATACCGTACCATCGATATAACCTGCCCAGAAGCGAGCTAAGGCACGATCGAATGGATCAGATGGGAGGATGGAGGGACCATTAGTCCACACCTCATCAATATACTGAACAATGATAAGAGACTCGCAAATAATCCTGTCTTTATGGAAAAAATCGGGATCTTTTTGTGAACTGGGTTTGATTTCAGGAGTAGTTCACTTTTGGAACCCCAATTAGTCTCTTCGAGAAACTTGTAACAAACAGATTTCAGGTTGAGGGCGATCTCAACCCTGTTTGAAAATGAGCTTGAACGTAAACCAAGAAGAATCACCTCACCTGTAGACATGGCCGACTAGTATACTGACAAGAGTTACTTTGCAATAATTCTTTTTTTTTGATAAACATGAGAATAGCATTGGTAATTTAAAGGATTACAAACGGTCCCAGAGGTAGCCATAAAGGCTTTTACAGACAAAATGACGTAGACGTCATGAAACATACTAAAAATAAAAATAATAAACAGGTGACAAATATGAAGCCTATATAGGGGAATGGCCTTTTTCTTCCCTTTTTACAAGACGAAACCTAGTAGACTGCGACCTTTCGTGATTCTCACAAGAATTTAAAGACAAACAATGCTTACAAAAGAGGTTGAAACTTCACCTATCATGGACAAACTGTGCTCTATTCGGCTTCTTAGTTTGACTTGTTTGTCGTGTCTTTTTCTAGTTCAATCTTGTGTGCACAAAAGAAAATTGAAAAGAAGAGGGAGAACTTTTTTATGAGAAAAATAAGTTGTCAATCGCCTAAAGGTACTTCTGCCGTAAAATATGTGCTCCATGACTTATCCTAAAATATGAAAGCTGGAAAATGGCCTAGAGGCCTACATACTCCAATAGATTCTGGTACACAGTGCACTAGGGGACATTATTACTTCGAGTGATGCCAAAATCTACAATATACTGCGAATTAAATCAAGATATCTTTCTTCAAGTACATAAAAACGAGATATGATCCCTAATACGTTTAAAACATTTACAATGGCACATGATCAGTCAACAACTTAAACAAAGTAAACCAATATCCCAGAAAGGCAGGTAGTAGGAAAGATACAAAGTGATCCAAAGGCTGCAAACAGACAAATTATCTTGCAAGATAATTCGACAAAAATCATCATAAGCTGGTTTACTACTTTGCATCAGCTTTAATTTTGGCTTGAATTATCTTAACAAACTCTATAAGCTTTTCAGGCTCAGGCAAGACATCCTTGACAACATCATTTGAAGAAAATTCCACAGTCCATCGAGCCAGTTCGGGGATTTTAGTCTCATCAAGCAGCTTAACGTCTGCCACTATCTCTGCCATCTTCAGCCAGCCTAAAAAGCTTCCGAACGCAATATCAAGGTACCCAATACTATCCCCACCAAAGTAAGCCTTCCCTTTGCTACATTCTACAAATGCCTCCTCCAACAATGCCAACCCTTCAACTACCTTCTCAATCAGTGCTGCCTTTGCCTCTTCTCCTTGGGGCGATAACAGCTCTCTCAATGATGGAAACCACTGCATTGATTTGGATTACAAAATTAAGACCCAAGTGCAATATCTAAATGCTTTGCTGACAGAATCTTAATGTAGTTGAGTGCAATATTTAATCCTTTTGTGTTTTTTCCCTCGGCTTGTATGAAGTTTGGACCTAAATTCTCAAAGAAAATGATAATCGCACGTCACTTACATGCTACTATTGTCACTTTATTTATTTATTTATTTGGACGGTAGGCGTGTCTTCGGATCAGCTTTCTCGTCAACTGAGACTGTCCCCCATCTGAACGATCTTAAAGGGGCATTCCTGATCGGCTTTGTGCATCCAAAGAAATGTAATTTTCGAGTACTGGTCCAATTTGAATTCAGGAAGTAAAGGAAGGGAGCAAACCGTATGTTATCACTAAATAAGCAAAACGTGTCAATATATGCTTTACGAGAGTCACTACCGATATTTTAGGTGACAATAGTTCAATTTATTTAAGAAGAAATGCTTCTATTTTTATTATTTTAAATCTTTTGTTGTGTTCTAAATATGGTTTCATAGAGTTGGTGAAGTATCCTAGAGCCACCATAGCTTCAACCATGTCATTTTGACTAAATTATTAATGTCATTTCTCTTCTTTTTCCTTATATCAACACTAATATTGTGCAACTTCCACATTTCAATTTTTTACGACCAAAATTTGGTACAATGATTCTTCAAGAGAAATAACATAGAAGGGAGAATAACATACCTTCTCATCAACGTAAGCAGCCCAAAAGCGACCTACGGCACGATCGTAGGGATCAGATGGGAGGATGGAGGGGCCATTAGTCCATTCCTCGTCAATGTACTGAACGATGACAAGGGACTCACAGATGGTCTTGTCACCATGGAAAAAGACCGGGATCTTCTTGTGAACCGGGTTGGAGCTAAGCAGGAGCTCGCTTTTGGGGAAGAACTTCACTTCGATAAACTCGTAGTCAATGGACTTGACATTAAGGGCTATCTGAACCCGGTTCACATATGAGCTTGACCAATAACCCAGGAGCTTTACATCACTCTTTGCCATGATTAATAGCCAAGGAAGTATGCTGGACACTAAGCAGTGATGGCTATGTCAAGTTTGGGCCGAGATAAGTTCCAGGGATGAAGCAAATGACTGCTTAAGCTCCTATAAATATAGGGGGTCAGCATAGCAGGACACTGTGACGTATGCAGTGATGTACGAGGAGGTCAGTTTGAACCTGAGGAAATGGATTGGAAGATGAGACTTCTCTTACGAGAAAGTTAGTAAAGAAAAGGGGGCACAATTGACTAGCATAACAAAAAAAGGTGAAGAAAACCTTAAAAAATCTATCTCAGCTGGTTCATGGAGATGGGAACTTTCCTTGTCCCCCATCCTACTTTAATCTGTATGTCAAATTGTCAATGGTGAATCCATGTATCGTCGATCATTGTACCAAAAACATAAGAGAATTCTATGCCTTTTGATCAGGAAGATCCCTAATTCATATACAGATATAAGTGAAATTTCTCTTGGTACTACGACGTTAGAGATATATGTCTCCAGTCTCTTATATAGAAATAATCAATTATTATTTAATTGACATTTATTTAGTAACGTTTAGAAAATTGTGATATCCCACATTAAATGCAGGATGATTTGTGATTGGCCTTATAAGATCCTGCTTATGAATTCGTAAGTACCTACTTGACTAGCCATTTTGAGAGAGACATTGTCCTGTGGTGAGACCGTGAACCAGGTTGTTACAAAAATGCCTGACAAAAATGTCATTGAAAGTGTAAAAAAAAATTCTACAAAAAAATATATAGCAACAATTTATTACCGCCATATGGGGAGTTCTGATAGCAGCCAAAATTCATACATACAAATAGCGGAGCAAACACTATTTTGCTATTAAAAATAATCATTTGAGCTCCTTTTAAGTATTTGAGCTCTATAAGTGTCGCTAAAGTGATTGTATAGAGACACTTGAGAGATCTTCGGCAAGAAAAGTGGAGTTCAAATTACTAAAAGTGAAGCTTCAATTTGATTGTAATTACTAGTCGAGAAATCCAGACAAGACCTATATACATTATATTCATTTGTTATGTGGCCTGCATCGAAATTTCAAGAATGTGAATAACCAATAAGTTATCTATAGATAAACAAGTACATGAAGCAAGCAGCCTAGTGACCAAGACTCTTATTATCCTGGAATCTTGAGAAGTATGATGTTTCCAACTATAGATCACAAAATGGGAAAAAGGATGCCAAGTATAAATGCCAAATGCAAGAATGGGCTAGTACATGAAAATGGTTTAGCTTAATGACGATTATGATCTTACCTGACCAATACTTTGTTCCCCTCCATTCCATAGGAAGTAGAAAAAAGAAGAGACTAGCAACATTTTGCAAGTTTTGCTAAAACTGCAAAGTGACAATCTTGTGAAATCCTGAAGGGAAAAGCGGGGCCATCTTGAGCGACCATTTATAATTAATATATTTTTTAGGTGAGCGTCACTCGGGCTTGGGTTGCATAGAAATTCATTATGGAAACTGTAAAAATTTACTCGTGCTAACAAAATTATGACAAAAACACATGAAATGTAGTAAAAACTACTCTGTACTAGCAAAAGCACATGGATAAAGATTTCTGGAAAGCACCACTCCTGATTCTCCAAAACTAATCCAAAGTGCGCTTAATCAGCCAGGTGACATGAATAAAATCACAGGCATTTCAGTCACTTTGCAGCAGCTTGGGGTTTAGCTTGTAACATCTTGAGAATCTCTACAAGCTTCTCAGGCTCTTGCAAGACATCCTTAACATCTTATATGTAACATCTAATAATTCAAAACAACAATTCCTTGACAACGATTTCACATAGATTAAGAAATCACTTAACAACAATTCCGAGTTTCAAGAGCCACAATATTCCCAATCTAAGAGGCCAAATTGACATATTTTATTTTATAGGGGAAAAGCCACGAACTTCCACTCGATTAGAAAACCTAAAGGCGTTGCAAATTAAAGTAAGAGGACTATCTACAAGCTGTTTTTCTTATAGTGAAAGCTAGAGTTCCACCTAAAGAAAATATCACAAGCACATAATGAAAGCCGGAAAATGGCCTAAAGGCCTACAGACTCCGATAGACTCTGGTACACAGTACACTAGGGAGCATTATTACTCCGAGCGATGCCAAAATCTACAAACAAGTCATATGTTACAACCGAATAATGGTTGGTACATACACTGTAAAATAAAATAAAATATGTTTATTAGGCAAATAAAAAGAAGTTATCGTCCCCGATACGTTTAAAGCGGTTACAAGGACACATGACTAATCAACAACTTAAACAAAGCAAACAAACATGAAATATCCCAAAAAGGTGGATAGTAGGAAAATCGTCATAAGCTAGTTTACGACTTTGCAGCAGCTATGACCCTGGCTTGAAATATCTTGAAATACTCTATAAGCTTTTCAGGCTCAGGTAAGACATCCTTGACAACATCATTTAAAGAAAATCTCACGGCCCATTCAGCCAGTCCGGGGATTTTAGCCTCATTAAACAGCTTCACGTCTGCCATTATCTCTACCACTTTCAACCAGCCTAAAAGGCTTCCGAATGCAATATCAAGGTACCCAATACTATCCCCACCAAAATAAGCCTTCCCTTTGCTACATTCTACAAATGCCGCCTCCAACAATGCCAACCCTTCAACTATCTTCTCAATCAATACTGCTTTTGCCTCTTCTTCTTGGGCCAATAGCAGCTCTCTCACTGCCGGAAACAACTGCATTGATTTGGATTACAAAATAAAGACCTGAGTGCAATATCTAAATCCTTTGCAGACAGAATCTTAATGAAGTTGAGTGAATCAGTTAAATGCTTCATTCTATGTTTTTCTTTTTTCTCCTTCTCTTGTATGAAGTCTGGACCTAAATTCTCAAAGATTACTATTGTCACTTTTATTTTCTTTCTAATTTGGACAGTAGGCTTATCTTCAGGCTGACCTTATGGTCAACTAAGATTGTCCCTTTCAGACGATCTAAAGGGCACATCTCGATATCGGGCCGGTGCATTCAGAGGAATATGTTTTTCGAGTGTTGGCCTAAAATCTTAACCCAGGAAATCAAGGAAAAGAACAATCGGTATATTGTCACTAAATAAGTAAAACATATCAATATATGCTTTACGATATTTTAGGTGACAATAGATCAATTTATTTAAGAAGAATGCTTATATTTTTATTGATTTAAATCCTTTTTGTGTTCTGAATATGGTTTCACAGAGTTTGTGAAGTATACTAGATCCAGGATGGGCCGTAGCTTCAACCATATCATTTTGACTAGTTATTAGTGCCATTTCTCTTGTTTTTCCTTATACTAGCTAATGTGCCCGTGCAAATGCACGGGATGCGATTTAATTTGATTTTATTGCTAATAACATATTTTAATATAGCCTATTAATTTCAAAGTTCTAAAAAACAAAGAAAGATAGTTATTTTCAAAGACAAATGAGGTAATTCAACTATGCATCTTGAACGGAATAGTTGACATTACTCAAGGTACGTAAGTTCCTCCAATACATTAATCCACGTCCTACTGAATTATAGTAAAACTGAGAAAAGATTTAAGCCAAACTTTGATTTTAGATCATTAGCGAAAAAGAGTGTAGATTTAGTTTTACTTTTTCTCAATCTTTTTATGTAAAATATTAGCCAATCCACATATATCCTATAGTCACGCCTTATATATTCTTTCATGAGAAGTACAGTATTACATATGCTCTTAGATTGGTTCATTCCATTAAGAAGTTCAAACTTCAAAATTTATGTTAAGAAAAAAGATGTATGACAATTTTCACAAACATGCTGATTTTGTAGTCCTTTTACCCTCACCAATTGTTTTGTGTACCACAATTTAACAAAGAAAGCTTGCATGTTTTATATAACGATAGGTCTATTTGCCTCTTTTAGTGACAAAAGGGTGTAGGCTCAGCGAAAAAGAGCGTAGATTTAATTTCACTTTTTCTCTTTCTTTTTGTGTAAAATATTGACAAATCCATGAATAGTCCTACAGTCATATCGTATATATTCTTCTATGAGAAGTACAACATTACATGTGCTTCATGTTTTATATAACGATAGGCCTATTTGCCTCTTTTAGTGACAAAAGGGTGTAGGCTCAGCGAAAAAGAGTGTAGATTTAATTTCACTTTTTCTCTTTCTTTTTGTGTAAAATATTGACAAATCCATGAATAGTCCTACAGTCATATCGTATATATTCTTCTATGAGAAGTACAACATTACATGTGCTTTTAGATCCGATAAGAAATTGTTCAAACCTCAAAGCGGCCTCTTGGCTAAAGAGAACTTTTTGATAATTGTACATGGGTACCAAAACATGATCGGCGGAAAAGCTCCTCTAGTGCAAACATTAAGAGTTACTATTCCTAGGACAGATTTTACAAACGTGCATGTTTTGTCAAAGAACTAAACGTAGAATCGTCATTTGTTAATATGAATTACCAGTTGTCTGGTTAGAATTCTCAACATTATTTGTCCCATTATCTTATACTAATACACCAACACCTTACTGCTACCATTTTCATTAAATAGTCTCCATTATTGTCACCAACCATTATAGTTATTACCATCTTTACAGTTCCCGCCATTACTATCACTACTACCGCCACTTCCGTTGTATAATACTATTGCAGTCAACCGCCACCATTACCAAAAATATAATATCATTCACATGTGCAAGATCAATTGCACCTTTACTGCCAATGGCAGGTCTACCTCCATATTTTGCTAGCGTTAAAAGTTGTATGGGTTGTAATTGAGTTAAAAGTTGTCTTAGATCTCATTTATTTTACATTTCTTTTTATTCTCCAAGACTTATACTAATCCGAACTACTTAGTCCCCAATCAAATTCAATTACCTCTTGTAATTTAATTTCAAAAAGAATTGGTTCTAAATCAAGTGTAACATCTTAAACTTAAAATATTAGTTTATGAGACCACAAACTCACGAAAAAGCTTAGGAAAGATTTTCTCCAAAGTTACTTTTAGCAATCTCAATAGAGAAAATGGTACTCTATTTCAAATCTCTTGGAGATTCTAAGTCTTCTTTCATTATTCTAGAATGAAATATATGACAGGCGCTGTAATTAAATATATAACAATAGATCAATAGTTAATGACATGATGACTAACCAAGTACAACAGATAAATAAATAGTGAGATTCAAAAACATTGATTGTGTTTGGAGCATAGTTTACATTATGTTCTTCAACAAATTAGCTAGAACATAATTGACATTATGGAGCGAAGGTAGAATGTTTTATCAAGGTGTCAATAGGTTTACTTTTCAAATGTTGCAATCATTTGATACTATACTTAAGCCTTCTACTTTCTCATTTCTTTCAACCAATGGACTTTATCATTTTCTTTCCTTTTAAGCAATCCAGATTGGTGTGTTTTGAGAACCAACATCCAAATTAATCCACTAAAATTAATCCATGAAAGCGGACAGTAAACCAAAATATAAATAGTGAAGTGTGATCGTTTTATAGCAATAAATGGAAAGCAGAGAATTAAAATATAAGAGGTTATGAGGCATTTTCTTTTGCCAATATTTCTTGCATATATGCACACTGAAGCAGGCATATACTTTCAACAAATAAATTCTATTACCATGTCTCTTTCTAATAACAGGTGAGTGTCTTTTGTCAACCTCACAAAATCTTTTTAAAATTGATAATAAGCGGACTAAAACTTTTGTTATTACCATCTAGTTTATTTTTGAAGCTAGACACTTGATGCTTGCGCCCTATATTTTACCACCTAAATGTTCTCTTTGTAGTTCCATGCTAGTTAGCTTAATATCTAATTGCTAATGAATTAATTGTATGTCCTGTCACAGAATGCGACAAAAACAAACTAATATCAACCAACTCTATAAGAAATTTGACATCATATTCTCCTCAGGTTGCCTTAACAACACCAAAAACCATGAAAAACATCTTGCGTCCCTTGACCATTATTTGCTCATACAGATTACCATATTATAATACTTGGTAAAACTCTAGGCTGCTAATTATTAACCAAAGATGTTTTCTACATTTGCTTAGATTCTCACTAACAGAAATGTTAGATTTGCTCGGTCTTTATTGCCTAATTATAGTGTGCATACATTAAGGCGTGATTATTTCAAAGATTTTTCATTTTCTTATGTTTGCTTGCTACTAAAGATTTCATATAACTGACAAAAGAACAAAGATTCGTGATAGTATCGATAGGAATAATTATATTGAAAATCTCATAATTAGATTGTGAATTGCAGAAATAATAGGCAGAGTATATTAGAATGCATATTCTATGTTCTGTAAAGAGAAAAGATAGTTAATGTTTCGGGTCAAATACACGTTAGTACCCTGAAACTACCACAAAGTCTCACTTGAGGGTCCCAAAGTTTAATTTTTACACATAAGGGTCCGTAGTTTTAATTTTGCAATAAGTAAGGACATCTGTCCAAATTTTTAACGATCTAGATAAACTGTTAGGGGCAATTTCGTCAAGTCAAATTTGTTTTCTTAAAACCCTAGTTTGAAAACATTCCCAAACCTTTCAACTACTCCACTGCCGTCAACTGACAATCACCGCCGGTGCCGTCTTATCACAGCACCACCGGTGAAGACTACAACCACTGAGTGCACAACCATCGCCGCTCACAAACTATCACCCGCCGGCATCACTGTCGCCATCATAGCAGCGCCACCGACACCCAGATCAGTATCGTTGGTGGCCCAATCGATTGCAAAACCATTTAATTACCTCATATCCACCGCTGACCAATACCGTCCAGCGACCAACACTGCTTCCCCATCACCATGATCCACTGCCGACCAACACCGCTCCCCCATCACAACGATCTCTGTTCGACCCCTCTTGATCCAGCTTAAATCTTTGTTCAACCAACAACTCACACATCAGCAGTGGTGTGCAAGAGTAGATGACTCACCGCTACCAACAAACACACACACATACATCAGCAGGCACAAACGATGACACACACACACACACACACACACACACACACACACACACACCAACAGACGCACACAACTAACACACACCACGCACAAAAATCAGAGGAGACGCACATAATTCACACACAACACGCACATCGGCACAATCGCCACTGCAAATCGCATGCCAAGTGCCACCAATGGCCACCAATCGACCACCCATGAGACGGCTTCCATTAATCGGCCTACCCACGGCCGCCGTTGGTCGAGTCCTACCATCAGGGCTCCATCCATGCTGCCGTAGTAATTCCCCGCACAACCACCACTGTCAGAGACCGAGGGCCACCAACGGCCATTAATCAGTCACCCATGAGATGCCGCCGTGCCTCTCACTCTCATCATCTTGAGTTTCTGGTGGAATTGAATGAACCGAAAATGCTCTTTGAAAACGAACAAAGAAGTTCTGCTTCGTGATGCTTCTTGAGATGCCAACGTACGAAAAGTGGCCCTGACGGAAACCCAAAATGAAACCCAAAATATGAAAACCCAAAAATGCTCCTGACGGAAAGGGCTGAACCGTTAGGAATTTAGACGGATGCCCTTGTTGCAAATTTGGAGTTACAGGCCCTTATGTGTAAAAATTAGACTTT
This sequence comes from Escallonia rubra, assembly GCA_033065855.1. Lineage (NCBI taxonomy): Eukaryota > Viridiplantae > Streptophyta > Magnoliopsida > Escalloniales > Escalloniaceae > Escallonia > Escallonia rubra. The sequence continues at coordinate 105,376 of JAVXUO010000620.1, read as the reverse complement.
AAGACCCTCAAGTGAAACTTTGTGGTAGTTTCAGGGTACTAACGTGTATTTGACCCTAATGTTTCTCATGTATACATTTGTCAGATTTGATTTTGTTATATTTAAGTATTTTTAAGGTGTTATTAGTCAAAATTCAAGGCCTAATAAGAATATATAGATTGATTAGATAGACATTTAAAGTATGTAAAATTGATATTCCAATTTTATAGTTAAGGTTTACAAAACTTCGGCCAAATATACCCACAAAATGTTTAGTAAAACCATTGTAAAAACTTGGGAAGTAGGATTGTAAATATTGTTCATATTAAAAGTCTATTTAAGTGCTACTAATCAAATTAAATTCTAGTAAGTTAACCAATTAATAATGCGAAGTGCTAAAATAATGTCAAATTAGAATAATATTTTTTCAAACTTTATTTTAAAGAGAAATGGTACATATTGTTGTAGTTGCAATACCTAATTTTTAAGTTGATATTTGATGTACTGTAAAAAAGACATAGTCTTGTATATAAAAAGTTTTACACGTAAATGAAGTTAAAATTCTTACGAATTAATTGATTATGCCTACATTTGTATGATAGATTAGAATGGAACTTTGTAAAATTACAAAAAGAATTAGTAAGTAGGGTATGATTTTCGCACTTTATATTTTTGAGATTTTATATTGTTATTTCAAAGTACTTTTGAGGTTTTAATAAGCAAAATTAAGGCCTAATATATGAGTATATTAATTAGGTAGAGTTTTAGAAGGTATAAAATTAGTTTCTTAGTTTTATAAAGTTTATAAATATAGGCTAAAGTAGACCTACGAATTTTTTAATAATAAATTATAAGAAAGAGTTAAATAGAGTAGAAAAGGAAAAGAATACCAAAACATATAGGATTCTTGATTATATATATCCAATTCAAAAGAGTTGGACTCTAAATAAAGAGACCAATTAAGTTAGGGACTACCACATACAAAGTTGCAGCTTATATGGCAAAAGGAGAAAGTTCCTAAAAAGTCCTACGTAGCGTAAATATAAAACTCTAAAAATCCTACGTGACGCAATTCTAAGCGAAGATTTCAGCTTTTTATATATATATATAGATAGATGTGCACAACTTCCTCATTACAACCAAAATTTGGTACACTGATTCTTCAAGAAAAATAACATACCTTCTCATCAAGGTAAGCAGCCCAAAAGCGGGCTACAGCACGATCGCAGGGATCAGATGGGAGGATGGAGGGACCATTAGTCCACTCCTCGTCGATGTACTGAACGATGACAAGGGACTCGCAGATAGTCTTGTCACCATGGAAAAAGACCGGGACCTTCTTGTGAACCGGGTTGGAGCTAAGCAGGAGCTCGCTTTTGGGGAGGAATCTCTCTTCGACAAACTCGTAGTCAATGGACTTGACATTGAGGGCGATCTGAACCCGGTTCACATATGGGCTTGCCCAAACACCCAGGAGCTTTACATCACTCTTTGCCATGATTAATATTGCCAAAGAAGTATGCTGAATACGAAGCAGCTAGGAATGGCTATGTCAAGTTTTGGTGGAGATAAGTTTGAGGGATGAAGCAAATGACTGCTTAAGCTCCCATATATATATATATATATATATATATATATATATATATATATATATATGGGGTTAGCATAGCAGCACACTGTGATGTATGCAGTGATGAAAGATAAGGACAGTTTGAATCTGAGGAGATGGATTGGTAGATGAGACTTCTTTTACAAGATATTTTTGAAGAAAAGGGTGCACCAATTAATTGACTAGTATAACAAAAAAAAAGGTGAAGAAAACCTTAAAAGATCTATCTAAGCTGGAGATGGGAACTTTCCTTCCCATCCTAGCTACTTTTAATCTTTATGTCAGTGGTCAATCCATCTATAGTTGATTATTGCACAAAAACACAAAAAGAACTCTAGGCCTTTTGGGCGAGGTCATTTGTGTATTTTGTGGGTTGCAAGAACATGCCTATTTTTTTTTGTGTGAAGACATATAAGTAATTTTTTTTATACTACTAGGGGTATAGGAATATGTCTCCGGTCCCTTGTATAGAAACAATCGATGATTGAAAAATATTTAATTGACATTTACTTCTTGAAGTAAGAAAATGCTGATAACGAAGGTATTGACATTTACTTATTGAAGTAAGAAAATGCTGATAACGAAGGTGTTAACAAAAATTTCATTATCCATGTTTAACAACTACTTATTACCGTCGTAAGGAGAGTTCAGGTAGCAGCCAAAACTTATACATATATTTAGCGGAGTAAATGCTATTAAAAGTATTATTTAAAATATGAGCTCCATCTAAAGTCATTATATAGCGGTACTTGAGAGATTTTCAGTAACAAAAGTGGAGTTTAAATAACTAAAAGTGAAGCTCGAATTTGATTGAAATTACTAGTCGAGAAATTCAGACGAGACCTACATACGTTTATATCCGTTTGTCACGTGGCTTGTCTCAAAATTTCAAGAATATGAATGACCAGTAGGTTATCCTCGTAAGCATCGCATGACCTGTGAAATATATTTGATGTCTTGGGTGGAAGCAAGTTGAGAGATAAGCATGTCCCTGGCTACATTTACATTTTGAGTGTCGCAAGACTTGATCATGTACGCTGTGATGCTATGAAGCTCACGATCGGGCTTCTTTTACAAGAAATGGCAAAGGAAAAAGGTAAAAATTGACTTAGCCTAATATTCAGCACGCACTCTAAGAGGAGAACAACCACAGCACCTTAAATGTCTATTTCAACACCAACTCCGACGCAGATGGCCGACATACAGCAACGGCTTGTCTAATTGTGGAAGACGTAGTGCAAGTTGCAAATCCTTGCGATCTGGATTTATGTGAAAGGTTCTGGAGGAGGAATAATAATTTCACTTTAAAAATGTACCAAATTAATTTGTAAAAAACGTAAACATGAAAAAACGTTTACAAAATCTTTCTTAATTTGGAAAGTAATCAATTTTTTTAAGACAACTCCAAAAAAGAAATACGGTCATTTTTTTTTTTAGAAAGGATGGAGTATTTTTCTTTTTTTTTTTTCATGACAAATTTTAGAGCAAATGCAACTAAACATTGTATCATAGCTCTCGTTGTACAAGATTTTTCTTCAAACACGTAAAAATCAAAACCAGATTCCAACTCTAATGGAGTATAATTGTATATATATATATATATATATATATATATATATATATATATATATATATATATATGGGAGCTGATCCGTTACTAGCGCTAGTAGAGTTGTTAGCGCTGTTTTGCCGTCCGCTATATAATATAGCGGACGATAATTTACGTCCGCTACATTATATAGCGGACCTGCTAGCGCTAGCAATGGATCACGATCCTATATATATATATATATATATATATATATATATATATATATATGTGTAATCTAGTCATTATATATGTTATTAGAATGGATCCTGAGCTACCAGTGATGTGATAGAGCACGTACGACCTATGGGTACCAGAAATGTGCTAGCAAGGATCACTACAACAAAAGTAGGCTGTAAGGACACCTCCTAACTTCCTTAGAAGTATCATATAAGGGCACTTTTGACGTAATGACGCTTTGGATGGTGGTGTTAGCTTGCCCTATTAGAGACCGTCACAATAAATTATTCTGACGATTACAAGCGTCTCAACAAGGGTAAGGCCTAACAAGGCATAGATTCCATAAGCTGGACCACGTCAAACCCTATTGAGACACTTTATAGAATTGTTTTAGATCTGTTAGGGCTCTTTTCGACGTCCCAAGATAAATATTATTTTTCTTTTGAAAAAAAATCATATAATTATTTCTAGTTACAACTTTCGATAATTAACAAATGAGCTAGCACTAAACAAGTTTTCAAATACAAGACCTTATAATTTTTGACAAATGTTATTTCACTTGTAAAAAGGTACAATTTATACAATCATCCTCTTATGTCAACCACAACGTATATTAACTTCGTACTAATTGCAGTAGCAATTGTTGGTGATGATGATAGATTTGTTATGTAATGTGTTTGTATTGTAAGTGAAGTTCAAGACCCAAAAGGTTTTGAGTTTTGTTCTTTGTCCCACATTGGAGAGAAAATGAACTCTCTCTCACATTATAAGCAAGCACATGGTACATATCATTTGAATTATTTTGAGATGTTTTGGAGGGAAGATTGAGAATGTTATTGTGCGGTGCACCGCACCGCGCGCGCATGTGGCGCATTGTGTGCTCTTTAATGGGCGCACTTAGCGCGTTGATTTATATATGATCTAACGGCCCATATTTTACTAAAGTTCGGAATTGTTTCTTTCAATTATTTATTAATGACTTTGAAAGTAATTCCGAAAAGGCACCAGAAATAACAGTTATTTCTGTTATTTTTTGATTGGTTGTGTCCCTTCATGAAAGGGTGGCTGTTAAGTCTATATATAAGATTCAGTTATATACTCAATTTCGAGGAGCAATTCTGAAACGAATCTTCAGAATTGCTATCTGTAGATTGATTGGTTTGAGTAATCCTGGAGGTGATTTGCCATTAACCCAGTAGCAAACTCTAATCGAGTGGGGGCAAATATCGCCTTAAAGACAGTGTCTTTAGACGTGCCTCAAGCCATTGAATTTCCGTTTTCTTCTTCCTTTCTGCAAATTTCTCTCCAACAGCAATGCATAAACAATTGAATAGTTCTACTTAGTTAAAGGCAGTGAAGACGGGTCTCACAACAATTATAACCCTGAATTTTAGTTAACCCCCTCCGTAGAAAAGGAAAATAAAGGAATGAAATCAACGACGATAAGAGACTAAAGTGAGAGCATGAGGTGTATGATCTCCTAACTTTTTAATTTCGCCTTTCAAACACACTTAAAGGAATTATGCCTGATGTCCACGTTCTTGGCGTCCTCCTGTCACAGCATAGGTGCTATCTAAATCCGTCGCAATTAGCTCTAAATATTACGGGATTTTGGTTTCGTCGAGCAGCTTTACATCAGCTAGTATTTCTCCTGCTTTCAGCCAGCCCAAGAAGCTTCCCAGAGGGATGTCAACGTAGCCAATGCTATCTCCTCCGAAGTATGCCTTACCTTTGCTACACTTGACAAACGCCTCCTCGATCAAAGCCATACCGCCAACCATTTGCTCCAATGCCGCTGCCTTTGCCTCCTCTCCTTGTGCTGTTCTTAGGCCAACATTGGAAACCACTGCATGCAATTGTTTGACATAGTTCAAGTGAGGACGGCAATACTAGATACTTCACCACAGGACATCTCATACAAAATTATCATCACAATGAGGTAATAACAGCATTCATAGCCCACGGCAAGCTCTTCTTACTAATGACACATTCTTCCCAAGTTTAAAGCTTAAATTCTTGTGCTCATGCATTTGATTAGCGGCAGATATTACTAATTAAGTCACTTGAGTCACTTCTTTCGCATGGTCTACTACAATAAGCTGTAACCTGCGAATCCCTCAACTACGGAGAGGATCGGATCCACAATCTATTAGGTATCTCCCTAAATCATATATGCCTTGGTGAAGCATTTTGAATTTTTTTCTGAACTAAGTGAAGCATACCTTATCATCAATATACGCTGCCCAAAAGCGGGCTATGGCACGATCATAGGGATTGGACGGGAGGAAGGGAGGACCATCAGTCCAGACCTCATCGATGTACTGGACGATGACAAGCGACTCGCAGATGGGCTTCTCGCCATGGAAAATGACCGGGATTTTCTTGTGAACCGGGTTCGATTTCAGGAGGAGCTGGCTTTTGGGTTGTAGAGTTTCTTGGATGAACTCGTATTCAATGGACTTCAAGTTGAGGGCAATCTGAACCCAGTTCGCATACGGGCTTGCATGTGCACCCAGAAGTTTTACATCAGTACTTGTTGCCATAACCACTCATCAAGGAAGTAGGAATGCTAAAGACAGAACTGTAGTTTTATACACAATGCCTTTGGTGGCCTTTCCTGGTAGTGAAAGTCCACAAAGGCTTAAAAAAAGATAGCACACTTCATGTGATCAGATGTAACAAATTGAAGCTCAGTGATAGATGCCTCCTGTTTACTCTCTAAAGTTGACTTCTTCCCTGGGTAGGGAGATAAGATTATTTCCAACCCAAGTTGACAATTTATGGTTTATCAACCACTGATTTTGTCTCATATATGAGTAGCAAAGTCCATTGCAGGCGAAAATGTGATTATTTTTGCTAAGCAGAGGATTGTAATATAGAGGGGATCCTTATCCTCGAATTATCAAGTATCTTAATTAGGAAGACGAGTTCGATCTTAGCCGTGCATCTGCGATTAGGTCGTTTCAATCTTGTGCCACATCAAAGGTCACGAGTATCACGAAGATCATTGCTAAGGTCTTGGTTTACTGCAACGCTGTTGACAATGTTGCCGATCTTACTTTATAAGGTCTTACTTGTTGGCTATAGTTTCTTCAAGCTTTAAGGTGATACTACATAGCAAAATGTGGTGGAGACAATAACTTAACATAATTTCTCTTTTTCACTTTTAAATGTGGGATTACTGAATCTAAATGGCCTTTTTAAGCACAACATACAAGTTTTGCTGATGTTATTTTCTCCTTTGGTACCTTCTCCTTCTCCCTCCTTGACATGCTTGCTGTCTAGGAGTCAACAATAGCCAGCGATGGGAGCTCAAAAACCAAAAAAAGAACCACAAAAAAAGGGAAAGGAGAAAGAGAGGACATGAAAATGGGAAAAACAAAGTGACCCCCTTTCACCTCTTTCACAGTGTCTGACGTGCCAACCAATATGAAGAACTAGCTTCTGTCCTGAACAGCTTAAGAAGCTCAATAAGCTTTTCAGGCTCAAGAATGACATCTTTAATGGCATCATCTGAACACAACCTCGCAGCCCATGCTACCAGCCTCGGTGTCCTGGTCTCGTTAGATAACTTAGTATTGCGGAGTTTCTCAACCACACTAAGCCACCCCAAGCAGGACCCTAGAGCAATATCAAGGAACCCAATGTTATCCCCACCAAAGTAAGCCTTCCTTTTGCTACACTTGACAAACACCTCCTCCAATAACGCCAATCCTTCACCCATTTTCTCCATCACAGCTGCCTTTGCTTCCTCTCATTGCGCCCTTTTTAGCTCCCCTGTTAATGGATACCACTGCAACAATATCAACATACAATTGCAGGAGTGTTAACACCATACATCTGGGGCAACTTGGATGCATTTCAATCTGTACATGCAACTTGTCATAAATGTTATATGGGTCTATCTATACCAGAATCTCATCTTATCATAGGTCTGTCATGTGCATAATTTAATACACTGCGGCCCGATTGATTATGTAGCGCTATAATATAAGTTGGACCACTAATTGTAGCTCATATATGATATGGAATTCTCGTTTAGTTGAGCAAGTCTAGTTTTTTTTTATGAGATATAGGATTATTCAAGAGACTAAGAGCAGTATTTCAACGATTGCCTCTTATTCTCGTCAAAGTGCAACTCACAAAAACTCAAAAATTAAATTGCCAAAGCTCAAAATGTTCAAGCTTTAGCTGTAGTTGACCGTTCTATGGAAAAAATTCTCATTGAGAATTTTAAGCTGCATCAAGTGTAGCAGATAAGGCACGATCGAATGGATCAGATGGGAGGATGGAGGGACCATTAGTCCAGACCTCATCAATATACTGCACAATGATAAGGACTCGCAGATAATCCTGTCTTCATGGAAAAAACCGGGATCTTTTTGTGAACGGGGTTTGGTTTCAGGAGTTCACTTTTGGAACCCCAAGTCTCTTTGAAAAACTGATAACAATCAGATTTCAGGTTGAGGGCGATCTCAACCCGGTTTGAAAAACCAAGAAGAATCACCTCACCTGTTGACATGGCCAACTAGTATACTGACAACAGTTTACTTTGCAATAATTCAGGTGCAAACAGTGGCGAACCAGGAGGGGCTAAAAATATATCGAAGGAGATAAATATTTTATAAGTAAACTAGCACACAAAAACAAAGTGCATTTTTCGATAATAGACAAAACATACTAAAAAGCATCTAAAAGGTCTTATTAAGTTTCATGAGAGCCACTAAAGACTCTTTACAACACAAAAGAAGATAATACAAAATACACATTCCAGTCATGTTTTATTATCGTGTTAACCTAATTAACTTAATTTCACCCCACCATTCACCTAAATCACATATCCGATATCTCAATCCAATTGGGTCCCATCCTCCATCAACCATCTCAATTCTCAAATGCTCAATGCACAATTAACAACATATAATCAACATGAAAATAATCTCAATTTTTAAATGCACAATTAACACAACCTAAAATTATCAATCAAATAATCAATGCTCAAATGGGATAAAAATCCAATTGTGTCCCATGACCCATCATCCATCAACAATCTCAAATCTTAGTGCTCAATGCACGATTAACATCAATAAAGCATCAATTAGTAATCTAAATTATCAAATACACAACTAACAACCTAAAATATTAATCAAATAATTAATTCTCAATAGCAAATGAAATTGTTCAAAATGCACACTGACCTCAGTCCTTAGAAATCAGAACGGCGACGTTGTCGTAATGTTGTCAATGACTGAAACTCAAAGTCAGATCTGCAATTTCACTATTTCAAGCGCCGTGACCGCCGAACGGCAGTGGCGGAACTTCCTCGGTTCGTAGATGGTAGATCTAAGCTAGATCTGTCAGATCTGATCTGGCTGGAGTTGGGTGGGGACTGGCCGGAGTTGGGGTGGGGACCGCCGGACTGAGGAGGGCCTTCGCCGGCTTCGCCGACCAACTGATGAGCCCAGCTGAGCCGACGACCGGTGGCCGTGGGTCGGTGGGTGGTGCCGGCGTGCGGGCGGTGTGGTGAGCCGCGGTGGCTGAGAGGAGGACTGGAGGACAGATGCCGGCGTCACGGCGTGAGAGCTTCACTGACGCCACGACGACCGCCGACAGGCGTAAGTGCAGTTCGGTGAGCCGGTGACCGGTGTCCGGTGACTGTGAGCCGGCCGAGAGAGAGAAAGGAAAAGTTGCAAATGAAAAAAAAACACTATACATATTAAAAAATTTTTTTCAAAATCTGAAGGGGGGTTATAGCACCCCCTCGTACAAGCGTAGTCCGCCCCTGGGTGCAAATATGGAGCCTATATAGGGAAATGGCCTCTTTCTTCCATTTTTACAAGACAAAACCTTGTAGACTGCGACCCTTCGTGATTCTCACAAGAATTTAAAGACCAACAATGCTTACAAAAGAGGTTGAAACTTCACCTACGATAACCCCCTTCATCATGGACAAACTGTGCTCTTTTCGGCTTCTTAGTTTGACTTGTTTGTCGCGTCTTTTTCTAGTTCAATCTTGTGTGCACAAAAGAAAATTTAAAAGAGGAAGGAGAACTTTTTGATGAGAAAAGCAAGTTGTCAATCGCCTAACTTTGTGCTTCTGCCGTAAAATATGTGCTCCATGATTCATCCTAAAATATGAAAGCTGGAAAATGGCCTAGAGGCCTACATACTCCAATAGAATCTGGTACACGGTGCACTAGGGAACATTATTACTCCGAGTGATGCCAAAATCTACAATGTACTGCAAATTAACGCAAGATGTCTTTCTTCAAGTACATAAAAACAAGATATGGTCCCTAATACGTTTAAAACATTTACAACGGCACATGATCAGTCAACAACTTAAACAAAGTAAACCAATATCCCAGAAAGGCAGATAGTAGGAAAGATACAAAGTGATCAAAAGGCTGCAAACAGACAAATTATCTTGAAAGATAATTCGACAAAAATCATCATAAGCTGGTTTACTACTTTGCATCAGCTTTAATTTTGGCTTGAAATATCTTAAAAGCCTCCATAAGCCTTTCAGGCTTAGGCAAGACATCCTTGACAGCATCATTTGAAGAAAATCTCACAGCCCATTCAGCCAGTCCGGGGATTTTAGCCTCATCAAGCAGCTTAACGTCTGCCACCATCTCTACCATCTTCATCGATCCTAAAAAGCTTCCGAATGCAATATCAAGGTACCCAATACTATCCCCGCCAAAGTAAGCCTTCCCTTTGCTACATTCTACAAATGCCTCCTCCAACAATGCCAACCCTTCAACTACCTTCTCAATGAGTGCTACCTTTGCCTCTTCTCCTTGGGGCGATAGCAGCTCTCTCAATGATGGAAACCACTGCATTGATTTGGATTACAAAATTAAGACCCGAGTGCAATATCTAAATGCTTTGCTGACAGAATCTTAATGAAGTTGAGTGCAATATTTAATCCTTTTGTGTTTTTTTCCTTGGCTTGTATGAAGTTTGGACCTACATTCTCAAAGAAAATGATAATCGCACGCACATCACTTATATGCTACTATTGTCACCTTTTTTTTTATTTGGACCGAAGGTGTGTCTTCGGATCAACTTTATCGTCAACTGAGACTGTCCCCTATATGGACGATCTTAAAGGGGCATTCCTGATATCGGCTTTATGCATTAAGAGAAATGTAATTTTCGAGTACTGGTCCAATTTGAATTCAGGAAGTTAAGGAAGGGAGCAAACCGTATATTATCACTAAATAAGCAAAACGTGTCAATATATGCTTTACGAGGGTCACTACCCATATTTTAGGTGACAATAGTTCAATTTATTTAAGAAGAAATGCTTCTATTTTTATTATTTTAAACCTTTTGTTGTGTTCTAAATATGGTTTCATAGAGTTGGTGAAGTATACTAGAGTCACCTGGGCCATAGCTTCAACCATATCATTTAGACTAAATTATTAATGTCATTTCTCTTCTTTTTCCTTATATCAACACTAAATAGTATGTACAACTTCCCCATTTCAAATTTTACAACCAAAATTTGGTACAATGATTCTTCCAGAGAAATAACATAGAAGGGAGAATAACATACCTTCTCATCAACATAAGCAGCCCAAAAGCGACCTACGGCACGATCGTAGGGATCAGATGCGAGGATGGAGGGGCCATTAGTCCATTCCTCGTCGATGTACTGAACGATGACAAGGGACTCGCAGATGGTCTTGTCACCATGGAAAAAGACCGGGATCTTCTTGTAAACCGGGTTGGAGCTAAGCAGGAGCTCGCTTTTGGGGAAGAATTGGACTTCGATAAACTCGTAGTCAATGGACTTGACATTGAGGGCTATCTGAACCCGGTTCACATATGAGCTTGACCAATAACCCAGGAGCTTTACATCACTCTTTGCCATGATTAATAGCCAAGGAAGTATGCTGGACACTAAGCAGTGATGGCTATGTCAAGTTTGGGCGGAGATAAGTTCCAGGGATGAAGCAAATGACTGCTTAAGCTCCTATATATATAGGGGGTCAGCATAGCAGCACACTGTGATGTATGCAGTGATGTACGAAGAGGTCAGTTTGAACCTGAGGAGATGGATTGGAACTTGGAAGATGAGACTTCTCTTACAAGAAAATTTCGAAGAAATGGGGAACAATTGACTAGCATATTATATATTCAAGAAAGGTGAAGAAAAACCTTAAAAGATCTATCTCAGCTGGTCCATGGAGATGGGAACTTTCCTTGTCCGATCCTACTTTAATCTGTATGTCAATGGTCAATCCAGGAATCGTCGATCATTGCACAAAAAACATAGAGAACTCTATTCCTTTTGAACAGGAAGATGCCTAAGTTATATACAGACATATAAGGGAAATTTCTTTTGGTACTACCGGATTACAGATATGCCTCCGATCCCTTATATAAAAACAATCAACTATTATTTAACTGACATTTGTTTAGTGACGTTAAGAAAATTGCGATATTTCACATCGAATGCGAGATGATTTGTGATGGGCTTTATAAAACTCCGCTTATGAAATCATAAGTACCTACTTGCTTAGGTCTTTGAGGGAAACATTACCCTGTGGTAGAGCCGTGGATCGGATCGTTACAAATTGCCCGATAAAAATGTCATCGAAAGTGTAAACAAAAATTCCACAAAAAATATATAGCAACAATTTGTTACCGCCGTGTGGGGAGTTCTGGTAGCAGTCAAAATTCATACATACAAGTAGCGGAGCAAACACTATTTTGCTATGAAAAATAATCATTTGAGCTCCTTTTAAGTATTTCAGCTCCATAGTGTCGCTAAAGTGATTGTATAGCGACACTTGAGAGATCTTCGACAAGAAAAGTGGAGTTCAAATAACTAAAAGTGAAGCTTATATTGGATTGTAATTACTAGTTGAGAAATCCAGACAAGACTTATATACGTTATATTCATTTGTTATGTGGCCTGCATCGAAATTTCAAGAATGTCAATAACCAAAAAGTTATCTATAGATAAACAAGTACATGAACCAAGCAGCATAGTGACCAGGACTCGTATTATCCTGGAATCTTGAGAAGTATGATGTTTCCAGCTATAGATCACAAAATGGGAGAAGGATGCCAAGTATAAATGCCAAATGCAAGAATGGGCTAGTACATGAAAATGGTTTAGCTTAATGAGGATTATGATCTTACTTGACCAATACTTGGTTCCCCTCCATTCGCAACGATGTAGAAAAGAAAAAAAAAAGTTCAGCAACATTTTGCGAGTTTTGCTAAACCTGCAAAACGACAATCTTGTGAAATCTAATTATATGTATAAGAAAGCCGAAGCCGAGAGAAAATGTTTATCTCACCGCCTACGTGGACACCCTCTCCTATTGCCATGTGGATAAAAAAGATTTAATTTTTCCTTTTTGGTCACATGTTTCCCTCACCTATTCAACTAATTTGAATTTGAATTCCTTTTTTGTTACCTTATCAACTAATTGCATTCCTCTTTTTTTTAAGGCCTTGATTTCTTCGGGCCCACTTGATTATCCTAAACTTTTGGAGCAAATTTGTCTACGTCACCGCCTACGTGGATACCCTCTCCTATTGCCATGTGGATGAAAAAGATTTAATTTTTCCTTTTTGGTCACATGTTTCTCTCACATATTCAACTAATTTAAATTTGAATTCCTTTTTTGTTACCTTATCAACTAATTGCATTCCTTTTTTTTTAAAGGCCTTGATTTCCTCTTTAACGCCCACTTGATTAGCCTAAACTTATGGAGCAAATTTGCTCAAATGTTTCTCTCTCCCATCTAATTAATTATGTGATTGTCGTTCTTAGTGTTAATTCAAGATTCAAATAAAATTTTCTCTTCAAAATTTTCTCTTTTTCAGCCTATAAATGGTACGTCCGTAAGTAATCACAAGGCCCATGCCAAATTACCTCTAATACCTATCTTCACATTTTTAGTTTACAGTAATTAATATTCTTCCAGATTTTGCTATCCGTTTTTACGTTTTCATGATATTTTTTACGATGATCGAGGATGTTGTTTGCTAATATTGAAAATTAATATCCTTTTTCCAGGAATTGGCACTGTTTTTCTAGAAAAGTATATTCCTGCCTTTTATAGCATCTTCACAATACGACAGTAAAGTTTTACATTTATTTTATGACTCCAAATTTTCGAAGCTCCTAATGCCAATTTTTTTTTTTTGGCTTTAGTTTTTGTTATAAGCAAGTTCAACTCAAAGCAGGTATAAATATTTCTAATTTTTGCACACCTATTCTTGAATTTTTTTTTTCTTATTCTTTTGAGTATTTAATTGGATTAAGTATTCCTATCTTTGAACAAAACATAGTTTTTAATGTGTCATATTGTACTTCTTAAAAAAAGCAGATTCTACTTAAATCTTAATCAGTTTTCAAAATCTGATTTAATCAGAATCAGTTTGTTGTTTGGCAAAAGTAGTTGTAAATTAGATTAAATGTATAAAAAGTGTTCGGATAAAAAGTACTTAAATCAATTTCACTGTGACCAAATGACCATAGATGACACTCAACAAATAATTTTCTAATATCCAAGCAACGTTAACATAACTATTTTCACACACCTACATAACTATTTTCAATAGATAACTATAACGCTCAAACAAATTATGAAAATAAATATTTTCACGCACCTATAAAAATTGTTACTTTTTATTTTAAATTAAAAATACAAACAATCTCACGTTATTGTTTATAGTATAATAACATCCCGAACCGCAACAATTTGTGGGTGTGGGCCGGATCCACACCCACCGGTGGATAATATCCACCAAACCGCAAGGTTTGCCAATGATGGTTTTTTGTGAAAGCCCCACCCCACCACCCTCACCCTCACCACCCCCCACCCCCCCCCCCCAAGGTGTTGCGGTTCCCTTTTTTTTTCCCTTTTTCGTGGGCCCCCCACCCCCGGAGTTGTGGTGCCCTTTTCCCCGTGGCCCCCCACCCCCGAACCGTAACCGCAACTCTTTGTTGTGGTCCTTTGGTCCCATTGTCCTTTCATTTTCTTTCTTCCTTTCCGAAAGTCTTCACGTCTTCACGTGGCCCCCACCCCCTAAAGTCCTTTTCTTTTCTTTCTTCCTTTCCTAAAGTCTTCACGTGCCCCCCCCCCCCCCCCACCCCAAAGTCCTTTCCTTTTCTTTCTTCCTTTTCTTCACGTGTTGTTGCGGCCTCCATTTTTCACGTGGCCCCCACCCCTGCCCAAACTGTTGGATATCCTGCACTTGTTGAAAATTTTCGAAACTTTAGACGAAGTTTCACAGGACAATATTAGAATTACTACTAAAAGTTCACATTTTCTGAGATTCTTTCGTATTTTTAATATTTTCCGTAATTTCAGTTCTTTTAAAGTTTTTGAAGAGCCTTTAAAAATCATATTAAATTATGGAAAAATTTCAGTAATGTTTTTGTATCACAAAGACAACTCAGTTTAAGTTTTGTAAATTTTAGAGTTGATTTGCTATTATTATACATATCGCATTTGATTTAGATAAACAGATGATTTTATTGATTTCGACACTTTATAACTTTTGATTTTAATTTATGTATTATCCTTGTATATTGTAAAGCTATTGTAAAATTTATGGGACTTTATTTTCAGTTAGAAATAATTATGGTTATTTATAGGTTTTTATTTGGGCGTGGGGGGGACACGGAAAAAGTAGGAAACAAAGGAAAAAAAACCGCAATAATTAGTTGCGGTTTGTTTTGGAGGGGGGGGGGGGGGGAGTAATGATGGGGGGTGGGGGGCGAAAGTAATGATGGGGAAGGAAAGGACAAAGGACAAAACACATGGAACCGCAACAAATTGCAGTTGCAGCGATTTGGTGGATATTATCCACTAGTTGGTATATATATATATATATATATATATATATATATATATATATATATATATATATATATATATATTTGCTTAAGATAAACTTTATTTGTAATTCGGAGATGTTATTATACTATAAGCAATAACGTGAGATTGTTTGTATTTTTAATTTATAGGGGGCCGATCCACATCGACTAGTGGATATTATCTACCCAACCGCAACACTTTGTTGCGATTGGTTTTCTTCTTCCTACCCCCCCCCCCCCCCCGGGCAACCGCAACAAAGTGTTGCGGTTGGTTATCCCCCCCCCCCTCCCCCTCCCTTTTTTTTTTCTTTTCTTCCTACTTGTCGTGCCCCCCCCCCCCCCCCCCCAACTGCAACACTTTGTTGTGGTTGGTTATATTCCCTTTTTTTTTCCTTTCTTCCTACTTTTCGTGGCCCCGCCCCCACCCCCCAACCGCAACACTTTGTTGCGGTTGTCCTTCTCTTCCTCCCTGCCTGCCACGTGGCCGAACCGCAACAAAGTGTTGCGGTTCCCCCTGCACACGTGGCACGCCACGTGGCGTCAAAATTTGGATTTTTTACGAATTTATAAAAAAATAGCTAGAGCTAGATTTTGCCAAAGTGCAAAAAAAAAGACCCTAGTTATTTTTAAAAGATCTATATCAGGAAAATATTTCACATTTTTCCAAAAACTGGAAAGGGGTCAACTGATACGGGGAACCTTGTAACTTTGCAGTGTAATTTAAAATATCAAGCTAGCGCGATTTCACGTGAAACTTTTATGAGAATCCTAGGATGTTGGGAAGTTCCATTTCCCAGGAATTTGTGCCATTCCGAAGTCATTAGCTATTTTTTTTGCCAAACGGGCTTTTAAGCGCTCGATCCGGATACCGGTTCGGGCTTTTTGGGCGAAAAATCCCGAAAATACTTTTTAAATCAAGAATGAATTTAGGAAGCTTAAAATAGCATTTTAAAGCACTTTTGAGATTTTTTGATGCTAGGGGGCATTTTGGTAATTTGCCACCCCGAGAGGGATATTTTGGTAATTCTACAATGTTAAGTTTTTCAAACGACTTTTTAGTCCAGAAATGTAAGTAAAACACCTGAAAGGTTATTTTGAAGCTGATTTGGGGGCGTTAAGGGGATAATAATGAACCCCCGGGGGCATTTCGGTGATAATGAATCCCCAGTGATAATGATTTTTCGGAAGTTACCGAAATTCCCCGATGAGCGGCAAATTACCGAAATTGTAATACCCCAAATAACATATAGCTAATTATTTTAATTCTTGGGTTACTTTTGAAATTTTAAGAATATTTTGGAATTCCTTTTGAATAAGTAACATATCTTTAGGGGCCTTTAGAGTAATTTACCAAATTTAGAGAAATAAAAAGACTGGTTAGTTGTGTTTTATCGATAAATTGAGTCTGGTCTTTCAGAGAGAGGAGAAGAAAGAGAAAATTAGGGCTTGAGGATTTCAACCTTCTACTTACAATTGGTAAGAATCTTGAACCCACTTTGGATTATAAGGATGAATTAGATTATATTAGAATTGTTCTTGTTAAGATTTTAACGTAAGTAGGTTAATTATAATATCTAGGTTTTTGAGGTTTTTGGAAGCAGTCGCAATTTGGTGAAGACTATTATATAGATTTGAGGTAAGGGTTACGTTCATAATACCCCTTCGATTTTTAACCCAGTTGCGCATCTCTAAATATTCAAACTTTTGCGACAGATAGCTGGTTCGTATTGTCTCAATTTTGATCCAATTCATCTTCATTTTGACTGTATATTGTTTGGCCAGTTTTGATCCAATTCATCGTCAATTTTGACTGTATCGTTCGACGTGCCTTCTGATGCATTTTTTTGTTTCTTCATGTTACTGTTCTTCGCCGGTAGTGCTACTGTTTTCTTCTGATGTTTATTCCACCTCTAACCCTTCAATGCTACTGTGTCTTTCCATTGAGATCCGTAGCTCTATGTCCAAATTGCAAAGGACTTTGCCACGTGTCACCATGTAGGAGGTGCAATACTTTTATTTTCCTTTTTGCTCACTGTTTCGTTATTTTATAATTTTTGTGTCCGTACGAACTCGGATTCAGTCGATTCAAATTCCATTGAACACGCATTTTCGTCATCTTCGATTTGAGTCTAAAATTGGATACATTCTAGAATTGTTAAGCATCATTTTTGAAATTCAAAGTTTTGATATTCGGCGCTCTTATGTATTTGAGATACTTTGATGTCTATTGGACCTCTTTGAATTGAACTAATCTTAGAACCTTCACGTGCTTAGGTTAACGTGATGCCATGACATGATATGGCAATTGCTACCGGTATGCAACTTTGACTTAGAACCTCCGCGTGCTTAGGTTAACGTGTTTTACAGTCACGTGTTACGTGATTGTATTGTTTTGATTATTAGTTCAATTATTTGATTATGACATTTTGACTTTGATTTGACCTTTGATGGGTTAATATCCCGTAGGGTTAATTATACTTATGTTCCTGAGATTTAGGTGTAATTACAGTTAAGGACACAAAGTTTCAAAATGTAACAAATCGTGTCCACAAACGTTAAAAAGGTAACACTTATGTCCATCCGTCAAGTATCCGTCCAAAAAGTGTACTTTTTTGGTGATGTCATCAATACGTATTTTTTAAATGACAATACTACCCTTGTTAAAAACCTAATTTTTAAAGAAATGAGTTTCTCTCTCCAAATATTTTTAGAAACTCTCTTCCAAATCTGAATTTCCAGTGCCCCTCCTTCGCCCTATGCCGCCGGCAGCCCCCTCCATCACCCTACCTCGTCGCCGACAGCCCCCTCCCTCACCCCACCTAGCCGCCGACAGCCCCTTCCTTCAGCCCACCCCGGCGGAGCCCCTCCTTCACCCCACCCAGTCGGCAGTCCCCTCCCTCACCCCACCTCGCCGCCGACAGCCTCTTCCCTCTACCAGAACACGATGGGCTCGTTGTGCGGCGGTGGGCCTGTTGTCATCGGCGGAGAGGAGGAGGGGCGGGCAGCAGGTTAGGGAGAGGGAAGGGCGGCGGCGTGTGTAGCAGCAGATGTACGGCCGTGGCTGTAATGGCGCCGGCGGGGAGGGAGAGGGGGCGAGCTGGGGGAAGGGAGAGATAGGCAGCGGGGTTGGGGGGAAGGGAAGGGGGAGATTCAATCAGTGTTTCCCTAAAACCCTAAATTGAACAAATGTACCCTAATTTGAAAGATTATGGCTTTGAAATCCCTAATTTGTCAAATTAGGGTTTGGAAAACCTAATTTTGAAACTCTAATTTTCCAAATTAGGGCTTCGAAACCTCTAATTTGTCAAATTAGGGTTTTGAAACCCTAATTTGGAAAATTTAAAACCCTAATTTGAAGAGATGGTTGGCATTTGAAAATTTGAAGAGAGATCATGGGCAATATGGTCATTTCGACAATTCCATTATGTATTTGGGTATTCCGTTAGGTCAGAGGATATAAGTACCTATTTTCCAAATTTATGAACACGCGTGTAATTACACCTAAACCTCAGGGACATAAGTGTAATTAACCCTATCCCGTAATGACATTTGTCGTGTCAAGATTTACTATCGTCTTTGCACCTTGTTTTCATATGTTTCGTTTTGACTCAGCTACATATTATTGGATACCTGCGTTGTACTCTGTGGGTGTGTGCGTGTAATCTTTACTGGGCTTTGTGTTCACCCCCCTTTCTCCTCCCATTTCAGGTATTGAAGCTGAGATATCAGTAGAGGAGTTATCTATAAGCATGAGTCAGAATTGTTCTTTAATTGTAGACTCTTTTTAGTGACTTGAAAATGAGAACTTGTAATAGTTTGATTAAGTAGCTTTTGGTAACCCCAATGTTTGGGAAGTGACTATTGTTATTAGATTTCCGCTGCATTTATTAGACTTTGAGGATAAATACAAATGCTTTTGATTTGGGATACATTTAGAGCTCTGATTATCATTTTGAGGTTATGTTATTGGTAAAATTCTTTGGGTATTATATTTCTGGTAAGCAGGAATATTTTGAAATAGTATGTGTAGGTCCGCCTCCGGGTCGGGGCGTGACAGAAATGCTCCCGGGGGTTCATTATCACCCTAACACCCCCAAATCAACTTCAAAACAACCTTTCAGGTGTTTTACTTATATTTCTGGACTAAAAAGTCGTTTGAAAAACTTAACATTGTAGAATTACCAAAATACCCCTCTCGGGGTGGCAAATTACCAAAATGCCCCATGGCATCGGAAAATCTCAAAAGTGCTTTGAAATTCTATTTAAAGCTTCCTGAATTCATTCTTGATCTAAAAAGTATTTTTCGGGATTTTTCGCCCAAAAATCCCGAACCGGTGTCCGGATCGAGCGCTTAAAAGCCCGTTCGGCCAAAAAAATAGCTAACCACTTCGGAATGGCACACATTCCTGGGAAATGGAACTTCCCAACATCCTAGGGTTCTCATAAAAGTTTCGCACGAAATCGCGCTAGCTTGATATTTTAAATTACACTGCAAAGTTACAAGGTTCTCCGTATCAGTTGACCCATTTCAAGTCTTTAAAAAAATTTGAAATTTTTCCCTAATATAGATCCTTTAAAAATAACTAGGGTCTATTTTTTGTATTTTGGCAAAATCTAGCTCTAGCTATGTTTTATAAATTTATGAAAAATTCAAATTTTGACACCACGTGCCAGGCGTGTGCAGGGGGGAACCGCAACACTTTGTTGCGGTTTGGCCACGTGGCAGGCAGGGGGGAAGGGAAGGACAACTGTAACAAAGTGTTGCGGTTAGAGGGTGGGGGGTGGGGGCCACGGAAAGTAGGAAGAAAAGAAAAAAAAAGGGAAAGATAACTAATCGCAACAAAGTGTTGCGGTTGGGGGGGTGGGGGCCACGAAAAGTAGGAAGAAAAAAAAGGAGGGGGGGGGGGGGGATAACCAACCGCAACACTTTGTTGCGGTTGGCGGGGGGTGGGGGTAGGAAGAAGAAAACCAACCGCAACAAAGTGTTGTTGTTGGGTGGATAACATCCACCAGTCGACGTGGATCGGCCCATATATATATATATATATATATATATATGTAGCAAAAACTATCTAATTAATTAAGGGGTATGAGATGTCTTTTTGTAAAAAATATGGGGATAAGATGGTAAATTAAAAGGTCAAACCTGATTATGGAAAAGTGATTATTCCATAATCCTCACTTTTGAGCATTATGGATTAAATCAGTTTTTAGCTTTTTGAAGATGGATTAAATCTCTTAATCTCTTTTGTCAAACCTGATTTAATCTAGATTAAATCAGGTTTGACCAAGATTTAATCAATCCTAAACACCCTGTTAATCCTATGTGGTTGCTATTGTACAAGCTTTTAGGTTGCGCAACGTAATTCAAAGATATCATGCTCAATTATTTGTGGATCACTTCCATGCATTTAGTTATTTTTTGGCCATTTGCTTAATGTCGTGATTTTACTTTGACCAGTATTACATATTGATATCTTATGTCCTACAAGCGCGTATGCGAAATGAAATCTGTAATTTCCAACAAACGAAGACATTTATGTTGTATGGAATCTCTCACAAACAATATGGCAAGCATTGCATTTTTATAATTCTTTCACCATTTATCATATAAGAACATTGTGTATGCTCTTTTCTATATCAATTTATCTAAGCTGCCTAGGGTTAATATTATTGTTATTAGTTATAAACGGGAAAAGTTTGAAGGAAGCTCTGCTCATGATTTTGCAATTTATATCAATTTATCGGCTTTTGTTACCATTTCATTGCCTAAAGACCGACTTTTGATTAA
Organism: Escallonia rubra; assembly: GCA_033065855.1. NCBI lineage: Eukaryota > Viridiplantae > Streptophyta > Magnoliopsida > Escalloniales > Escalloniaceae > Escallonia > Escallonia rubra. Next base: position 84,375 of record JAVXUO010000620.1, on the reverse strand, counting down.
TTTTAAATCTTTAGTCAAAGGTATGAAGTTAAGTTAAACTTATTTGATTCAATGGCTTCAATCGGGTTTGCTTTTGCTTAAATATTTTTGGCTAACTGTAATGACAAAGTTTATATAACTTTGTCAAAATAATATACAGTTTCAGAAGCAGGTGTCAATCAAAATCAAAGCACACTTTGGTTTATCAAAAAGCCAAACCGCTTCTTTGCAATAAATCTAACCATGTTCTTGAGTCTAATATGATAATTGGATTCTTTTTTTGTTGCTTTTCGTAATTACAGCACCTACTTTATCAGAATTTTTCCCTCCATCTCCTAAAAGAGAAAAGGGAAGAAGATAATGTTAACTTTTATGGGTTGGATGGATATGTTTATCAAATTACTTCCGTAAAATTTTTGTTGAACTTATTATGACTTCAAAACTTATTGTTATTCATTCTTTTTTTATTGAGATTGTCGTAATTTTGATAAATCTTATTCGCATGCAACGCGCTGGTTAAAAGCTAGTCCTGAAGTGAACTTGAGCGACCATTTAAAATTAATATTTTTCATAGGTGAGCGTCACTTGGGTTTGGGTTGCATAAGAATTCATTATAGAACTGTAAAATTTATTCTTGCTACCAAAGTCATGACAAAAACACATGAAATATAGTAAAAATTACTAGCACCCGTGGATAAAGATTTCTGGAAACGCACCACTCCTGATTTTATTAGAACTCCAAAGCACATGAACGTTAACAACTAAAACAAGTGAACAAAGTTTGAAAAGAAGTAGGAAACGAAATGAAAGGTACAAAACTAATCCAAAAGTCTGCTCAATTAGCCAGGTGACATGAATAATATCACAGGCATGTCAATCACTTTACTGCAGCTAGGGGTATAGCTTGAAACATCTTGAATATCTCGACAAGTTTCTCAGTCTCTGGCAAGACATCCTTAACAGCATCATTTAAAGCAAACCTCAAGGCCCATTCTGCCAGCTTGGGTGTTTTGGTTTCATCAAGTAGTTTCACATCAGCTGTTATTTCTACAACCTTAAGCCAGCCCAAGAAGCACCCCAATGCAATATCAAGGTACCCAATACTATCCCCACCAAAATAACCCTTTCCTTTGCTCGACTTCACAAATGCATCCTCCAATAACACCAATCCTTCAATTATTGCTTGATCACTGCTGCTTTTGCTTCTTCTCCCTGTTCTGATGTGAGCTCCCTCAGCAACGGGGACCACTGCAGTGATTTATATGTTATCGATTAAGACATGGCTGCCACATTCGGTAGAGACAATGTTTACAGTAATTAAGTTGTCATTTGTGGTATTTTAATGAAGTTAGGACCACGCATTGTCGTTTCGTTGAGGAAACCAAATGTAAATCACGTTCTTGTACGCTATTTACACACCCTCATCAAATTTCATGTTTCACTAAAGTTGAAATGTTGTTGCAATATATATTTTTGGCGGCTGCCATAGTTAAGTGTTATGCTTTTCTGCAGTTTACAAAAGTGATATTCATTAATAGCTCTAACTATTGATGATATATTTAACATTTTTGAGGACCGACCTTCTTATTTGAACTCACTTTAATCAACTCAAAACTTTCAATTTTTTCAAGAGAAAAGCCATTTTCAATCCTTATATGCTAACTGACTCGCTTATTTATAACTAAAAAGTTATTAGTGTTTATTACTGAATGACTAACGTATAAAGGAGGGGAAATTAATAGCATTTAACTTTTCTCAGTTTCAACATGCTTGGAACTACATAATCTGAGACTCAGAACTTGTTTAACTAAAAGTTCAAAAAATGACTAGGATCATTCTTTAAGCAGAAAATTAAGAAGGATGAATCACAAACCTTATCGTCGATATAGGCAGCCCAAAAGCGGGCGATGGCATGGTCATAGGGATCACAAGGAAGGATGGAGGGACCATCAGCCCATACTTCGTCAATGTACTGCACGATGATCAGGGACTCGCAAATGGGCTTGTCACCATGAATAAGAACCGGGATCTTCTTGTGAATTGGGTTCGACTTTAGCAGGAGCTCACTCTTGGGGCGGAATGTCTCCTCGAGGAACTCATAATCGACGGACTTAACATTGAGGGCGATCTGAGCCCGGTTCACGTATGAGCTTGGCCATGCACCCAAGAGCTTTACATCACTCTTTGCCATGAGAGAGAGTGTCCGAGCAGAAGGGTGTAAAAAGTGAACGATATTTGATGTCTTGGGTGGAAGCAAGTTGAGGGATAAGCATGTCCCTGGCTACGTATATATTTTGGGGGTTGCATGACTTGATGATGTTACGCTGTGATGCTATATTGAGTACGCACTGATGATGTACAAGAAATGGCCAAGGAAAAGGGCAAAATTAACTTAGACTAACATGGAGCACGCACTAAGAGGAGAACAATCAGAGTAACTTAAATGTCTATTTCAACAGCATCTCCTACCTAGATGCCTGACATACAGCAAAGGCTTGTCTAATTGTGGAAGACAAAGTGCAAGTTGTAAACCCCTCGTTCCTTTATTTATTTATTTATTTTTCTAGTTAATCAGGAGAAATTATTATTATTATATTATGAAAACTTCAGTTACACGAAAACCCCTCGTCCCTGGATATCTGAATTTTATGTGAAAGGATTTCAGAGGAAAACTATGATAAACTCACTTTCAAACTAAACCAATTCTTAACATGACTGCTACGTACGTAGGATATTTATTATATTTTCAATCTTTCATGATTTAAATTTTTTAGAGCAAATAACAACTTAACATGATATGAAAGTTACACGTTGTACAAAATTTTTAGTTCAATTTCAAAGATTCTAACCAATATTCAAGGCAATTGAACCAAACCTCAAACACGTAACTAAAAACCAGAACCGAATTCCAACCTTAACTAAGTATAATTGGACATTAGCTAGCCTGTCTCTATGCATCCGTCTACATGTGCAATCAGGTCTTACACGTCATTCGACAGGATCCTGAGCTACCAGCAATGTGCTAGAGCATGACATGTGGGTACAAGAAGTGTGCGCTAGCGAGGATCACTACAACAAAAGTAGGCTACAAGGACAACTCCTAGCGTCCTTACAAGTGTTATATAAGGGAGCTTTGGATGGCGTTGTTACGTCGCCTTATTAAAGACCGTCACAAAAAGCTATCCCAACTGCAAACGAGCGCCCAAAAAATTATGTTGTTTTAGATCTTTAAGGCGCTTATCTACGTCCCAAGGTATATATGTTTTGAAACATAATATTAGGTAATTAATTCTAATTACAACTTCTAATGTTCAACAAATGAGGTGGCACTAAACCAATTTCAAAATACAAGAACCTATAATTGTAATATCTACGAAAGATGTTATTTCACTTGTAAAATCCTCTTAATACAAATGCCTGATTTATAAGATCAACAAATTATAAGCACATACAATACAAAGTTTGCCGTGTATCATATAAACAAGTGAGCAACTTCAAAGATCTACTTGGGTATGGTAGCGTTGTTCCAAAGATAGGCTGCACACTGCTATGATTTCAAATGAATGAAGAATACTCCAAATCTTGTATAGCACCATCAAAATCTCTGCTCAACGTTCCATCTGCATTTACAAGAGTGTCGAACAATTGAGTTCCATCCAATCAAGCTACAATGTGAAATGCAAAATTAGACAAATGGAAAAATAATCACATATCAAGTATCCAATAGGATTCCAACTCATAAAGTAGAAATTGATGTTAGGAAGATCGTCATTCTTACCTCTAGATAGTATTACCAGTAACGAGGATCTCGTGGTTGACTTCAAAGCTGAAATCTCGAGTCAAGAGCCTTGGTGTTTGTGATACAAATTTTAATTTTTTAAAAAGTATCTGAAAAAGATGAAAAGCTGTAATTCAGTAAAAGTACTCGTTCATGCAAATCCATATGCTTCACAAATTTACCCGTACACTTAGCATATTCTTTTTCTGAACTCTGGGTATGGTAAACATAAAACTAAACTACGAACAAATGTGAGTTCACAATAAAGTACTTAACATTCCATAATGGTTGTCAGTGCTCTGGGTGATGATTTGATATGCCTAAGCATATCTGAATTTGGATTTTGAAATGACCTTTTGGCCGAAACAAGGACAAAAAGAAAAAAACTAAATCAGCACTAAAAAGACATATATTCACAAGAACACTGGAATACCATGACATCAAGATAGTAAAATACTGAGAAACATTACGAGCAATCGCATAAAGAAAGGAGGTTTGAAGTGTTATTTAACAGGCAATTAGATTCGTCCATCATAAATGCCCCCTCATGGTTCCCTGATTGCAAATTGCCATCCCAATATATCTATCTATCTATTTATATCTAATATTTATATCGATATTATATATAATCTATAACTATAACTATATCTATCTATAACTATAACTATATCTATCTATACTATTTATAAAGAGAACATTTTATTTTTATTTTTAGCCTAACACATTTTTTGTGTTATACTGAAAATGATTCTGGTGACAACACGTATTCAAAATGAGAGTAAAATCATACAACACATTTTTGGTGTTACATAAATATCTACAATAGTGACAAGTGGCATTCCAATTTTTTTTTTAAAAAGTGACACAAAATAGAAATTTTAATCGGTAAATAACTACCTATAAAAAAATGTTTAGTTTTCACAAGTTAAAATTCATCAGAAAATATAGTTAAAAAAAGATTTAAATGAGAAGTTTGATACGATAACAATATTTTGTTAACTTATTTTTGAACACGTATGACTAACTTATTTTTCTGTCATTTAAAATTCATTTTATTGAATATAATAATAAACACGTATACATGATGTTTGAATTTTTTTAACAGAATTTGTACTTTAATTTCATTTGCGTGTGCGACGATGACTCGTCTATACTACTTATTAAGTCAAAACTTAATTTGGTATAACAATATTTTGGTGTTACATAGCTACCAACCAACAATGATGACAAGTGACATTCCAAATTTTTTTTTTTAAAAATGATAGAAAATAAAAATCTCAATTTTTACAAGACAAAACCTTGTAGACTGCGACCCTTCGTGATTCTCACAAGAATTTAAAGACCAACAATGCTTACAAAAGAGGTTGAAACTTCACGTAGGATAACCCCTTCATCATGGACAAACTGTGCTCTATTGGGCTTCTTATTTTGACTTGTTTGTCGTGTCGATCTTTTTCTAGTTCAATCTTGTGTGCACAAAAGAAATTTTAAAAGAGGAAGGAGAAATTTTTGATGAGAAAAGCAAGTTGTCAATCGCCTAACTTTGTGCTTCTGCCGTAAAATATGTGCTCCATTATTCATCCTAAAATATGAAAGCTGGAAAATGGCCTAAAGGCCTACATACTCCAATAGATTCTGGTACACAGTGCACTAGGGAACATTATTACTCCGAGCGATGCCAAAATATACAAATATACTTGCGAATTAAAACAAGATATCTTTCTTCAGGTATAAAAAAACAAAATATGGTCCCCAATACGTTTAAAACATTTACAATGGCACATGATCAATCAACAACTTAAACAAAGTAAACCAATATCCTAGAAAGGCAGATAGTAGGAAAGATACAAAGTGATCAAAAGGCTGCAAACAGACCAATTATCTTGCAAGATAATTTGACAAAAATCATCATAAGCTGGTTTACTACTTTGTAGCAGCTTTAATTCTGGCTTGAAGTATCTTAGCAAACTCTATAAGCTTTTCAGGCTCAGGCAAGACATCCTTGACGGCATCATTTGAAGAAAATCTTACAGCCCATCCGGCCAGTACGGGGATTTTAGCCTCATCAAGCAGCTGCACGTCTGCCACTATCTCTACCATCTTCAACCAGCTTAAAAAGCTTCCTAATGCAATATCAAGGTACCCAATACAATCCCCACCAAAATAAGTCTTCCCTTTGCTACATTCTACAAATGCCGCCTCCAACAATGCCAACCCTTCAACTACCTTCTCAGTCAGTGCTGCCTTTGCCTCTTCTCTTTGGGCCAATCGCAGCTCTCTCAATGATGGAAACCACTGCATTGATTTGGATTACAAAATTAAAACCCGAGTGCAATATGTAAATGCTTTGCGGACAGAAACTTATTGAAGTGGAGTGCAATCAGGGGCGGACAGGGGGGGATGAAGCACCCCCTCACTTCTAAAAAAAAAAAATTTTGTTTTCGGGAATCGCACCACCCCATTCCCGAGACGTCGTTCCCCCATTCCCGATAGTATTCAGTGATTATATAAAGATTTAAAATATCTCTATATAATATTATTTTACTATAATTTTTTTTGGTGCATTTGATAGAATTTTTGCACCCCCTGAAAAAAATTTCTGGTTCCGCCCCTGAGTGCAATATTTAAAGAATAAATTTTGGCTCCTACTCGAGTTGCAGGAATCTTCCTCCAACCTCGTGTATAATGACAATTAACAGTCGTTAAATGTTTCTAGTGACCTTTGTTCTAACACTATCAGCTACAATTATTATGAGCACTTTTTTTAGCGTCACTAAATAAAAGCAACTAAAAATATTTAGAGACAATTGATTGTCGCTATAAATGAGGTAGGAGGAAGATTCATCCGACCGAGATAGCAGCCAAAATTTTTCTATATTTAAATGCTTCCTTTTGTGTTTTTTCCCCTTGTCTTGTACGAAGTTTGGACCTAAATTCTTAGAAGAAATGATAATCATATCGCACGTCACTTACATGCTACTATTGTCACTTTTTTTTAGTTGGACAGTAGGCATCTCTTCGAGCCAGCTTTGTCATCAACTGAGACAACCCCCTATCCGATCAATCTCAAAGGGGCATTCTCGATATCGGCTTTGTATATTCAGAGAAATGTATTTTCCGAATAATGGCCCAAAGTTTGAACTTAGGAAGTCAAGGAAGGGAGCAAATCGTATATTATCACCAAATAAGCAAAACGTGTCAATATATGCTTTACGAGTGTCGGTACTAATATTTTAGGTGACACTAGTTCAATTTATTTAAGAAGAAATGATTATATTTTTATCATTTTAAATCTTTTTTTTGTGTTCTAAATATGGTTTCATAGAGTTGGTGAATTATACTAGATCCACCATGGGCCATAGCTTCAACCATATCATTTTGACTTAATTATTAATGTCATTTCTCTAGTTTTTCCTTATATCGACACCAAATATTTTGCACAACTTCCTCATTTTAAATTTTACAACCAAAATTTGGTTTAATGATTCTTCCAGAAAAATAACATAGAAGGGAGAATAACATACCTTCTCATCAACGTAAGCAGCCCAAAAGCGGGCTACGGCACGATCGGAGGGATCAGATGGAAGGATGGAGGGACCATTAGTCCACTCCTCGTCGATGTACTGAACGATGACAAGGGACTCGCAGATGGGCTTGTCACCATGGAAAAAGACCGGGATCTTCTTGTGAACCGGGTTGGAGCTAAGCAGGAGCTCGCTTTTGGGGAAGAATTTCTCTTCGATAAACTCGTAGTCAATGGACTTGACATTGAGGGCTATCTGAACCCGGTTCACATATGGGCTTGACCAATAACCCAGGAGCTTTACATCACTCTTTGCCATGATTAATAGCCAAGGAAGTATGCTGGACACGAAGCAGCTAGTAATGGCTGTCACGTTTGGGTGGAGATAAGTTTGAGGGATGAAGCAAACGGCTGCTTAAGCTCCTATATATGTGGGGTTAGCATAGCAGCACACTGTGATGTATGCAGTGATGTACCAGAAGGTCAGTTTGAACCTGAGGGGTTGGATTGGTAGATGAGACTTCTCTTACAAGAAAGTTGTGAAGAAAAAGTTGGCACAATTGACTAGTACAACAAATAAAGGTGAAGAAAACCTTAAAAGATCTATCTCAGCTGCAGATGGGAACTTTCCTTCCCATCCTACTTTTAATCTTTATGTCAATGGTCAATCCATCTGTAGTTGATTATTGCACAAAAAACAGAAAGAAATCTAGGCCTTTTGGGCGAGGTCATTTGTGTACTATGTGAGTTACAGGAACATGCCTATTTTTTTCTGTGAAGATATATAAGTAAATTTTTTTTTTTGATACTACTGGGTGTTATAGGAATATGTCTCCGGTCCCTTGTATAAAAACAATCAATGATTGAAAAATATTTAACTCCATTTACTTATTGACGTAAGAAAATGCTGATAACGAAGGTGTTAACAAAAATTCCACTATATAAATTTACCCACTTATTACCGTTGAAGAGTTCAAGTAGCAGCCAAAACTTATACATACATGTAGCAGAGTAAATGCTATTTTGCTATTAGACGTGATATTTAAAATAGGATTAAATGCACAGGAAACCCCATACTTTGGGGCCTTTTACACAGAACACCCTAAGGTTTAATTTTTGGTTCTCACCACCCCATACTTTCAGTAATGTGCTCCACACACCATTTTGACGGTCAAAGTCACCTTTGACCAAACGTCGGTTAGTTTTTTAGGGATAAAATAGTCCATTTGTTATTGTCCCCTCTAAAACCAAAACCAAAACCTAAAACAAAACCTAAAACTGAATCAAGAACTTCCACCATCACCACCAAACTATGCCGCCTCCACCATGTGCACCGGCGTCACCACCACACCACCGCCATCGCAACGCAGTTACCGGCCCAGCCCACACCGGTTGCCACCCCCGCAGTCCACACTGACCGCCACACCCCAGCAGCCACAACCCTTTACATAGCCGCCACCAACACACCAAATCCCTTCATCACCGACCTCCACTCCACTCTCTATCTCCCCCCCTCCCCCCGATGGTCACCACTACCGTAACCCACATCGATCGCTCACCACGAGAGCCTATAAAACCTTTGAAATCTCAGTTGAAATGGGCGTCGTCTTTTGGTGTAGTTCGCGGATCTGGGCTCCATATCGGGTGCCATCACAGATCTGGACTCCAGTAATTTAGGGTTCAACAATCAGAAGATGTGTCGTCCGGCTATGTCGTCGCCGGTGGGTGATGGTTCTTCCATGGCAGCGATTTCAGGCTGCTTCGATTTTCGTAAGAAAGAGGTATTGTAGATCGCGTTGCTAGAAGATGGAGGATGTGGATGTACTATTGTCGTGTCGTTGCCGAGAGGTGGAGGGTGTGGATGAGTCCTCTCAGCTAGCAGCTGAAATGAGAGAGAGAGAGGGGGGGGGAGAGAGAGAGAGAGAGTCTGACTTGGAGAGAGAATATTAGGTCGACAATGTGTTTATGGAGGAAGTTACATTTATGCCCTTTGGCTTCTAACAGACATCCCAAAAAATTGATCAAAAACCGTCAAATGGTGCTATGTGCACCAAAATTGAAAGTTTGGGGTGGTGGGAATCAAAATTCAAACCCTAGGGTGTTTCGTGTAAATGACCCCAAAGTATGGAGTTTCCTGTGCATTTAATCCTTTAAAATATGAGCTCCATTTTAAGCATTTGAACTCCATATCTGTTGCTAAAAGTGATTATAGAGCAATACTTGGGAGATCTTCAACAACAAAAGTGAAGTTCAAATAACTAAAAGTGAAGCTCGAATTTGATTGAATTTATTAGTCGAGAAATCCAGACGAGACCTACATACGTTTATATCCGTTTGTTATGTGACATGTCTCAAAATTTCAAGAATATGAATGACCAGTAAGTTATTTATAGATAAACAAGTACATGAACCAAGCATCCTCGTAACCAAGAAGCATGCATGACCCGTGAAATATATTTGATGTCTTGGGTGGAAGCAAGTTGAGAGATAAGCATTTCCCTGGCTACATTTACATTTTGAGGGTCGCATGACCCGATGATGTACGCTGTGATGCTATGAAGCCCATGATCGGGCTTCTTTTACAAGAAATGGCAAAGGAAAAAGTTAAAAATTGACTTAGATTAAGGCCCTGTTTGACAGGACTTTTTTTCAGTTTTGAAAACTGAAAAAAAAAGTTGCGTTTCGTAACTATTTTTTTTTCTTTCAGTTTTAAAAAGTAGTTTTAAATTAAGGTTATTTTTTAAAACTCAAAAAATGAGTTTCTGTTTTTTTGAAACCACCACCCTCTCACTATCGGCAGCCACCTCCGACGACCACCACCATCGGCCAATGACACGCCCCACCACGGCCACCGCAAATCACAAAAAAAAAAAAAAAAAACTGGGTTGTCAAACACCAACTTGTTTTTGTAAAAAAAAAAAATATTAAACTGCTCTTTATTTTTATTTTTATTTTGAAATTGAAAAAAAGGTGTTGTCAAACAGAGCCTAACATTCAACACGCACACCGAGAAGAGAACAATCAGAGTACCAAATTGTGGAATACATGTCTATTTCAGCAGCATCTCCGGCGCAGATGTCCAATCATGGAAGATGAAGTGCAAGTTGCAAATCCTTGAGATCTGGATTATATGTGAAAGGTTCAGGAGGAGAAATCTAATTTTATATATATATATCCGAAGTTGAGAGAATGTTGTCACGTTACCGCCTATGTGAATATTCTCTTTTTTCGCCATGTGGATTTAATTTATTATTATATAAACTAACTTTAATTACTTATTATTATCACTTTAATTATTGAATTCAATTATCTCTCTTCAATCAGTTAATTTTTTTCTTATCAGTTTAAATTTAAATTTCAAAAGTAATTTGTAATTATTGCACCTTAATCAAGTTTCTATAATTATTATGATCTCGTTAATCTAATTATTATCTTATTCCACAATTGTTCCCAAAAAATTTGCCCAAAATCAAGTTATCTCCGCTTGCCACGTATCATATAAAAAATGCTAATTATTTGACACAATATTTTCTTTCTTTTTCAATATACAATACTTTGTGTACGGTTAGAACTTCCAACCTGGGCCATTATTATTTACTCTTTATTAAAATTGATTCATATATTATCTCTTAATCAATATCTCCTCAATCAGGGTAATTTTATATCCTAACTGAAAATCAAAATTCAAATCTCATATTATCTGTCTCATCTTTGTTCCTAGAGTAGTTCTTTTGCATACGATTTTTTAATTCTAATTTTCTGTGGCATTTCTTAAATTTCATTTCCGCATGCAACGCACTGGTTAAAAAACTAGTAATAAGTTAAAAATGTACCTAATTAATTTGGAAAAAGCGTAAACATGGAAAAAAAGTCTAAAAATCTTTCTTAATTTGGAAAGTGATCAATTTTTTTGGGACAACCCCAAAAAGAAAATATGATCAAATTTTTTTTAAAAAAATGATGGAGTATTTTTAATTTTTTTTATGACGAATTTTAGAGCAAATGCAACTAAAGATGGTATCATAACTCTTGTTGTACAAGATTTTTGAGTTTGATTATTTTTGCTTCCATATTTGATTCCTTCTTACTAGGGCAATTCGCATGGGCAACTTCACAATATCCATGTCTAAGAGACCTATTTTCTTTTAAAAATTCTAACAAATATTCCAGGCAATTGAACGAATCTTCAAACACGTAGAAATCAAAACCAGTTTCCAACTCTAATGAAGTATAATTGAAAATATGCATGTCTCTATTCATTTGTCTAAACATGCAGTCTGGTCATTATTCATGTTATTAGAATGGATCCGGAGCTACCAGCGTTGTGATAGAGCACGACCTATGGGTACGAGAAATGTGCTAGCGAGGATCACTACAACAAAAGTAGGTTGTTAGCTAGGACGCCTCCTAGCTTCCTTAGAGGTGTCATGTAAGGGCGCTTTTGACGTAAGGGTGCTTTGGATGGTGGTGTTAGTTTCTTTCCGGTCAAACATGAGTACAAATAAGGAATAGTTGCAAATGGCCATCCAGGTATATTCTCCTAAAAGCTTAACGTGAATGCTATAACTGCTAATAAAGAGCACAATAAGCAACTACATAAACCGACTTATTAATGCAATTGCTTAATATATACTTTACGATGTAGAACAAAAACAGTACCATCCCCTCCCCTCCCCTTCTTAATTTCATTCAAATATACTTTCATAATGTTTTTAAAGCTCTATATGTAGCTCAAACTTGCAATTGAACGTCTCATATTCAAACCCATATATTTTCATGCTTGGCAGCCCATGCATTCTTGGTTCCACCAATGTAGATGGCCCTTAAATCTTATGTTTAGGTATAAACAATCATAATTTTCACCAAAAAAAAAAGTACGAGGATAATGACTTAATTACAAACCATGCTACAATACAAGGGTCTTCGGCACTGGAGGCTTTCATCGGCACCTCTAGGGACTATGACCCCCGAGTCACTCTAAGATAAGACCAGGTCTCAGGAAGGCATCGTGCCTAATCCGCCTGGCAGTTGGGCATCGATTTTTCCCCAGGGTCTCTCGATGCCCTATGGGACCTGTAAGGGTTTTGGATTGGTGGCTAGATCGAGGGGTTCTATGGCCACACCGGTGACGTGTGAACCAGTATTTCCAAGCAGACTGAGGGATGCTGCACATGTGAGGAGTAGGTTTTGTGAATATGCAATCCGATAGTCCGCGGAGCACCGGCACCTATGACCCCTAGAAGACGTGTCACTCCCTGAGAACGCCACGTGTCGCTTATGATATCATCATCTTAACCTCTATAAATAGGGGTGTAGCGAATTCATTTTAAGGACAGAAGAATAGAACTCACGTGCACTTTCTCACTCTAGAATTCTAGAGAGAGAAACATACATGACCTTGACTCTGGATCTAAGTGTCGGACTATGACTGTCATCATGTATTCACCCCTTGCTAGCGCCCTCGCAGCACTGCCATCCTCAGGCTCTTTCTGGGAAGCCTTTGGTCTCTGTCCCTTCCTCCATCCTTGCTCTGTCCCACATCAGCACTTGATATCTAACTCGGACTGCATTTCTTGTGGCACCTCCATGTCGAAGGTGAACCCACGTTCTTATCATCACCTCTTAAATCTCGTCACGTGCAACTAACGAAAACTCAAAACTTAAATTGCCAAAGCTCGAAATGTTCAAGCTTTAGCTGTAGTTGACCAGTTCTACGAAAATAATGTTTATTGAAAATCTTAAGCTAGATTGAGTGTAGCATAAGTTCTTGATTACCAAAGTCACCACAATGGTGGAAGATGAACCAAACCGTATTATCGATATAACCTGCCCAGAAGCAGGCTAAGGCACGATTGAATGGATCAGATGGGAGGATGGGGGGACCATTAGTCCAGACCTCATCAATATACTGCACAATGATAAGCAACTCGCAAATAATCTTGTCTTCGTGAAAAAAAACCGGGATCTTTTTGTGAATAGGGTTTGATTTCAAGAGGAGTTCACTTTTGGATCCCCAAGTCTCTTCAAGAAACTTGTAACAAACAGATTTCAAGTTGAAGGCCGATCTGAACCCGGTTTGAAAATGGGCTTGAACGTAAGCCAAGAAGAATCACCTCACCTGTAGACATGACCGACTAGTATACTGACAACAGTTTACTTGGAATAATTCAGGTGCACCTATGAAGCCTATATAGGGAAATGGCCTTTTTCTTCCATTTTTACAAGACAAAACCTAGTAGCCTGCGACCCTTCGTGATTCTCACAAGAATTTAAAGACCGACAATGCTTACAAAAGAGGTTGAAACTTCACCTAGGATAACCCCTTCATCATGGACAAACTGTACTATATTCGGCCTCTTAGTTTGACTTGTTTGTTGTGTCTTTTTCTAATTCAATCTTGTATGCACAAAAGAAAATTGAAAAGAGGAAGGAGAACTTTTTGATGAGAAAAGCAGGTTGTCAATCACCTAATTTTGCGCTTCTGCCGTAAACATGTGCTCCATGACTCATCCTAAAATATGAAAGCTGGAAAATGGCCTACATACTCCAATAGATTCTAGTACACAGTGCACTAGGTAACGTTATTACCCCGAGGGATGCCAAAATCTACAAATATACTGCGAATTAAAACCAGACATCTTTTTTCAGGTACACAAAAACAAGATATCCTCCTTGTTACGTTTAAAGCAGTTACAAGGGCACATGACTAATCAAAAACTTAAACAAAGCAAGCAAATATCCCAGAAAGGTAGATAGTAGGAAAGACACAAAGTGATCAAAATGCCAGGTATAAATGCCCAAATGCAAGGATGGGCTAGTACTTGAAAATGGTTTAGCTTAATGACGATTATGATCTTACTTGACCAATACATTGTTCCCCTCCATTCCAAACGAAGTAGAAAAAGAAAAGTTTAGAAACATTTAGCAAGTTTTGCTAAAACTGCAAAGTGACAATCTTGTGAAATCCTGAAGTGAAAATGGGAGCCATCTTGAGCGACCGTTTTATAATTAATTGATATTTTTTTAGGTGAGCGTCACTCGGGCTTGGGTTGCATAATAATTCATTATGGAAACTGTAAAAATTTACTCTTGCTACCAAAATCATGACAAAAACACATGAAATGTAGTAAAAATTACTCCGTACTAGCAAAAGCACATGGATAAAGATTTCTGGAAAGCACCACTCCTGATTTTACTAGAACTCCAAACCACATGAACGTTAACAACTAAAACAAGTGAACAGAGTTCGAAAAGAAGTAGGAAATCAAATGAAAGGTACAAAAACAATCCAAAGTCTGCTTAATCAGCCAGGTGACATGAATAAATTCACAGGCATTTCAATCACTTTGCAGCAGCTTGGGCTTTAGCTTGTAACATCTTGAGAATCTCTACGAGCTTCTCAGGCACTTGCAAGACATCCTTAACAGCATCATTTAAAGCAAACCTCACGGCCCATCCTGCCAGCTTGGGTGTTTCGGCTTCATCAAGTAGTTTCACATTAGCTTTTCTCTCTCCAACCTTAAGCCAGCCCAAGAAGCATCCCAACGCAATATCAAGGTAGGTACCCAATACCATCCCCACCAAAATAACCCTTTCCTTTGCTAGACTTCACAAATGATTCCTCCAATGACTCAACCCTTCAATTATTTGCTTGATCACTGCTGCTTTTGCCTCTTCTCTGAGCTCCCTCAGCAACGGGAACCACTGCCGTGGTTTAGAAAGTATGGATTAAGACACGACTGCCATATTAGAAAATGCTGCGTGGACATACCTCTCAGTAGAGAGAATGTTTACGGTAGGTTGTCATCTGTGGTATTTTAATGATGCTAGGACCGCGTATTGTCTTTTTGTTGAGAAAACCAAATGTAAATCATGTTTCAGGACACTATTTAAACACCCTTACTGAATTTTCTGTTTAGCTAAAGTTAAAACGTTGTCGCTATATATGTTTTTAGCCACAGAGATACATAGAGGTTGTGTTTGGTAACAAAATGATGTGTAGATAGTCCTTACCCTAATCAAGTGAGCAACTTCAAATATCTACTTGGGTATGGCAGCATCGTCCAAAGATACGTTGCATATTGCTATGATATCAACTGAATGAATATTACTCCAAATCTTGCAGCACCACAAGACTGCAAATCTCTGCTCAATTTTCCGTATGCATCTACACGACTGTCAAACAATTGAGTTCCATCCAATCAACCTCCAAGTAAAATGCAACATTAGACAGACAGACAAATAGTCACATATAAAGTATCCAATAATATGATTCCAACTCATAAAGCAGAAATGGATGTTAGGAGCATCGCCACTCTTCCGTCTAGATGGAATTACCATAAACGAGGATCTCGTGGCTGACTTCAAAACAGAATTCTTGAGTCAAGAGCCTTGATGTTTGAGGATACAAAGTTTATAATTTCTAAAAAGTATCTTAAATAGATGACAACCTGTAATTCAGTAAAAATACCCATTAATGCAATTCTATATGCATAAAAAAAATCGACTGAAGTATGATCAGATATATATATATATATATATATATATATATATATATATATATATATATGAATGCAAAATAAGAAACTTACCATTCCATAATGATTACTAGTGCTATGGGTGATGATTTAATATGCTTAAGCATATCTTGGTTTGGATTTTGAAATGACCGTTTGGCCGAAACAACGACAAAAAGAGAATAAAAGAAAAAAAAAAGCCTAAAATGACATGTATTCACAAGAACCACTAGAATTCTATGATTCAAGGAAGATAGTTAAATAGTGAGAAACATTACTAGCAACCACATAAAGAAAGGAGGCTTGAAGCGTTATTCAGCAGGCAATTAGAGTAGTCCATGATAAACGTCCACTCCAAACTTGGTGACACATGGTCCCCTGATTGCAAATTGCCATCCAAATACAATCTCGTAAAAGCATAATGTGAAGGTTATAACTACTAATTTGGTTTCAAGCACAATAAGCAAATGCCTAAAACGACTTCTTAATGCAATTGCTTAATATATACCTGATGTTGTAGAAAGCAAAACAGTACCATCCCCTCCCCATTTTAATTCCATTCAGATATCTTTCCAAACATTTTTAAAATGCTTGGAAATATATCTTGGTCACCAATGTACCAGGTATTGGCCCTTAAGTCTTATGTGTACGAAGAAAAAATCATAGTTTTCACAAACAAAAAAAAAAAATACGAGGATAATGTCTTAATTACCAACCGTGCTACAATACAAGGGTCTCTCTGCGAAAAATGCTAGACCTTAATACAAGCAAGTATGATGAAAATTTTGAAAGCCTCAAAACAGGAATATCAAAGAGAATAAGCAAAATGAAGCAAAAAGGCTAAAATAAGCTGAATACAATTGATCATACTTTAGCAGCTAAGAAACCATAATGCAATACAAGCGTAGAGAATACAGAAGGAATTGCATTAGGTTCGTATGATTCCATCTTAAACTTAATGGCACATATATATTTCTTATATGTAACATCTAATAATTCAAAACAACAATTCCTTGACACCGATTTCACAAAGATTAAGAAATCACTTAACAACAATTCCTAGTTTCAAGAATCACAATATTCCTAATCTAAGAGGTCAAACTGACATAATTTTATTTTTTGTGGGAAAAGCCCCGAATTTTCACTCGATTAGAAAACCTAAAGGCGTTGCAAATTAAAGTAAGAGGACTGTCTGCAAGCTGTTTTTCTTATAGTGAAAGCTGGAGTTCCACCTAAAGAAAATATCATAAGCACATAACGAAAGCTGAAAAATGGCCTAAAGGCCTACTGCCCCCAATAGATTCTGTTACACAGTGCACTAGGGAACGTTATTACTCCGAGCGATGCCAAAATCTACAAACAAGCCATATGTTACAACCAAATAATGGTTGGTACATACACTACGAAATAAAATAAAAGATACTTACTTAGTAGATAAAAAGAAGTTATCGTCTCTGATACGTTTAAAGCTGTTACAAGGACACATGACTAATCAACAGCTTAGACAAAACAAACAAACATGAAATATCCGAGAAAGGTGGATAGTAGGAAAATCGTCATAAGCTAGTTTACGAAGTTGCAGCAGCTTTGAGCCTGGCCTGAAACCTCTTGAAAAATTCTATAAGTTTTTCAGGCTCAGGCAAGACATCCTTGACAGCATCATTTGAAGAAAATCTCACGGCCCATTCAGTCAGTCCAGGGATTTTAGCCTCATCAAGCAGCTTCATGTCTGCTATTATCTCTACCACCTTCAGCCAGCCTAAAAAGCTTCCGAATGCAATATCAAGGTACCCAATACTATCCCCACCAAAGTAAGCCTTCCCTTTGCTACATTCTACAAATGCCACCTCCAACAATGCCAACCCTTCAACTACCTTTTCAATCAGTGCTGCCTTTGCCTCTTCTCCTTGGGCCGATCGCAGCTCTCTCACTGCTGGAAACCACTGCATTGATTTGAATTAAAAAATAAAAACTTGATCGAGAGCAATATCTAAATCCTTTGCAGACAGAATCTTAATGAAGTTGAGTGCATTATTTAAATGCATCCTTCTCTGTTTTTTTCCCTGACTCTTGTATGAAGTTTGGACCAAAATTCTCAGACTACTATTGTCACTTTTATTTTCTTTTTAATTTGGACCGTAGGCTTATCTCCAGACTGACTTTATCGTAAACTAAGATTGTCTCCTTCAGACGATTTAAAGGGCACATCTCAATATTGGGCCGGTGCATTCAGAAGAATATATTTTTCGCCTGTCACTAAATAAGTAAAAAGTATCAATATATGCTTTATGAGTGTCACTACCGATATTTTTGGTGACAATATTTCAATTTATTTAAGAAGAAATGCTTATTTATTTTTTATTTAAATCCTTTTTTGTGTTCTGAATATGGTTT
This sequence comes from Escallonia rubra, assembly GCA_033065855.1. Classification (NCBI taxonomy): domain Eukaryota; kingdom Viridiplantae; phylum Streptophyta; class Magnoliopsida; order Escalloniales; family Escalloniaceae; genus Escallonia; species Escallonia rubra. The sequence continues at coordinate 66,185 of JAVXUO010000620.1, read as the reverse complement.
CACAGAGTTTGTGAAGTATTCTAGATCCAGGATGGGCCTTGCTTCAATCATATCAGTTGACTAAATTATTAGTGCCATTTCTCTTGTTTTTCCTTATATGTGCACAGCTTCCTCGTTACAACCAAATTTTGGTACAATGATTCTTCAAGAAAAATAACATAGAAGGGAGAATAACATACCTTCTCATCAAGGTAAGCAGCCCAAAAGCGGGCTACGGCACGATCGCAGGGATCAGATGGGAGGATGGAGGGGCCATTAGTCCAGCCCTCGTCGATGTACTGAACGATGACAAGGGACTCGCAGATGGTCTTTTTACCATGGAAAAAGACCGGGATCTTCTTGTGAACCGGGTTGGAGCTAAGCAGGAGCTCACTTTTGGGGAAGAATCTCTCTTCAACAAACTCGTAGTCAATGGACTTGACATTGAGGGCCAACTGAACCCGATTCACATATGGGCTTGCCCAAAAACCCAGGAGCTTTACATCACTCTTTGCCATGATTAATATCGCCGAAGAAGTATGCTGAACACTAAGCAGTGATGGCTATGCCAAGTTTGGGTGGAGATAAGTTTGAGGGATGTAGCAAATGACTGCTTAAGCTCCCATATATATGTGGGTGAACATAGCAGCACACTGTTGTATGCAATGATGTATGATAAGGTCCGAACCTGAGGAGATGGATTGGAAGATGAGACTTCTTTTACAAGAATATATTGAAGAAAGGGGTGCACAATTAATTGACTAGCATAAACAAAGGGTGAAGAAAATCTTTAAAGATATAACTCAGCTGGTCAATCCGTTTACAGTTGATTATTGCACAAATTACAAAGAGAACTCTGCGCCTTTGAGCGAGGTGTCTCCGGTTATAGGAATATGTCTCCGGTTCTTTGTATAGAAATAATCATTGATTGCAAAATATTCAATTACATTTACTTATTGACGCTAAGAAAATGTTGATGATGAAGGTGTTAACAAAAATTTCACTATATATATATAACAAGAATTACCGCCGTATGGAAAATTCAGGTAGTTGCCAAAATTTATACACACAAATAGCCGAGTAAATGATATTTTTTTAACTTTAGCTCCATTTTAAGCATTTGAGCTTCATAATGTCCCTATAGTGATTATATAGCGACACCCGAGAGATCTTCAACAACAAAAACGGAGTTTAAATAAGTATAAGTGAAGCTCAAATTTGATTCTAATTACTACTAGAGAAATCCAGGCAAGACTCGTATACGTTATTTGTTTGTTATGTGGCCAATGTCAAAAATTTCAAGAATTTGATGGACCAGTAAGTTAATATAGTTAAACAAGTACATGAAGCCCAGTGACCAAGACTCGAATTATCGTGAAATCTTGAGAAGTAAGATGTTTCTAGCTATAAATCCAAAAAATGGGAACCATATGCCAAATTTAAATGCTAAATGCAAGAATGGTCTATTACAGGAAAATGGTTTAGATTGATGACTATTATTATTGCACTTAATCGATACTTTATTCCCTCCATTCCAAATCACGTAGAAAAAGAAAGATTCTTAGTCAAACTCTAGAGAAAAGTTTAGCAATTTTTTGCAAAAAGATGCGATAATGTTGTAAAGTCCTTATTGAAAAGCTGAGCCATCTTGAACAACCATTGACTATTAATTTTTTTTTTAGGTGAAAGGTCACAAAATGTTCATTAGGGACCATAAATGTTTACGTTTGCAACCAAACTCGTGACAAAGAAACACATGAAATATAGTAAAAATTATTATCGAAAGCACATAGATGAGTTTTCTGGAAATTAAAGCCCCACTCCTGATTTTATTAGAACTCCAAAGCACGTGAACGTTAGCCAGGTGACATGAATTAAATATCACAAAGTTGGAAAAGAAGTAGGAAACCAAATGAAAGGTACAAAACTAATACAAAGTCTGCTCAATTAGCCAGGTGACATGAATTAAATATCACAGGCATGTCAATCACTTTGCTGCAGCTTGGGGTTTAGCTTGAAACATCTTGACAATCTCGAGAAGTTTCTCAGTCTCTGGCAAGACATCCTTAACAGCGTCATTTAAAGCAAACCTCACAGCCCATTCTGCCAGCTTGGGTGTCTTGGCTTCATCAAGTAGTTTCACATCAGCTGTTATCTCTCCAACCTTAAGCCAGCTCAAGAGGCATCCCAACGCAATATCAAGGTACCCAATACTATCCCCACCAAAATAACCCTTTCCTTTGCTAGACTTCACGAATGCCTCCTCCAATAGCTCAAACCCTTCAGTTATTTGCTTGGCTATTGCTGCCTTTGCCTCTTGTCCTTCTGCTGATCTGATCTCCCTCAGCAACGGGAACCACTGCAGTGATATGTACTATATCAATTAAGACATGCGTAGATACTGAAAATACATTATCGGTCAATGATGTGCAACTTGATTGACTAATCAAGTATTCAATGTGACGAAAAATGTGAATGTGTGTGTGGACTTAAAAACGTATCAAATAAAATGATGTACTCAAGCTTAGATTGTACTTAAAGAACCCAGTCTACTTAAGTAGCAATAGGCCTAACACAAATATGTGGTATTGCTAAAATAAAAGACAATCCAGTAAACTTGTTATAATAAATCAAAGTGTTTCCGAATTAAATAAAAATCCATTTAATTAAAAAATTCAGATTGAATTAAGAGGACAAAATCACATTAATTATTAATTACAAAGTAAAAGTCCAAATCATCATTGGTTTTTCAAAATTAAGCCCACCACCTTGCCGCTTATAAATTCTATTGTCTCACACTTTTTGTTTCAGTTGAAAATAATTTTGTTCTGGACAAAGCCTTAAGCACTCAATCAAGCATCGTTTCAACAATCTTTTAACGGTAAGGATCGAAGAAGTCAAAGTCCACATAAAAATATAAGGGCGCGGAAATAACATTTCACTTTCTCAGTTTCAAAATGCTTGGACCTATACAATATGAGACACAAAACTTGTTTAACTAAGAATTAGAAAATGACTAAGATCATTCTTCAAGAAGAAAATCAAGAAGGATGAATCACAAACCTTATCATCGATATAGGCAGCCCAAAAGCGGGCAATGGCACGGTCATAGGGATCAGAAGGAAGGATGGAGGGGCCATCAGCCCATACTTCATCAATATACTGCACAATGATCAGCGACTCGCAAATGGGTTTGTCACCATGAATAAGAACTGGGATCTTCTTGTGAACTGGGTTCGACTTTAGCAGGAGCTCGCTCTTGGAGCCGAAAGTCTCCTCGAGGAACTCGTAGTTGACGGACTTAACGTTGAGGGCGATCTGAGCCCGGTTCACGTATGGGCTTGGCCATGCACCCAAGAGCTTTACATCACTCTTTGCCATGAGAGGAAGTGTACAGGTAGAAGGGGGTGAACTGTGAAAGATACTTGATTTCTTGGGTTGAAGCAAGTTGAGGGATAAAGCGAGAATGTCCCTGGCTATATATATAGAATATTTTGAGGTTTGCATGACTTGATGATGTACGCAGTGATGCTATGATCAGGATTCTTTTACAAGAAATGGCAAAGGAAAAAGGCAAAATTGGCTTAGACTAATATGGAGAACGCACTAAGAGGAGAACGTACAACCACGACTTGTCTCATTGTGGAACACAAAGTGCAATTGTACAAACTTCTCGAGATCTGGATTTTCTGTTAAAGGGTTCTAGTGGAGAAATCATAAGTTCACTTTAAAACTGAACCAGTTTGTCTTTGTGACTCAGGTAATATGATTGTTAACTATGATATTTATCATGTCTTTAATTTTTCATGATTTAAAATTTTAACGTAGATGACAATTTATCATAGTAACATAGATCCTCGTTTGAATGAAGTACAATTTGACATTTGATCGTGTGCGCGCGTCGGTCTACGTACACGCATAGACCGGGATGTGTGCCCGTGTACACACATAAATCCAAAGGTCGCAAACTTTTTTTAATTTTTTTAGGGTAAATAATATTAAGAACTTTTGAGGTTTACTTTAATTACACTGAACTCCTACATATTTTTTTTTATTACTCATCGCACCTTATGGTTTGTCATTGTGTTACCAAAAACTCACTTCCATTGAGAAACCGTCACAAAAGTTAGGACACCATAAATTTGTTGTGATATACCAAAAATGCCCTTAGATCTTTCTCCTCTCTCTGCCCAATTCGCCCAGCCCCACTGCGAAGGCTTCTTTCTGCCCATAACCGCAGACCTCCAGTCCAGCCACCACAGACCACTTTTTTCCCACTCTGGCACACTGGCAGCACACCCGTGGCTCCCACGGCTGCCATCAATAGGATAAGTTGAGAAGATTGGTGGCCGTGGGAGTGTGGGCTTGCTATCCCGGCGATGAGGATGCCGACATAGACCAAGCGGCAGGTGAGGGCAGCGCCATAACAACCAACGGTCGACGCGCGACCACAACCAATGACCGGCGACAACCAGCAATAATTGTGACCAGAGGCTGAGACCATCGAGCCACCTCCACGGGTCCTTAATCTAATCTCGCTGTTGTATCCCAACCACCATGACCGTCAGATTGGTAAAACTGGTTTTGGTGGTGGTTTTCTGATTTTGGTTTGTGTGCAGTGGTGGGTTAACGGAGGTGCTTGTGGTTGCTGGAATGGGCTGAAGTATGGTGGTGGTGTGGTGTACGGTTGTAGGGTGTGTCTGTTTTGTGCAGTTGTGGGTGTAAGCGCCGTGCGTGTCTGTAACACAGTAACAATGTGCACTGTAGTATCTATGTGTGTGGGTGCATTGTGTGTAACAGTGTGCATTATGTGTAGAGATGTCAAAGGGCCGGGCTTGGGCCGGCCCAGCCCAAGCCCATCGGGCCTGCAAACGGGCCGGGCCGGGGCCGGGCCAAGGGAGGGTGAAAACGGGCCGGGCCTGGCGCAATGAATTCTAGGCCTGGTCCAGGCCCAGGCCCTAAGCCCAATATTTAGGGCCTTTTTTTTTTTTTTTTTTCTCATTTTTTTCAATTTTAACACATAACAATTTACATAGAAATTTATTTATACGATCCTCGTCAACTATAAAGAAGAAAGAAGTGCGGATTAAAAACAGATGAGTTGCGATGCCTTGTTATAGCTGTAGTCCCATCTGGAAGAAATATAATGGTTGTTCCGTCTAACTTTAATTTCATTTAATGGGTATAAACTTCTTTGACTCTTTCCCAAGGCCTATGCAGTGTGCACCTTTTGAAAACTCTAACCAGACCACTTATGGAAGATCATAACCACTATAGGTATTTCCTTTCTCATAGAAGAGGCTTAGTAGTTAAGTAATTTTGCAGGACTTTTGAAGAAAAGACAAGATCAAAAGAATTTAACGGCTGACTGCAATTTCCTTCCATCTCTTATCCATTCAATTTAAAGGCTGACTACTGTTAAGGTAAAATGATTGCCAATATGAGGCATAAGCCTCTCTTAAATCTAACCAAACATCGCTCAAGGTCATCAAGTCTTATAGAAGAAAATAATATAAGGCAAAAAGACAAGATGCTTGATGCAGGATGCTATCCCTTCCTTTTAAAATATATATTTTTTGCTTGTAAAAATTTATTTTATATATATGAAAAAAAATTATTCTTAAAACTCTAACAATCAAAATAATAATGTATGTGGAATTTTGGAAAAGGGGTGGAAGAAAGGGGGAAAAGCTAGATTTTCAAAAAAAAGTGGGGCCAAAAAAGGGCCAAATCCGGGCCAAACCGGGCCACACCCGGGCCGGGCCAAACCCGGGCCAAACCGGGCCGGGCCGGGCCGGGCCATTTTCCCCAGATTTCTCGGCCTGGTCCAGGCCCAGGCCCCAGGCCCTCTTTCAGCGGGCCGTTACTGTTCATGCAAGGGGCCGGGCCAGCCCGGGCCAAAATCGGGCCAAACGGGCCGGCCCGCGGGCCGCCCGGCCCAAATGACATCTCTAATTATGTGCGTGTGATCAGCTATACGTGTGTGTGTGTGTGTGTGAGAGAGAGAGAGGAGGAAAGGAGATGACTGAATAAATTTATTTACGACGGATATTATCGTCTTTTTGTTGAATCTATTAACTACAAAATAGAAGTGTAGCTTAGTATAATAAAAAAAGTAAGGAGGAATAGAGTTAAATTAAGAAAAATATCTAGAGTCTTAATTTGTCCTTATTTTTTACAGAGAGTTTATTGTTCCACTAAATTCAACCGTCTCGACTATTTTTTTTTCCTGTCAAACTCTAAAGCGTTTGTGCATCAAGCAAGTTACTTTTTTTAACCAATTAAATCTTAGGAGAAAACTTGGCAACGAGCATTTGGTGTCTTTGGTAACACCACCACTCATATTGTGTTGTGTGTCAGTACAAGTGTCTCAAGGTATTAGGTAAAAGTGTTGCTAAAAGATAAAATATTAAGGGTTAAATACACGTATGTACCTTGAAACTACTACAAAGTCTCACTTAAGGATTCCAAAGTTTAATTTTTACATATAAAGGCCTGCAACTACAATTTTTCAATAAGTGAGTACATCCGTCCATTTTCTTAACGAACCAGGCTTTTCCGTCAGGGGCATTTTCGTCAAGCCAACTTTATTTTTTTTCAAACCCTACCATTGGTACTTCCAAAGTGAGTTGACTCAATTTACTACACACTTCTTCAAAGAGCTGGTGCATCAACTCAACCCTAATCTTCATCTTCTCTGACCAATCACCACCCATAACATCGTCCTGAAACTCGATTGTATCATACCTCCAAATTCCAACCTCCGGCCGTGATCCACAACCACACAATTACAGTCAAACGCCTCCTCATTTCCTGTCCAACCACCAGATCCACCTCCGGGAATGGCTTCCTCAAAAAGCTCATAAAAAACGCCTCATGGCGCAGGCACTCCAAGCTCGCCCACCACCCTAAGTCTGTCATCGACCGCCTCACCTTCAGTGCCTCTGAAAAACCCGCTATGCCGCTACTGCCATCCACTCAATCGACCATACTCGGACCCATCATCGACGCCGCCGCTGACACCTCATCCCTCCTCGGCGTCCTCGCCGACCACCTCTCGCTAGCTAACTCGGAATTCATACTCGGACCCATCATCGACGTCGCGGCCTCCAACAACCTTAAGTTCGCAACTCATCTCCCACGACTACCTCCACGGCGAGGCCGATCCCACTGCCGGTTCTGAGAATTTGTGGGCCTCGGTAGCCATTCGGGCTTTGAGGATTGGGGTTTTGGTGGTTGAATTGAAATGGATTGTCCCCATATTTGGTATGAATAAAACAATGCCAATTTTAGGGTTCCAAATATTAATGGATTAGGGTTCCAAAAATCAAGGGATTTTATAATAAAAAATCAAATATGAGTTCCCAAAAATGCCCCTGACGGAAAAGCCTGGATCATTAAGAAAATGGACGGATGTACTCACTTATTGAAAATTTGTAATTGCAGGCTTTTATGTGTAAAAATTAAACTTTGGGACCCTTAAGTGAGACTTTGTGATAGTTTCAGGATACATACGTGTATTTAACCCAAATATTAACGATCGCAATAAACTGTCAATAAAAGTTGGCTGAGTTTGACAACATTTTTTTTTCAGTTTCCAAAAAAAATAAAAAATTAAAGAGCAGTTTAAAAAAAAATTTACAAAAACAAGTGAGTGTTTGATTATCCAGTTTTTTTTTTTGTGTTTGTTTGCGGTGGCGGTGGCTGACGGTGGTGGTGGCTGTCGGCGGTGGTCTAAAAAAAAAACAAAACAAAACTGAAAACCGAAACTCATTTTTTGAGTTTTAAAAAACAACCTTGATTTAAAAACTGTTTTTTAAACTGAAGGGAAAAAAAATGGTTATCAAACGCAACTTTTTTTTTTCCAATTTCCAAAACTGAAAAAAAAGTCATGTCAAACGGGACCTTAGTCGTCTAAAGTACTTTTGTCAATATCCGAATATCATTAGCGGCTATTATGTTAAATGGCAACTATTGTAAATGTTGGTCGACAACAGGTACATTTAACAATATTTATGTATAATTTTTGGTGCATAGTTTGGTGCCAAGTTTTCATATCATAATAATATTGTTTTCAAATCTTTCTAGCAAGATTTGAAAACAAAAGACAAACATATCATCTTCAAAGAAGGAGGCTGCCCAAATTTATTTGTTCCATTCATCTAATCAAAATTGTGGGTAGTGTTACTTCAAAGAAGCTTTGGCAAGAGCCTGTATCATTTTCACCGTCTCCATGAGCTTTTCTGTTTCTGGCACGACATCCTTGACAACACCATTGGAACAAAATGTCTTGGCCCATTCAACCAGCCCTGGGGTTTTGGTTTCGTCAAGTAGCTTCACATTAGCGACTTTCTCCCCTACTTTCAGCCACCCCAAGAAGCATCCCAAAGCAATGTCAATATACCCAATACTTAGAGATGTCAAAGGGCCGGGCTTGGGCCGGCCCAGCCCAAGCCCATCGGGCCTGCAAACGGGCCGGGCCGGGGCCGGGCCAAGGGAGGGTGAAAACGGGCCGGGCCGGGCCAGGCCTGGCGCAATGAATTCTAGGCCTGGTCCAGGCCCAGGCCCTAAGCCCAATATTTAGGGCCGGGCTTGGGCCGGGCCCAGGCCCTTTTTTTTTTCTCATGTTATTCAATTTTAACACATAACAATTTACATAGAAATTTATTTATACGATCCTCGTCAACTATAAAGAAGAAAGAAGTGCGGATTAAAAACAGATGAGTTGCGATGCCTTGTTATAGCTGTAGTCCCATCTGGAAGAAATATAATGGTTGTTCCGTCTAACTTTAATTTCATTTAATGGGTATAAACTTCTTTGACTCTTTCCCAAGGCCTATGCAGTGTGCACCTTTTGAAAACTCTAACCAGACCACTTATGGAAGATCATAACCACTATAGGTATTTCCTTTCTCATAGAAGAGGCTTAGTAGTTAAGTAATTTTGCAGGACTTTTGAAGAAAAGACAAGATCAAAAGAATTTAACGGCTGACTGCAATTTCCTTCCATCTCTTATCCATTCAATTTAAAGGCTGACTACTGTTAAGGTAAAATGATTGCCAATATGAGGCATAAGCCTCTCTTAAATCTAACCAAACATCGCTCAAGGTCATCAAGTCTTATAGAAGAAAATAATATAAGGCAAAAAGACAAGATGCTTGATGCAGGATGCTATCCCTTCCTTTTAAAATATATATTTTTTGCTTGTAAAAATTTATTTTGTATATATGAAAAAAAATTATTCTTAAAACTCTAACAATCAAAATAATAATGTATGTGGAATTTTGGAAAAGGGGTGGAAGAAAGGGGGAAAAGCTAGATTTTCAAAAAAAAGTGGGGCCAAAAAAGGGCCAAATCCGGGCCACACCCGGGCCGGGCCAAACCCGGGCCAAACCGGGCCGGGCCATTTTCCCCAGATTTCTCGGCCTGGTCCAGGCCCAGGCCCCAGGCCCTCTTTCAGCGGGCCGTTACTGTTCATGCAAGGGGCCGGGCCAGCCCGGGCCAAAACCGGGCCAAAACGGGCCGGCCCGCGGGCCGCCCGGCCCAAATGACATCTCTAATAATGTGCGTGTGATCAGCTATACGTGTGTGTGTGTGTGTGTGAGAGAGAGAGAGGAGGAAAGGAGATGACTGAATAAATTTATTTACGACGGATATTATCGTCTTTTTGTTGAATCTATTAACTACAAAATAGAAGTGTAGCTTAGTATAATAAAAAAAAGTAAGGAGGAATAGAGTTAAATTAAGAAAAATATCTAGAGTCTTAATTTGTCCTTATTTTTTACAGAGAGTTTATTGTTCCACTAAATTCAACCGTCTCGACTATTTTTTTTTCCTGTCAAACTCTAAAGCGTTTGTGCATCAAGCAAGTTACTTTTTTTAACCAATTAAATCTTAGGAGAAAACTTGGCAACGAGCATTTGGTGTCTTTGGTAACACCACCACTCATATTGTGTTGTGTGTCAGTACAAGTGTCTCAAGGTATTAGGTAAAAGTGTTGCTAAAAGATAAAATATTAAGGGTTAAATACACGTATGTACCCTGAAACTACTACAAAGTCTCACTTAAGGATTCCAAAGTTTAATTTTTACATATAAAGGCCTGCAACTACAAATTTTCAATAAGTGAGTACATCCGTCCATTTTCTTAACTATCCAGGCTTTTCCGTCAGGGGCAATTTCGTCAAGCCAACTTTATTTTTTTTCAAACCCTACCATTGGTACTTCCAAAGTGAGTTGACTCAATTTACTACACACTTCTTCAAAGAGCTGGTGCGTCAACTCAACCCTAATCTTCATCTTCTCCGACCAATCACCACCCATAACATCGTCCTGAAACTCGATTGTATCATACCTCCAAATTTCAACCTCCGGCCGTGATCCACAACCACACAATTACCGTCAAACGCCTCCTCATTTCCTGTCCAACCACCAGATCCACCTCCGGGAATGGCTTCCTCAAAAAGCTCATAAAAAACGCCTCATGGCGCAGGCACTCCAAGCTCGCCCACCACCCTAAGTTTGTCATCGACCGCCTCACCTCCACCGCCTCTGAAAAAACCCGCTACGCCGCCGCTGCCATCCACCCAATCGACCATACTCGGACCCATCATCGACGCCGCCGCTGACACCTCATCCCTCCCCGGCGTCCTCGCCTACCACCTCTCACTAGCTAACTCAGAATTCATACTCGGACCCATCATCGGCGCCGCGGCCTCCAACAACCTCAAGATCGCAACTCATCTCCCATGGCTACCTCCACGGCGAGGAGGATCCCGCTGCCGGTTCTGAGAATTTGTGGCCTCGATAGCCATTCGAGCTTTGAGGATTGGGGTTTTGGTGGTTGAATTGAAATGGATTGTCTCCATATTTGTTATGAATGAAACAATGCCAATTTTAGGGTTCCAAATATTAATGGATTAGGGTTCCAAAAATCAAGGGATTTAGAATAAAAAATCAAATATGAGTTTTCAAAAATGCCCCTGACGAAAAACCTGGATCGTTAAGAAAATGGACGGATGTACTCACTTATTGAAAAATTGTAATTGCAGGGCCTTTATGTGTAAGAATTAAACTTTGAGACCCTTAAGTGAGACTTTGTGATAGTTTCAGGGTACCTACGTGTATTTAACCCAAATATTAACGATCGCAATAAACTGTCAATAAAAGTTGGCTGAGTTTGACAACATTTTTTTTTTCAGTTTCCAAAAAAAAAAAAAAACTAAAGAGCAGTTTAAAAAAAAAATTTACAAAAACAAGTGAGTGTTTGATTATCCAGTTTTTTTTTTTGTGTTTGTTTTCGGTGGCGGTGGCTGACGGTGGTTTTGGCTGTCGGCGGTGGTCTAAAAAAAAAACAAAACAAAACTGAAAACCGAAACTCATTTTTTGAGTTTTAAAAAACAACATTGACTTAAAAACTGGTTTTTAAATTGAAGGGAAAAAAAATGGTTACCAAACGCAACTATTTTTTTCAGTTTCCAAAACTGAAAAAAAAGTCATGTCAAACGGGACCTTAGTCGTCTAAAGTACTTTTGTCAATATCCGAATATCATTAGCGGCTATTATGTTAAATGGCAACTATTGTAAATGTTGGTCGACAACAAGAACATTTAACAATATTCATGTATCGTTTTTGGTGCATAGTTTGGTGCCAAGTTTTCATATCATAATAATATTGTTTTCAAATCTTTCTAGCAAGATTTGAAAACAAAAGACAAACATATATCATCTTCAAAGAAGAAGGCTGCCCAAATTTATTTGTTCCATTCATCTAATCAAAATCGTGGGTAGTGTTACTTCAAAGAAGCTTTGGCAAGAGCCTGTATCATTTTCACCGTCTCCATGAGCTTTTGTGTTTCTGGGATGACATCCTTGACAGCATCATTGGAACAAAATGTCTTGGCCCATTCAACCAGCCCTGGGGTTTTGGTTTCGTCAAGTAGCTTCACATTAGCGACTTTCTCCCCTACTTTCAGCCACCCCAAGAAGCATCCCAAAGCAATGTCAATATACCCAATACTTAGAGATGTCAAAGGGCCGGGCTTGGGCCGGCCCAGCCCAAGCCCATCGGGCCTGCAAACGGGCCGGGCCGGGGCCGGGCCAAGGGAGGGTGAAAACGGGCCGGGCCGGGCCGGGCCTGGCGCAATGAATTCTAGGCCTGGTCCAGGCCCAGGCCCTAAGCCCAATATTTAGGGCCGGGCTTGGGCCGGGCCCAGGCCCCTTTTTTTTTCTCATGTTATTCAATTTTAACACATAACAATTTACATAGAAATTTATTTATACGATCCTCGTCAACTATAAAGAAGAAAGAAGTGCGGATTAAAAACAGATGAGTTGCGATGCCTTGTTATAGCTGTAGTCCCATCTGGAAGAAATATAATGGTTGTTCCGTCTAACTTTAATTTCATTTAATGGGTATAAACTTCTTTGACTCTTTCCCAAGGCCTATGCAGTGTGCACCTTTTGAAAACTCTAACCAGACCACTTATGGAAGATCATAACCACTATAGGTATTTCCTTTCTCATAGAAGAGGCTTAGTAGTTAAGTAATTTTGCAGGACTTTTGAAGAAAAGACAAGATCAAAAGAATTTAACGGCTGACTGCAATTTCCTTCCATCTCTTATCCATTCAATTTAAAGGCTGACTACTGTTAAGGTAAAATGATTGCCAATATGAGGCATAAGCCTCTCTTAAATCTAACCAAACATCGCTCAAGGTCATCAAGTCTTATAGAAGAAAATAATATAAGGCAAAAAGACAAGATGCTTGATGCAGGATGCTATCCCTTCCTTTTAAAATATATATTTTTTGCTTGTAAAAATTTATTTTGTATATATGAAAAAAAATTATTCTTAAAACTCTAACAATCAAAATAATAATGTATGTGGAATTTTGGAAAAGGGGTGGAAGAAAGGGGGGGAAAAGCTAGATTTTCAAAAAAAAGTGGGGCCAAAAAAGGGCCAAATCCGGGCCACACCCGGGCCGGGCCAAACCCGGGCCAAACCGGGCCGGGCCATTTTCCCCAGATTTCTCGGCCTGGTCCAGGCCCAGGCCCCAGGCCCTCTTTCAGCGGGCCGTTACTGTTCATGCAAGGGGCCGGGCCAGCCCGGGCCAAAACCGGGCCAAAACGGGCCGGCCCGCGGGCCGCCCGGCCCAAATGACATCTCTAATTATGTGCGTGTGATCAGCTATACGTGTGTGTGTGTGTGTGTGAGAGAGAGAGAGGAGGAAAGGAGATGACTGAATAAATTTATTTACGACGGATATTATCGTCTTTTTGTTGAATCTATTAACTACAAAATAGAAGTGTAGCTTAGTATAATAAAAAAAAGTAAGGAGGAATAGAGTTAAATTAAGAAAAATATCTAGAGTCTTAATTTGTCCTTATTTTTTACAGAGAGTTTATTGTTCCACTAAATTCAACCGTCTCGACTATTTTTTTTTCCTGTCAAACTCTAAAGCGTTTGTGCATCAAGCAAGTTACTTTTTTTAACCAATTAAATCTTAGGAGAAAACTTGGCAACGAGCATTTGGTGTCTTTGGTAACACCACCACTCATATTGTGTTGTGTGTCAGTACAAGTGTCTCAAGGTATTAGGTAAAAGTGTTGCTAAAAGATAAAATATTAAGGGTTAAATACACGTATGTACCCTGAAACTACTACAAAGTCTCACTTAAGGATTCCAAAGTTTAATTTTTACATATAAAGGCCTGCAACTACAAATTTTCAATAAGTGAGTACATCCGTCCATTTTCTTAACTATCCAGGCTTTTCCGTCAGGGGCAATTTTGTCAAGCCAACTTTATTTTTTTTCAAACCCTACCATTGGTACTTCCAAAGTGAGTTGACTCAATTTACTACACACTTCTTCAAAGAGCTGGTGCGTCAACTCAACCCTAATCTTCATCTTCTCCGACCAATCACCACCCATAACATCGTCCTGAAACTCGATTGTATCATACCTCCAAATTTCAACCTCCGGCCGTGATCCACAACCACACAATTACCGTCAAACGCCTCCTCATTTCCTGTCCAACCACCAGATCCACCTCCGGGAATGGCTTCCTCAAAAAGCTCATAAAAAACGCCTCATGGCGCAGGCACTCCAAGCTCGCCCACCACCCTAAGTTTGTCATCGACCGCCTCACCTCCACCGCCTCTGAAAAAACCCGCTACGCCGCCGCTGCCATCCACCCAATCGACCATACTCGGACCCATCATCGACGCCGCCGCTGACACCTCATCCCTCCCCGGCGTCCTCGCCTACCACCTCTCACTAGCTAACTCAGAATTCATACTCGGACCCATCATCGGCGCCGCGGCCTCCAACAACCTCAAGATCGCAACTCATCTCCCATGGCTACCTCCACGGCGAGGAGGATCCCGCTGCCGGTTCTGAGAATTTGTGGCCTCGATAGCCATTCGAGCTTTGAGGATTGGGGTTTTGGTGGTTGAATTGAAATGGATTGTCTCCATATTTGTTATGAATGAAACAATGCCAATTTTAGGGTTCCAAATATTAATGGATTAGGGTTCCAAAAATCAAGGGATTTAGAATAAAAAATCAAATATGAGTTTTCAAAAATGCCCCTGACGAAAAACCTGGATCGTTAAGAAAATGGACGGATGTACTCACTTATTGAAAAATTGTAATTGCAGGGCCTTTATGTGTAAGAATTAAACTTTGAGACCCTTAAGTGAGACTTTGTGATAGTTTCAGGGTACCTACGTGTATTTCACCCAAATATTAACAATCGCAATAAACTGTTAATAAAAGTTGGCTGAGTTTGACAACATTTTTTTTTTCAGTTTCCAAAAAAAAAAAAAACTAAAGAGAAGTTAAAAAAAAAAATTTACAAAAACAAGTTGGTGTTTGATTACCCAGTTTTTATTTTGTGTTTGTTTGCGGTGGCGGTGGCTGACGGTGGTGGTGGCTGTCGGCGGTGGTCTAAAAAAAAAACAAAACAAAACTGAAAACCGAAACTCATTTTTTGAGTTTTAAAAAACAACCTTGATTTAAAAACTGGTTTTTAAATTGAAGGGAAAAAAAATGGTTACCAAACGCAACTATTTTTTTCAGTTTCCAAAACTGAAAAAAAAGTCATGTCAAACGGGACCTTAGTCGTCTAAAGTACTTTTGCCAATATCAAAATATCATTAGCGACTATTATGTAAATGGCAACTATTGTAAATGTTGGTCGACAACAAGAACATTTAACAATATTCATGTATCGTTTTTGGTGCATAGTTTGGTGCCAAGTTTTCATATCATAATAATATTGTTTTCAAATCTTTCTAGCAAGATTTGAAAACAAAAGACAAACATATATCATCTTCAAAGAAGAAGGCTGCCCAAATTTATTTGTTCCATTCATCTAATCAAAATCGTGGGTAGTGTTACTTCAAAGAAGCTTTGGCAAGAGCCTGTATCATTTTCACCGTCTCCATGAGCTTTTCTGTTTCTGGCACGACATCCTTGACAACACCATTGGAACAAAATGTCTTGGCCCATTCAACCAGCCCTGGGGTTTTGGTTTCGTCAAGTAGCTTCACATTAGCGACTTTCTCCCCTACTTTCAGCCACCCCAAGAAGCATCCCAAAGCAATGTCAATATACCCAATACTTAGAGATGTCAAAGGGCCGGGCTTGGGCCGGCCCAGCCCAAGCCCATCGGGCCTGCAAACGGGCCGGGCCGGGGCCGGGCCAAGGGAGGGTGAAAACGGGCCGGGCCGGGCCGGGCCTGGCGCAATGAATTCTAGGCCTGGTCCAGGCCCAGGCCCTAAGCCCAATATTTAGGGCCGGGCTTGGGCCGGGCCCAGGCCCTTTTTTTTTTCTCATGTTATTCAATTTTAACACATAACAATTTACATAGAAATTTATTTATACGATCCTCGTCAACTATAAAGAAGAAAGAAGTGCGGATTAAAAACAGATGAGTTGCGATGCCTTGTTATAGCTGTAGTCCCATCTGGAAGAAATATAATGGTTGTTCCGTCTAACTTTAATTTCATTTAATGGGTATAAACTTCTTTGACTCTTTCCCAAGGCCTATGCAGTGTGCACCTTTTGAAAACTCTAACCAGACCACTTATGGAAGATCATAACCACTATAGGTATTTCCTTTCTCATAGAAGAGGCTTAGTAGTTAAGTAATTTTGCAGGACTTTTGAAGAAAAGACAAGATCAAAAGAATTTAACGGCTGACTGCAATTTCCTTCCATCTCTTATCCATTCAATTTAAAGGCTGACTACTGTTAAGGTAAAATGATTGCCAATATGAGGCATAAGCCTCTCTTAAATCTAACCAAACATCGCTCAAGGTCATCAAGTCTTATAGAAGAAAATAATATAAGGCAAAAAGACAAGATGCTTGATGCAGGATGCTATCCCTTCCTTTTAAAATATATATTTTTTGCTTGTAGAAATTTATTTTGTATATATGAAAAAAAATTATTCTTAAAACTATAAAAATAAAAATAATAATGTATGTGGAAATTTGGAAAAGGGTTGGAAGAAAGGGGTAGAAAAGATAAAATAAAAAAAAAAAGTGGGGCAAAAAAAGGGCCAAATCCGGGCCACACCCGGGCCGGGCCAAACCCGGGCCAAACCGGGCCGGGCCATTTTCCCCAGATTTCTCGGCCTGGTCCAGGCCCAGGCCCCAGGCCCTCTTTCAGCGGGCCGTTACTGTTCATGCAAGGGGCCGGGCCAGCCCGGGCCAAAACCGGGCCAAAACGGGCCGGCCCGCGGGCCGCCCGGCCCAAATGACATCTCTAATTATGTGCGTGTGATCAGCTATACGTGTGTGTGTGTGTGTGTGTGTGAGAGAGAGAGAGAGAGAGAGAGAGAGAGGAGGAAAGGAGATGACTGAATAAATTTATTTACGACGGATATTATCGTCTTTTTGTTGAATCTATTAACTACAAAATAGAAGTGTAGCTTAGTATAATAAAAAAAAGTAAGGAGGAATAGAGTTAAATTAAGAAAAATATCTAGAGTCTTAATTTGTCCTTATTTTTTACAGAGAGTTTATTGTTCCACTAAATTCAACCGTCTCGACTATTTTTTTTTCCTGTCAAACTCTAAAGCGTTTGTGCATCAAGCAAGTTACTTTTTTTAACCAATTAAATCTTAGGAGAAAACTTGGCAACGAGCATTTGGTGTCTTTGGTAACACCACCACTCATATTGTGTTGTGTGTCAGTACAAGTGTCTCAAGGTATTAGGTAAAAGTGTTGCTAAAAGATAAAATATTAAGGGTTAAATACACGTATGTACCCTGAAACTACTACAAAGTCTCACTTAAGGATTCCAAAGTTTAATTTTTACATATAAAGGCCTGCAACTACAAATTTTCAATAAGTGAGTACATCCGTCCATTTTCTTAACTATCCAGGCTTTTCCGTCAGGGGCAATTTCGTCAAGCCAACTTTATTTTTTTTCAAACCCTACCATTGGTACTTCCAAAGTGAGTTGACTCAATTTACTACACACTTCTTCAAAGAGCTGGTGCGTCAACTCAACCCTAATCTTCATCTTCTCCGACCAATCACCACCCATAACATCGTCCTGAAACTCGATTGTATCATACCTCCAAATTTCAACCTCCGGCCGTGATCCACAACCACACAATTACCGTCAAACGCCTCCTCATTTCCTGTCCAACCACCAGATCCACCTCCGGGAATGGCTTCCTCAAAAAGCTCATAAAAAACGCCTCATGGCGCAGGCACTCCAAGCTCGCCCACCACCCTAAGTTTGTCATCGACCGCCTCACCTCCACCGCCTCTGAAAAAACCCGCTACGCCGCCGCTGCCATCCACCCAATCGACCATACTCGGACCCATCATCGACGCCGCCGCTGACACCTCATCCCTCCCCGGCGTCCTCGCCTACCACCTCTCACTAGCTAACTCAGAATTCATACTCGGACCCATCATCGGCGCCGCGGCCTCCAACAACCTCAAGATCGCAACTCATCTCCCATGGCTACCTCCACGGCGAGGAGGATCCCGCTGCCGGTTCTGAGAATTTGTGGCCTCGATAGCCATTCGAGCTTTGAGGATTGGGGTTTTGGTGGTTGAATTGAAATGGATTGTCTCCATATTTGTTATGAATGAAACAATGCCAATTTTAGGGTTCCAAATATTAATGGATTAGGGTTCCAAAAATCAAGGGATTTAGAATAAAAAATCAAATATGAGTTTTCAAAAATGCCCCTGACGAAAAACCTGGATCGTTAAGAAAATGGACGGATGTACTCACTTATTGAAAAATTGTAATTGCAGGGCCTTTATGTGTAAGAATTAAACTTTGAGACCCTTAAGTGAGACTTTGTGATAGTTTCAGGGTACCTACGTGTATTTCACCCAAATATTAACAATCGCAATAAACTGTTAATAAAAGTTGGCTGAGTTTGACAACATTTTTTTTTTCAGTTTCCAAAAAAAATAAAAAATTAAAGAGCAGTTTAAAAAAAAAATTTACAAAAACAAGAGAGTGTTTGATTATCCAGTTTTTTTTTTTGTGTTTGTTTGCGGTGGCGGTGGCTGACGGTGGTTTTGGCTGTCGGCGGTGGTCTCAAAAAAAAAAACTGAAAACCGAAACTCATTTTTTGAGTTTTAAAAAACAACCTTGATTTAAAAACTGTTTTTTAAACTGAAGGGAAAAAAAATGGTTATCAAACGCAACTATTTTTTTCAGTTTCCAAAACTGAAAAAAAAGTCATGTCAAACGGGACCTTAGTCGCTTAAAGTACTTTTGTCAATATCCGAATATCATTAGCGGCTATTATGTTAAATGGCAACTATTGTAAATGTTGGTCGACAACAGGTACATTTAACAATATTTATGTATAATTTTTGGTGCATAGTTTGGTGCCAAGTTTTCATATCATAATAATATTGTTTTCAAATCTTTCTAGCAAGATTTGAAAACAAAAGACAAACATATCATCTTCAAAGAAGGAGGCTGCCCAAATTTATTTGTTCCATTCATCTAATCAAAATTGTGGGTAGTGTTACTTCAAAGAAGCTTTGGCAAGAGCCTGTATCATTTTCACCGTCTCCATGAGCTTTTCTGTTTCTGGGATGACATCCTTGACAACACCATTGGAACAAAATGTCTTGGCCCATTCAACCAGCCCTGGGGTTTTGGTTTCGTCAAGTAGCTTCACATTAGCGACTTTCTCCCCTACTTTCAGCCACCCCAAGAAGCATCCCAAAGCAATGTCAATATACCCAATACTTAGAGATGTCAAAGGGCCGGGCTTGGGCCGGCCCAGCCCAAGCCCATCGGGCCTGCAAACGGGCCGGGCCGGGGCCGGGCCAAGGGAGGGTGAAAACGGGCCGGGCCGGGCCGGGCCTGGCGCAATGAATTCTAGGCCTGGTCCAGGCCCAGGCCCTAAGCCCAATATTTAGGGCCGGGCTTGGGCCGGGCCCAGGCCCTTTTTTTTTTCTCATGTTTTCCAATCCTAACACATAACAATTTACATAGAAATTTATTTATACGATCCTCGTCAACTATAAAGAAGAAAGAAGTGCGGATTAAAAACAGATGAGTTGCGATGCCTTGTTATAGCTGTAGTCCCATCTGGAAGAAATATAATGGTTGTTCCGTCTAACTTTAATTTCATTTAATGGGTATAAACTTCTTTGACTCTTTCCCAAGGCCTATGCAGTGTGCACCTTTTGAAAACTCTAACCAGACCACTTATGGAAGATCATAACCACTATAGGTATTTCCTTTCTCATAGAAGAGGCTTAGTAGTTAAGTAATTTTGCAGGACTTTTGAAGAAAAGACAAGATCAAAAGAATTTAACGGCTGACTGCAATTTCCTTCCATCTCTTATCCATTCAATTTAAAGGCTGACTACTGTTAAGGTAAAATGATTGCCAATATGAGGCATAAGCCTCTCTTAAATCTAACCAAACATCGCTCAAGGTCATCAAGTCTTATAGAAGAAAATAATATAAGGCAAAAAGACAAGATGCTTGATGCAGGATGCTATCCCTTCCTTTTAAAATATATATTTTTTGCTTGTAAAAATTTATTTTGTATATATGAAAAAAAATTATTCTTAAAACTCGAACAATCAAAATAATAACGTATGTGGAATTTTGGAAAAGGGGTGGAAGAAAGGGGGAAAAGCTAGATTTTCCAAACAAAGTGGGGCCAAAACAGGGCCAAATCCGGGCCACACCCGGGCCGGGCCAAACCCGGGCCAAACCGGGCCGGGCCATTTTCCCCAGATTTCTCGGCCTGGTCCAGGCCCAGGCCCCAGGCCCTCTTTCAGCGGGCCGTTACTGTTCATGCAAGGGGCCGGGCCAGCCCGGGCCAAAACCGGGCCAAAACGGGCCGGCCCGCGGGCCGCCCGGCCCAAATGACATCTCTAATTATGTGCGTGTGATCAGCTATACGTGTGTGTGTGTGTGTGTGTGTGAGAGAGAGAGAGGAGGAAAGGAGATGACTGAATAAATTTATTTACGACGGATATTATCGTCTTTTTGTTGAATCTATTAACTACAAAATAGAAGTGTAGCTTAGTATAATAAAAAAAGTAAGGAGGAATAGAGTTAAATTAAGAAAAATATCTAGAGTCTTAATTTGTCCTTATTTTTTACAGAGAGTTTATTGTTCCACTAAATTCAACCGTCTCGACTATTTTTTTTTCCTGTCAAACTCTAAAGCGTTTGTGCATCAAGCAAGTTACTTTTTTTAACCAATTAAATCTTAGGAGAAAACTTGGCAACGAGCATTTGGTGTCTTTGGTAACACCACC
This sequence comes from Escallonia rubra, assembly GCA_033065855.1. Lineage (NCBI taxonomy): Eukaryota > Viridiplantae > Streptophyta > Magnoliopsida > Escalloniales > Escalloniaceae > Escallonia > Escallonia rubra. The sequence goes on along the minus strand of JAVXUO010000620.1, from coordinate 45,428 downwards.
ACTCATATTGTGTTGTGTGTCAGTACAAGTGTCTCAAGGTATTAGGTAAAAGTGTTGCTAAAAGATAAAATATTAAGGGTTAAATACACGTATGTACCCTGAAACTACTACAAAGTCTCACTTAAGGATTCCAAAGTTTAATTTTTACATATAAAGGCCTGCAACTACAAATTTTCAATAAGTGAGTACATCCGTCCATTTTCTTAACTATCCAGGCTTTTCCGTCAGGGGCAATTTCGTCAAGCCAACTTTATTTTTTTTCAAACCCTACCATTGGTACTTCCAAAGTGAGTTGACTCAATTTACTACACACTTCTTCAAAGAGCTGGTGCGTCAACTCAACCCTAATCTTCATCTTCTCCGACCAATCACCACCCATAACATCGTCCTGAAACTCGATTGTATCATACCTCCAAATTTCAACCTCCGGCCGTGATCCACAACCACACAATTACCGTCAAACGCCTCCTCATTTCCTGTCCAACCACCAGATCCACCTCCGGGAATGGCTTCCTCAAAAAGCTCATAAAAAACGCCTCATGGCGCAGGCACTCCAAGCTCGCCCACCACCCTAAGTTTGTCATCGACCGCCTCACCTCCACCGCCTCTGAAAAAACCTGCTACGCCGCCGCTGCCATCCACCCAATCGACCATACTCGGACCCATCATCGACGCCGCCGCTGACACCTCATCCCTCCCCGGCGTCCTCGCCTACCACCTCTCACTAGCTAACTCAGAATTCATACTCGGACCCATCATCGGCGCCGCGGCCTCCAACAACCTCAAGATCGCAACTCATCTCCCATGGCTACCTCCACGGCGAGGAGGATCCCGCTGCCGGTTCTGAGAATTTGTGGCCTCGATAGCCATTCGAGCTTTGAGGATTGGGGTTTTGGTGGTTGAATTGAAATGGATTGTCTCCATATTTGTTATGAATGAAACAATGCCAATTTTAGGGTTCCAAATATTAATGGATTAGGGTTCCAAAAATCAAGGGATTTAGAATAAAAAATCAAATATGAGTTTTCAAAAATGCCCCTGACGAAAAACCTGGATCGTTAAGAAAATGGACGGATGTACTCACTTATTGAAAAATTGTAATTGCAGGGCCTTTATGTGTAAGAATTAAACTTTGAGACCCTTAAGTGAGACTTTGTGATAGTTTCAGGGTACCTACGTGTATTTCACCCAAATATTAACGATCGCAATAAACTGTTAATAAAAGTTGGCTGAGTTTGACAACATTTTTTTTTTCAGTTTCCAAAAAAAAAAAAAAACTAAAGAGCAGTTTAAAAAAAAAATTTACAAAAACAAGTGAGTGTTTGATTATCCAGTTTTTTTTTTTTTGTTTTTTTGCGGTGGCGGTGGCTGGCGGTGTCTGCCGGTGGTGGTGGCTGTCGGCGGTGGTCTAAAAAAAAAACAAAACAAAACTGAAAACCGAAACTCATTTTTTGAGTTTTAAAAAAAAACCTTGATTTAAAAAATGGTTTTTAAATTGAAGGGAAAAAAAATGGTTACCAAACGCAACTATTTTTTTCAGTTTCCAAAACTGAAAAAAAAGTCATGTCAAACGGGACCTTAGTCGTCTAAAGTACTTTTGCCAATATCCGAATATCATTAGCGGCTATTATGTTAAATGGCAACTATTGTAAATGTTGGTCGACAACAGGTACATTTAACAATATTTATGTATAATTTTTGGTGCATAGTTTGGTGCCAAGTTTTCATATCATAATAATATTGTTTTCAAATCTTTCTAGCAAGATTTGAAAACAAAAGACAAACATATATCATCTTCAAAGAAGAAGGCTGCCCAAATTTATTTGTTCCATTCATCTAATCAAAATCGTGGGTAGTGTTACTTCAAAGAAGCTTTGGCAAGAGCCTGTATCATTTTCACCGTCTCCATGAGCTTTTGTGTTTCTGGGATGACATCCTTGACAGCATCATTGGAACAAAATGTCTTGGCCCATTCAACCAGCCCTGGGGTTTTGGTTTCGTCAAGTAGCTTCACATTAGCGACTTTCTCCCCTACTTTCAGCCACCCCAAGAAGCATCCCAAAGCAATGTCAATATACCCAATACTTTCACCACCAAAGTAAGCCTCCCCTTTGCTGGACTTGAGAAAGGCCTCCTCCAGCAATGCCAACCCTTCCGTCGTTCCATTTAGCGCCGCTTCCTTTGCCTCCTCCCCTTGTGCAAACAAGACTAGCTGCCTAAGTACCGGAAACCACTGCAACCACAACCATTTCAATTATGTGAAAAACATTCCTCTATAGCTATAGATGAGCAGTTTCTATAAACATCGATATTTGAAAGATACATACTTGTTGCCATTAAGCGACCAAGACTTATTTGCAGTGGCGATTCTAGACATTAGGCGACGATTTGGTATTGCAGATGATTCTCATTCTGCTTTACATTATTTTTGGAATTAGAGCAGAACAGTAAACCGCTAATTTGATTCCTTCGGACATCAAAAAAAAAGAGAGAGAAAACCGTGCTAATCTTTGGAGAAAAGCTATTATGGTGCAGCCCCATTTTAATGCACTTGTAATGAGTGAAATTGGCTTGCAGCTGGTTACGCTTGGACAATAGACCTATCTTGTATCTACGCGACGAACATAATTAGAATGATGAGTATGACAATTTGTTATACTTCTCATGCCTATTTAGAGTCATCCGACGTAAGAATTTAGAGGCAAATATCGTCATAAGATATTTAATACTTTGTCATCAAATTTATGTGACATAATAACAAAAGTTTTTGGCTGCGTAAGATGGTGCGTAGTCATATAGCTAGACCTGCGCCCTTCTGGGTTTGGCTTGTTAATTCATGATGACCTTATATTGGCATCCTGGGGTACATATATTGCCCTTCTAACTTAAAGATCTTTGCTTTGATTTTAAAATACTTGGACTAAAACTATAAGGGAATGATCAAAGAAGACAATCATACCTTGTCATCTATATAGACTGCCCAAAACCGGGCTATGGCACGATCATGGGGATCGGATGGCAGAATGGAGGGACCATTAGTCCAGGCCTCGTCGATGTACTGGACGATGACAAGGGACTCACAGATGGGTTTTCCGGCATGAAAAAGAACTGGGATTTTCTTGTGAATTGGGTTGGATTTGAGAAGGAGCTCGCTTTTGGGATTTAAGGTTTCTTCGATGAACTCGTAGTCGATGGACTTGAGGTTGAGGGCCATCTGAACCCGGTTTGCGAATGGGCTCGGCCATGCGCCCAAAAGCTTTACATCACTTGTCGCCATGACCCTTAAAGCAGAGAGTTTGAGTATGAGCTGATGCCTATTTGGTTGGGAATGTGAATGAAGGGTAGAGCAAATAAGTCAAGGTTTCATATATAGAAAGTGGTGTTCCATTGTGATGTATGCTGTGATGTATGGGCGGTGGAAAACTTTGAGAAGATAATGAGGGACCCGTTTACTTATTGACTGGCCTCCGGTACCAATTAGCTTTAGTGTAGATAATAGCCCTTCATATACACAAATACTACCATTTCAAGATTACAGCCGCAGTCACTAAATTACTATCACAAAGCTTACGTCAAGCATTCTACGGAGGTTTAGGGTTTGTGTCGATGGATTAGAATGGCTCGACTTGTTCGAAGAAAATAACGAACTCCTTGAGCTAAGTAGAGATCATTGTTTGCGTCATTGACATCTCAGATGGTGACGTTTGTGTAAATTTTGGGACATCCTCAATGCCTCGTTACTAATTCTGTTCATCTTCTCTCCATATCGCGTTAATGAAGAAGATTAAACCGTATGCTTCATGTTGACTGGTCTCAAAAGTAATTTGTGTATTCATTAACGACGGAGTGAATTAGTAGAGTGTGAGGCTGGAGATAGCCTATCTTTTAGCTACATGCATGTATTGTTGTCACAAATGTATATTGTGGGGCTGAAAATAGCCTCTTCGAAGTTGGACTAAAAGACAAATGACTGGTAGCAACTATGCATAAATGGAACTGAATCACAATATGAGGGGCATGGCCTTTCACCAAGGAATCCCCAGAGAAATCCCTTTTGAATAAGAAATACACAAACTGAATAACAGACAACATAGGCAATTTTTACTTCAGAGAAGTTTTAGCCATAGCTTGAATCGTTTTAACAGTCTGCATAAGCTTCTCTGCTTCTGGTATAACTTCCTTGGCAGCATCATCTAAACGAAACTTCTTAGCCCATCCCACGAGCCCGGGCGTTTTGCTCTCGTCAAGAAACTTGACATTAGCCACTTCCTCTCCTACCTCTAGCCACCCCAACAGGCATCCCAAAGCGATATCAATATACCCGATACTATCACCGCCAAAGTAAGCTTTCCCTTTGCTGCATTTGACGAAGGCCGCCTCCAGCAATGCCAATCCTTCTTGTGTTTCCTGTATTACAGCCTTTTTTGCTTCCTCTCCTCGTGCAAATAAGATTAGCTGCCTCAGTGCTGAGTACCACTGCAAGCATTCAAATTGTATGTTAAGAACGCTGATTTCTACACATTGGTCTCATTCTCCAACAATTTAAGGTTTTAGATCATTTGCTTACGTATTAATTTAAGTACCTACAAATTTCTTTACTCTTTGCGGTGTTAAATATTAAGACCTGTATAATGGTTTAGATCATGCAATACCCGTATAATGTGATCGAATAGGCCTGTAGCCGTTCATCACAGCTAATACGCCTAACTCAAGTTCAGGTCATAACAAATACGCCGTACAACTTAGATGATGATTGCAAATTTAGGTCAATTAAACTTTACAAAGTTGGTGACAAGTATCACCGGAAAGATGACCACAAGAAGTTCTAAAATTTAAAGTAGGTATGTTCTCAAGTATTAAGGATGCATAACATGCTTAAACCTTATCCTTGCAAAGTATGCTTGCAGTCTGTTCCGTAAGCCGATCTTCAGTTTGAGAGTTAGGATCCTAAGTAGAGGTAAAGTTCGTCGCTAAAGGCTTCCTTAGCTTAAATCTGAAATTGGATCTTTCTGTGGCATTTTATAATAGTTGAAGAAGGATACCTTATCATCAATATAAGCTGCCCAAAACCGGGCTGTGGCACGATCATAGGAATCAGATGGAAGGATGGAGGGACCATGAGGCCAAACCTCATCAATGTACTGGAGGATGACAAGGGACTCGCAGATAGTCTTGTCGGCATGGAACAATACCGGGATCTTCTTGTGAACCGGGTTAGATTTCAGGAGGAGATCGCTCTTGGGATGCAAAGTCTCTTCGATGAACTCGTAGCCGATGGACTTGACATTGAGAGCGATCTGGACGCGGTTCACGAATGGGCTCATCCATGCACCCAAAAGCCTCACACCACTTGCCTCCATTACCAAGTATCACACAAGAAAGAGGATATCAAGTGTATTGAAGGGAAGCCGCCTATTTGGTAGAGCATTACAAGTTCAAGGTTTTATAGACACTGGTATGCTATTGGGATGGCTGCTAGGGACGTTTCTAGGTCAAACTGAGGCATCACTAACTGACTTGACTCGATCAAATTCAAGCATACAAATATAAAATTCACACATTTTACAAATCCTTGAGGACCTTAGCAGCACAGCAGCATACAATCTTTTCAGCCAAGTTGAATAAATCCGGTGCCTTTTCTTCATCAAGAGAATTAACATTGGTCATCTTCTCAGCAACTTTTAACCATCTCAAGAAGGTCCTGATGCACTTTCAAGGAATATAATTTTATCTCCTCTAAATATAATGTCTTTAACTGTAAAAACAAACGAACAAACTATGGATGCTATCTGAATTATATGAATTTTCCTCCAAACCCGCATATAGTGACAATTAATAGTCGCTAAATGTTTCTAGTGGCTTTTATGTTAGTACTTTCAACTACAATTCTTATAATATTTTTATAGCGTCACTACAATTCTTATAGTATTTTTATGTTAGCACTTTCAACTACAATTCTTATAGTATTCTTATAGTATCTTTGTACAACATTTCTTATTAATATAGAAGTGTGTTTACCCACTCAAATCGCAAAGGTTTCACGTGGGAGAAGAAGTATGTTACTGTTCTCCAAGTAGATGAACAAATTGTATCAAAGAGACGTTAACAACAAACCTGTGTTTCATATGTGAATACGAGATAGAAAAGTCCACGGAAACATCTTCTCAGCAACTTTTAACCATCTCAACAAAAAAAGAGGATTATAATCTGTTTGATATCCCAGATACTCTTTTAGGTGACAGATATCTTACTTGAATGACAATCATGGAAATTGTTGCAAAGAATCGTGTGTAAAAACAATTTCGAGTATTAATAGCATATAACACGTTGGTAATGGTGTTTGTTTCCATTGACAACAATGAAGTTTTCTGCTAAGTGTTTTTCTAAGGCAAGTATGGCCTAAATTGGCACTAAGATTGTAATTTAAGATTGCAATGCTAGGTTCGATGTCCTCCAAATAAAATATGCTTATGGAAGACCGAAGATGCATTTATGCAAAATCGCGTGCAAACAGATGAAGAATTTTTATTAGATGAAGTTATAGATCGGGTTGCTAGGTTAATATCGCAATCATGAACCTAGATCTCGGTAATGATGAGAATTCCAAAATTAGTGAAGAAATTGAGCGCTATTGTATCGCTTATGCAACTTCACTATTAAGCATCAATGCTATAACTGCAGAGCTCTAATCTACAAAAAGAATAATGCTTTTGGATCTTTTGTGGAGTATTACAATTACAGAGTAATTGGAATAGCAGTAAATTTCAGGATACGTTGTATAGCTTAGTTATTCTTTCTTGTTCTATAAACTTTGACTTCTACCCAGATGTTAAAAAAATGTCTAAAAAATACTGATAAAAACGTCTTCGAAGATGTTAACAAAAATTTTACTAAACATATTTGGTAATAATTTATTATTACTGGATGGGGGGGTTTATGTAGTAGCCTATATTTACACATGCATGTAGCACTAAATATTATGCGGAGTAAATGCCATTTTGCTATGAAAAGTCAATACTTAATTTGAGTTCCAATTAAGCATTTTAGCTCCACAAGTACCGTTAAAGTGACTATATAACTATACTTGAGAGGTCTTTACAAACAAAAATGTAGATTTTAAATAGTTGGAGCCCAAGTATTAGTTCCCTTGCTTTATTATCATCATGTCTCTTATGAAGAAAGTAATGTAGAATCTAGTGCTGCATGACTGTTTCTTTCCATGTACGTACCACTTTATCCGCAATATAGTATCACAATATACTTAGTTGAAGCTCTCACTCTAGGGATAGTCATCGGGCACCCATTCAACAATTCTGCGATCCCGGAAGCAACATTGCTTTTAGAGTAACATATCAAATTTGATCGTAGTTAGTTGAGAAATCCGGCCAAGACCTATATAAGTTGGATTCCTTTGTTAGGTGTGGTGTCACATATGCACCACTTTATCTACGCCATAGTATCATAATATTTTGTTTTTTTAAAAAACATCAAATTTGATTGTAATTACTAGTCGAGAAATCCAGACAAGGCCTATATAAGTTATATTAGTTTGTTATGTGGCCTATGTCGAAATTCAAGAATTTGTTGATGGACTAGTAAGTTATCCATAGATAAACAAGTACATGAATCAAGTGGCCTAGTGTTTGCGCTCATATGCAAACTCTCTATTTATGTTCGAGCTCTTTAATGCCTCTTACTGATAACTTTTCTGAAAATAAAAAATTAAATTAAAATCAGAAAGACTGTACGTCCCAAAAAGACAAAGAAAATCTTTTAAAATAATGGCAAGTGTTCACATAGTATAATATAATGGAACTCAGGATCTCTATCAATAGAAGACAAAGCATCTAAAAGGTAAAGAAAAAAGACGGGAAAAAAACTTGAAATACAACTACAAGTCATGATTTGCCAGATTGTTGAGTCGTGTCCTTCTTTGAGTTTTGCATTCAATAGTTGTACCACAAACTAAATTTGAAAATAACTACCGCATAATTGATAAACTACTCACTCAAAAAATAACTACCGCCACTTAGAGACTAACTTCCGCTAACTTCTTCTAAATGGGTTATCCTCTAGAAGATAGGACCATATTTACCTATTTTGAATCCATCTTCATCTCCTATTTTGAAAATAATGATAAAGTTAATGTCATTTAGTGACATTTACTTAAAGACAAATTATTAGTGAAAAAATATTTATCGGTGCAACTGCAAGCACCTAGTGACAAAAACTCGTAAAATATCTTGGAATCTTGAGAAGCATGATGTTTCTAGCTATAGTTCACAATAAATGTAAGAATGGGATATTACATGAAATAGTTTAGCCTGCTTAATAACAATTATGATGTATTTGATCAATACCTTATTCCCCTCCATTCCAAACCACGTAGAAAGCTTTTTAGTCGAACTTTAAAGAAAAGTTTAGCAACATTTTGCAAGAATGGGATGTTACGAGTGACCATTTAGATTTAAACTTTCTTTCAGGTGAGCGTCACACGGGTTTGGGTCGCAGAAGTGTTCATAGTAGGGACGTAAAAATTTACTTTTGCAACCAAAGTCATAACAAAAAACCACATGAAATGTAGTAAATAAGTCCCGAAAGCACATGGATAAAATCTCTGGGAAAGCCCGACTCCTGATATTATTAGAAGTCAAAAGCACATGAACATTAACAACTAAAACAAGTGAACAAAGTTTGGGAAAGAAGTAGGAGATGAAATGAAACGTACAAAACTAATGAAAAGCCTGCTTAATAATTAGCCAGGTGAAATGAATAAAATCACAGGCATGTCAATCACTTTGCAGCAGCTTGGGGCTTCGCTTGAAACATCCACAAATGCATTCTCATAAAATCATGATGTGAAGGCTATAAAGCTGCTAATAAAAAGCACAACAAGAAACTGCATAAACCGACTTCTTAATGCAATTGCTTAACATATACCTAATTTCATGAACCCCAATATATCCGATCTAAGTGGTCTAACCTGACATAATTGGAAAAAGCCCCAAATTCGCACTCGATTAGGAAACCTAAAGTTGTTGTTACGAATTAATAAAGAATGAGGAATATCTACAAGCTGTTGGCATCATCAACGGCTGCTATATGGAACCATTCCACCATGTTGTGAAGACATCATCAGCTACTATACGTAATCTGTATTAACAATCCAGGCTAGACGTTTGTTTGGGGCAGGTTGTGGTAATACCTCGGCAATGAGCAGGACCATCTACAGCTATGCAGACTTCATTTTGATGCACACCTCCTAGCTACACATCTTATCCAGTTTGAAGTTTGTCTGGAACAGCTCGTGGTAATGCTTTGTCAGGAACACCAGCACCATAGAAGACTTCATTTTGATGCACACCTCTTGCCCAGGCCTTGAAGACCTCATAAGTTGACCCTATATATACTGGATGTTCTTTTGCTTTTTGGTTATTAGCTACATCATGTCCAAGCCTGCCATTAATATTTCAGGTCTTACGTACATATTGGGTAATACCCAAGCTTGTAAACCCTTTTCTTTTGATAGCAATTCAATCCTCTTTTGAACANAAAAACTGTTTTTCTTGTAGCGAAAGCCGGAGTTCCGGCTAAAAAAATATCATAACGGTTAGAGTTTAAAAACTGCAATTTAAAAGAGTAACAAATTTTTCCGTTTTACCACGACGACACAAAGATTAATCAACACTCATCACCTTCTCAATCGGTTGATGTAGTCGATAACCGACTCATCTTTCCACTGGCATGAATTTGTAAGCTCAATCATAATATGACTGTGCGACGAGTGCTGTAAAAGCGATTGAGAAATTCTTACTCTAATTGTTCCCAATTGTTGATCGAGTTAGGCTGAAGATCGGTGTACCAGTCAAATGCGTTACCCTTCAAGGATCTGACAAATTGCTTGACAAGATGATCTCCGTAGGTCCCTGCATTGTTACATGTTTCCACAAAAGTGAGCAATATACTGTTTGGGGTTGCCTTTACTGTCAAACTGTTGGAACTTTGACGAGTGATAACTGATAGGCATCCTTAGAACATCAATCTTTTGGGTATATGGTTTGGCATAAGTAAGGGAAGACTTTGTAGGCCCTTCAAATTTGTCCTTGATGGTACCCATGACGAACTCCCTCAGCTGGTCAACAAGAATAGAACCTTCAGAGCATTCGTCACCGTGACATGCATGGTGCTAGATAAAGTGGAGTTAGAGCTAACGGACTGCAGCAAGGAGGTCTTGAACTTTGGGGATTTGGCAGGAGAAGTTGACACAGATCCGCCACTTGAAGTGTCTTCTTCATCATCCTCATGGATAGACGGGACCATAGCGCTTGAAGCGGATTCTTCGAACATGGCTGGGTGCGACAGAACAGCCTAACATCATCTTGTAGCCCCGACGGAGTTGAACTAGAAGTCTTTCTTTGACGCATTGGTGTCGAAGAGCACATTCTCCTTGAGCGAGGATGCTCCTTGTGAACTTGCTTGAGCTTTGGCTTTTGCTTGGCTATGAGTCTCCACGCACATGCGTGGAGCCCCGGAACTGACAGCAGATAGAACTTTCGAGTCAGCTACCATAGAACGAGTTATCTTTGAGGCGTCGATCTTCAAAGCCATTGGATCAGTAAATTTGAGATTTTCTTTTTGTTGATAAAGAGAAGAGATGAGAAGCAGAGCATGTCCCACCAAGCATGCCAGGAATTTGTACACACATATTTCGAGTCTAAAGATAAGACAGAAAAATTAGCGACAAATGAAGTTTGTATTGATTTGAAAAGCGAGTACAATTCTCTGAATAAATCTTGTTTAAAAAAATTTCATCTGATTCTTCTCTTGACTAATGCTTGACCGAAGGCAAGTTGCACTAGCAAAAAAAGAGAAAGTAGATGTGATACAAATCAAGCTCAAATCCTTTTCGATTATGACAGAAAAAAAAATGAATAAAGCTAAAACATTGATTTACCTGTGTGCACATAAATAGTGATTCAAAGTTGGCACCAACAAAATCATAAAATAAATATTGTTATAGATTGAAAGAAAGAAACTATGAAAAACTGAAGGGCATCTCGGTTTGCCACTTCACATTCACAGTCACCACTCGTTGGCTTCTCACCCAAAATAAGATAAGAAAAGCCAAAGGTCCCAATCACAATCCACAATCCCCTCTTCGGCGACATACTCTTTTGCAGATGACGTGTGAATTTAGCATATCCTTAAGGTTATGTCCGAGGATATGCACTAAGGGAACATTACCACTCCGAGGAATGCCGGAAACTGCAAATAAGTCATATGTTGCCATCCAATATTGGTTGGTACATATACTACGAATTAAAATAAGAACAAGATATCATCCCTGATAGGTTTAAAGCATTTACAAGGGCACATGACCAGCCAATACCTTGACCAAAGCAAATATCACAAAAAGGCGGATAATAAGAAAGATACAAAGTGATCAAAATGCTTCAAACAGATCGATTATCTTGCATGATAATTTGACAGCTAGTTTACTATTGCAGCAGCTTTGGCCCTGGCTTGAAATATCTTAAAAGCCTCAATGAGCCTTTCAGGCTCAGGCAAGACATCCTTGACAGCATCATTTGAAGAAAATCTCACAGCCCATTCAGCCAGTACTGGGATTTTAGCTTCATCAAGCAGCTTCACATCTGCCGTTATCTCTCCCACCTTCAGCCAGCCTAACATGCATCCGAATGCAATATCGAGGAACCCAATACTATCCCCACCAAAATAAGCCTTCCCTTTGCTACATTTTACAAAAGCCGCCTCCAACAATGCCAACCCTCCAACTACCTTCTCAATCAGTGCTGCCTTTGCCTCTTCTCCTAGGGGCAATCGCAGCTCAATGATGGACGGACACAACTGCATTTATTGAGATTACAAAAATTAAGACATGCGAGCAAAATTTAAATGCTTTGTTGACAGAATGTTAATGAAGTTGAGCGCAATATTTAAATATTTTTGTGTTCTCTTTTTCCTTCTCTTGTATGAAGTTTGGACCTACTTTCTTAAAAAAAAAAAGGTTAAATAAACTTTAGTAGGTCGAAAGTATCCCAAAATCTAACCCGAGGGTTCAAATGTTCAATTTTTATACAAAAGGATCTATTCTGTCCAAATTCTTAACTTTATAGGCAAAACCATCTGGTGCAAAATTGTCAAGATAGGTTTAATTTTTTTTCTCTTTTTACTTTTTCAAATTTTCACTCCTTCAGAAACCATCGGCGGCAGCAACAGCCAATCTCTCACCCCGTGAGGACAAGAAACGATGGGTGGCGGCAACAGTCGCACCATCCAACAGCAAATCCCGATGGTAACGTCGCTGAACAGCAAGGGGAAAGAACACCGGCAACCAAAAGAGACGCAGAGACCAAATCGCAACAACATGCAACCCCAACATGGCTTCACCCGCAGTATCATCGCAGCAGTGCCATCACCACAGATCGGTCCTACGCCAGATCGACATCACCACTGCCGACCCACCACCATACCGCGGTGTTGCCACCGTCAACCGACAATCACCACCAGCGCCGATCTCATCAGATCACCACCGGCACCAACATCGCCACCAGCGCCAAGACCACAACCACTGTGGCATACCACCATACGACTTGATCAGTATAGTCGATGCCTAGATCATTATCGTCGGTGAGATTTTAGAATTAAAGACCCAAAATGTCATTAGAAAAAATAGATAAGAGAATGTTTTTGTGATTTGCAGTTAATCATCTAATTGGAGAAAAGATATCAATAGGGGGGGGGGGGGGACGATGCACACGTCACAGCCGGTCTCGACAGGGGGGCACTTGCCGTGGCTGCTATAGTGGACGAACCAACAACCGGTGCAACATCGCCGGGGACCACCAGATCGGCCGGATCTCCACCACCTGTCCCACTAACGTACCGTCGCTGACCTCCATCAAGACCACACCACTGCCGGCGGTCGGCGCCACCTACCGATCTATCACAGAGGACCGGCAACGGCCGGTGAAGAACCAGATCCAAACCATTGTGCCACTGCCCATGGCTTACCGTCACAAAACAACAAAAAAGAAAAGAGATGTTCAAGCCAGGCCCGAAATCTGCACACCTATCGCGTGGTGACCGGCATCTCTTACTTTCCTTCCTCCACCCCTCTTCTTCCCCTCACACATATGTAATCATACTTTTTCAAAAACTTGGTTCGACAAAATTGTCCCTGATGTTTTTTCCTAGAAACGTTAGAGATTTGGACGGAAGTCCTTACTTAATGTGTAACTGAAAATACAGATTATTTTCTGTAAAAATTGAATATTTGGACACTCAGGTGAGATTTTAAAGTAATTTTAGGGTATTAAAATGCATTTAATCCTAAAAAAAGCGACAATGGCACGTCAATTGCACACTATTGTTGTCGCTTCTCTCTTCTTCTTCTTTTTTCTTGGTTTAGGCAGCAGTGGGTATCCTGCAGTCAGTTTTAACGTCAACCGAGATTGTCCTCTCCTCAAGCGATCTTTGGGATGCACCCCCATATCTGCCTAGTGTATTCAGTGAAGTGCTATTCCCAGATGTTGATTCCAATGTTTGAATCTAGGAGATCAAGAAAGAGAGCAAACCATATGTTGTTACTAATAAAAGTAATACTCTATGCTTTGCGTGTGTCATATTCTACTTGACAATAGTTCAGTTTAAGAAGAAAAGCTTTTTTTTTATTTTAAATCTTTTTCTTTTTTTGGCTGTGGACTAGATATGGTTTCAAAGAGTTGGTGAAGTATACTAGATCCACGATGTGCCAAAGCTTCAACCATATAATCTTGACTAAATTATTACTGTTAGTTCTATTGTTTTACCTTATATCAAAACTAAATATTGTGTAAAACTTCCTCATTACAACCAAAATTTGGTAGGATGACTCTTCAAGAAGAATAACATACCTTCTCATCGAGGTAAGCAGCCCAAAAGCGGGCTACGGCACGATCGCAAGGATCAGATGGGAGGATGGAGGGACCATTAGTCCACTCCTCGTCGATGTACTGAATGATGACAAGGGACTCGCAGATGGCCTTGTCACCATGGAAAAAGACCGGGATCTTCTTGTGAACCGGGTTGGAGCTAAGCAAAAGCTTGCTCTTTGGGAAGAGTTTCTCTTCGACAAACTCGTAGTCAATGGACTTGACGTTGAGGGCGATCTGAATGCGGTTCACATATGGGCTTGCCGATATACCCAGGAGCTTTACGTCAGTCTTTGACATGATTAATATGGCCGAAGAAGTATGCTGAACACTAAGCAGTGATGGCTATGCCAAGTTTGGGTGGAGATAAGTTTGAGGGATGAAGCAAATGACTGCTTAAGCTCCCATATATATATATATGGGTCAACATAGCAGGACACTGTGATGTATGCAATGATGTATGATAAGGTCCGTTTGAACCTGAGGAGATGGATTGGAAGATGAGACTTCTTTTACGAGAATAGATTTTGAAGAAAGGGACGCACACTTAATTGACTAGTAATAGTATAAAAAAGGTTAAAGAAAATCTTAAAAAATTTTAAAAAAAATTGTGTTTAGCGTTGTTGTTTAGTTTATTTTATCGCAATGTCTATCGGATAGGGGTGTCATCCGACTGTCTTTTACTTGTATTTTGACATGCTCTGTAACCTTTTGTATTTATCTTGGTATATATTTCTACTATTTTCTCAAAAAAAAATCTTAAAAGATCTAACTCAGCTGGTCCATGGAGATGAGAACTTTCCTACCCATTTCATTACGTCAATGGTCAATCCGTGTACAGTTGATTATTGCACAAAATACAAAGAGAACTCTGCGCCTTTGAGCGAGGTGTTTTGTGTACTGACTAGATTAAAGGAAGATGCGTATTTTTTTGTATGAAGACATATAAGTGAAATTTTGTTCATACTATCTGGGTTACAAGAATATGCCTCTGGTTCCTTGTATAGAAATAATTATTGATTGCAAAATATTCAATTACATTTACGTATTGATGCTAAGAAAATGTTGACGATGAAGGTGTAACAAAAATTCCACTATACATATATAGCACAATTAATTACCGCTGTATGGAGAGTTCAAATAGCAACCAAAATTTATAAACACAAATAGTCGAGATTAGCTCCATTTTAAGCATTTGACCTCCATAACCGTCGTTAAAGTGATTATATAGAGACTCTTGAGAGACCTTTGATGCCAGGGAAAATGGATTCGCAGTCGACGTGGATGTGCCACAAAGAATACTGTCCGAATCAGATGCCAAGTATGTTGAAGCGGGACACAACAAGGGTGGAGTAAGGGCAGAGACCAACGACTTTCCAGACAGAGTCTGAAGGTGGCAGTGCTGCGAGGGCGACAATGCACGGTGAATATACTGCGACAGTCAGGGTCCGATGCTTAGGTCTAGAGTCAAGGTCCTGTATGTTTCTCTCTCTAGAATCCAAAGCTAGAATTCCAGAGGATTTGAATTCTAGAGTGAGAAAGTGAAATTGTCAAATGAAAGAGTTCTGTGGAAAATAAAATCCAAAGGCCACTAAGTATAGGGAAAGGTGTGCATGTGTCACCAGCTAACACATGTCATCCCATGGGAGCGACACATCACCAGGGGGACCAGAAATACTGGTTCTCCGTCGAACTGTCGGATCACATATTCACCCCGCCTGCTCCTTACAACGTCGCTCTGTCTGCCTGGAAAGACTGGCTCCCACAGCGTCAGTGTTGCAGAGAACACCCCTTGATCTAGCCACCAATCCAAGCCCTTGCAAAGTCCTACAGGCACGGCAACAGTGGGGAAGACGCGACGCCCACCTGCCGGGCGGACTAGGCGTGATGCCCTTCGAAGACCGGCTCCCGTCTCGGAGTGACCCGGGGGTCATAGTCTCTAGGGGTGCCGACGCAAGCCCCCAGTGCTGGAACACGTAGGCCAGTCACACAGGCACCCTGACAGAGATAGTGTCCCGGAGAGTCGCTTATTCCCGCGTCAAGGTAGCAT
The DNA here is from genome assembly GCA_033065855.1 of Escallonia rubra. Taxonomy (NCBI): domain Eukaryota; kingdom Viridiplantae; phylum Streptophyta; class Magnoliopsida; order Escalloniales; family Escalloniaceae; genus Escallonia; species Escallonia rubra. The sequence continues at coordinate 29,444 of JAVXUO010000620.1, read as the reverse complement.
CCCAGAGGAGCCGTCTACCTGGCGAAAGGCGAGTCGTTGTGCCAGAGCGCTTAGAGCTCTTTGGCCGAGATAGTGTCCTGAAGGAGTCGACTATCTCCGCGGGGGAGTCCTTGGGCCGGAGCACCCGGAGCGCGTCAAGGTAGCATGCCGGAGGAGCCGTCTACCCAACTGGCCGAGATACCATCCCGAAGCCTGGCGGAAAGGGAGTTGAAAAGCTCCCTGGTGGAAATAGTGTCCCGGAGGAGTCGCCTATCCCCACGGGGGAGTCCTTGTGCCGGAGCACTCGCAGCTCGCCGAGGTAGCATCTCGGAGGAGCCGTCTACCTGGCGGAAGGGAACTTAAAAAGCTCCCTAGTGGAGATAGTGTCCCCGAGGAATCGCCTATCCCCGCGGGAGAGTCCTTGAGCCGAAGCACTCGAAGCGCGTCAAGGTAACATCCTGGAGGAGCCGTCTACCTGACGGGCCGAGGTAGCATCTCGGAGGAGCCCTCTACCTTGCAGAAAGGAAGTTGAAAAGCTCCCTAGCGGAGATAGCGTCCCGGAGGAGTCGCCTATCCCTGCCGGAGGCTGCACATTCCGAAGTGTGGGTCGAAGCATGTTCCACGATCAAGGGAAAGTGCGCATGGTGTGGCGAAAGGATGGACCAGTGCAAGGAGCGTGGTAGTGTGACATAGAGCTCGGGGGGCGACTGTATCAGTGGCGTGGCGCATGGTCGCGGCGAAGTGAGTGAGGTGTTGGTGACAGGATAGTTTGGCCTTATAAGACACTGCCTATGAACTCATAAGTACCTACTTGGCGAGCCCTTCTGAGGGAGGCAATGCCCTCTGGTGGGGCCGTGGACCGGGCCGTTACAGATGGTATCAGAGCAGACTCTCGAAAGCTCGGGTTGTCGATGGTTGGGGGAAACGAAGGCAAGCTCTGCGATATCCCACATCAAGAGGATGATTGGGGCAACGAAAGGTGAGTTGGGTATATCCCACATTGGCTAGAGAGGAAGATTCTGGGCTATGTGTGATTCGATTGCCTTAGCGAGGACGCTAAGGAATAAGGTGGGGAGATTGTAATATCCCACATCGGTTGTGGGAGAGTTTCTGATTGGCCTTATAAGACACTGCATATGAACTCATAAGTACCTACTTGGCTAGCCCTTTTGAGGGAGGCAATGTCCTGTGGTGGGGTCGTGGACCGGGTCGTTACAGCGGCTGTATCAGCGGGGCGTCTCATGGGCGTGTTGGAGTGTTAGAGACGGTGTGCTGGTATGGGCGACGGGCGTCGTGGTTTCGGCGTGCAGGCGACGGCGACGGGCACACTGAAGTCGGCGTGATGGCAGGCCTCACGGCGATGGCGCGCGACCACGGGCGACATGCGCCGTGAAGCCGGCGGGTGTCGTGGAGACGGCGCGCGGCCGCAGGCGACGAGTGTCGCGAGGTCAGCGTGCGACGACGGACGTTGTGCGACCACGGGTGACGGGCACTGCGAAGCCGGTGCGAGGGCGACGGCGCGCGGCGGCGAGCGACGGTCATCGCGGCGACGGAGCGCCGCGGCGAACGATGGTCGTCGCGACTACGACACTCGACCGCGATCGACAATCGTCGGACGTCAAGGTAGGTGGCCGACCCCTTAAGGTGGAAGGCACGCCAAGGTTGTTTCACGAGCAGTTCACGTGACTTGAGCATAGCTGCTTTGACCGGCTTGTGAGCGTTAAAAAGTTGACCGTTGAATGTGCCGACATGTCATGAGAATTGGGATCCCCAGTGAGCCTATAGGTATAGCCAAGATAAATTGGGAACAACCTTCAATTCAACAACAAAAGTGGTGTTTAAATAAGTAAAAGTGAAGCTCAAATTGGATTCTAATTGCTGGTGGAGGAATCCAAACAAGACCTGTATACATTCTATTCGTTTCTTATGTGGCCTGTGTCAAATATTTCAAGAATTTGATGGACCAGTAAGTTACTAAAGATAAACAAGTACGTGAAGCCCAATGACCAAGACTCGAATTATCGTGAAATCTTGTGAAGTATGACGTTTCTAGCTATATATCCCAAAAATAGGAACCGTATGCAAAATTTAAATGCTAAATGCAAGAATGGGCTATTACAGGAAAATGGTTTAGATTGATGACTATTATTATTGTACTTGATCAATACTTTATTCCCTCCATTCCAAATCACGTAGAAAAAAGAAAGCTTCTTAGTCGAACTCTAGAGAAAAGTTTAGAATTTTTTTTGCTAAAAGACGCGACAATGTTTATAAGTCCTAATTGAAAAGCAGAGCCATCTTGAACAATCATTGACTATGAATTTTTTTTTTTTTAGGTGAATGAAATCTGGTTGCAGAAGTGTTCCCTAGGGACCGTAAATGTTTATGTTTTTTTTTTGCAACCCAACAAAACTCGTGACGAAGAAACACATGAAATGTAGTAAAATCATAATCGAAAGCACATGGATAAGATGCCTGGAAAGCCCCACCCCTGATTTTATTAGAACTCCAAAGCATGTGAACGTTAACAACTAAAACAAGTGAACAAAGTTGGAAAAGAAGCAGGAAACGAAACGAAAGGTACAAAAATAATCCAAAGTCTGCTCAATTAGCCAGGTGACATGAATTAAATATCACAGGCATTTCAATCACTTTGCAGCAGCTTGGGCTTTAGCTTGAAACATCTTGAGAATCTCTACAAGCTTCTCAGGCTGCGGCAAGACATCCTTGACAGCATTATTTAAAGCAAATCTCACAGCCCATTCTGCCAGCTTGGGTGTCTTGGCTTCATCAAGTAGTTTCACATCAGCTGTTATCTCTCCAACCTTAAGCCAGCTCAAGAGGCATCCCAACGCAATATCAAGGTACCCAATACTATACTCTCTCACCTAATACTCTCTCCCTCTCTGCGAGCTCAAAGCCAAACCCTACCGCCGCCCCTTCCTCCTTCAGCCTCCATGGAGATGAGGATGGAAGGGGAGGCCCTCCCTGTACTCCTTCTCCTCTTCTTCTTCTCTATGGCTTCTGCTGCTCCTTCGGCACTCCATCTCTGCCGCCTCGCGCCACCCATCACCGACTTCCTCCTCGCTCCGATCTCCACTTCCGCCACAGATTGGACCTCCTTCGACCTCAAGATCTCCCCCCTCCCTCTGATATCCTCAGATCTGAGATTTGTTCTCAGATCTGTCGTCATCATCGCCGGATCTATGATCCGGTTGGTTCGGTTTGACTCATCCGATGTAAATCAGATTTGGAGACCTTGTGGCTTGAAGATGCCGGAATTTCGAGAGTTGGAGGATGCACATTCCCTTCGAGCTGCGGATCGCTTCGATCCGGCCTTGGGAGGACCCCCCTTCAGCTGTTGTTGGAGCTCCGATGAAAACCGCGGCAGTACTGTAAACTGCCATCAAAAGCGGCCAACGGCTCTCTCCCCTGACTCGGTGGGAGCTAGGGATCTGGTGCAAGAAATTGCATCTTCCCGTCTATGGCTACCCCTTAATTTGGTAACCCCAAATACGGGTAGCCCTTATGTTTACCGCATTTTCCTTCAAGGCCATGTGGGCCATTTTTCAAGACCATCCGTTTGGATGCGCTGTCTTAGTTGTTTCAGGAATACCCGTTTGAGTATCGCCTTAGGTTGTAATGGGTAACGTGTTTTAATGAAATTTGCTTAGAAAAAAAATAAGTTACCCAATACTATCCCTACCAAAATAACCCTTTCCTTTGCTAGACTTCACGAATGCCTCCTCCAATAGCTCAAACCCTTATATTATTTGCTTGAGTACTGCTGCTTTTGCCTCTTCTCCTTCTGTTGATTTGATCTCCCTCACCAACGGGTACCACTGCAGCGATATACAATATATCGATTAAGACATGCGTAAATACCGAGAATGCATTATCGGCAGTGGCGGAACCACGCTTGTACAAGGGGGTGCTGTAGCCCCCCCTCAGATTTTGAATATATATATATATATATATATATATATATATATATAAATATAAATATAAATAGTTTTTTTTTCATTTGCAACTTTCCCTTTCTCTCTCTCTCTCTCTCGTCCTCTCTCGGCCGGCTCTCATAGTCACCGGACACCGGCTCACCGCGGCACGCCGGCACGGCGGCACCTCTCCAGCTCTCCTCCTCTCTCGGCTCTCTCAGTCACCGCGGCACCACACAAAGGCCACGGGCCACCAGTCATCGGCTCGGCAGTCGGCAGCCTCGGCTCATCGGCCATCGTCGTAACTCCATAAGGTAACGCAGCACTTACGCCGGTCAGCGGTCGCCGTGGCGTCAGCCGTCAAGTGAAGCTCTCACGCCGTGACGCCGGAAGTCCTTACTTAATGTGTAACTGAAAATACAGATTATTTTATGTAAAAATTGAATATTTGGACTCTCAGGTGAGATTTTAAAGTAATTTTAGGGTATTAAAATGCATTTAATCCTAAAAAAGCGACAATGTCACATCAATTGCACACTATTGTTGTCGCTTCTCTGTTCTTCTTCTTTTTTCTTGGTTTAGGCAGCAGTGGGTATCCTGCAGTCAATTTTAACGTCAACCGAGATTGTCCTCTCCCCAAGCGATCTTTGGGACGCACCCCGATATCTGCCCAGTGTATTAAGTGAAGTGTTATTCCCAGATGTTGATTCCAATGTTTGAATCTAGGAGATCAAGAAAGAGAGCAAACAATATGTTGTTACTAATAAAAGTAATACTCTATGCTCTGCGTGTGTCATATTCTACGTGACAATAGTTCAATTTAAGAAGAAATGCTTTTTTTATTTTTGTGGACTAGATATGGTTTCAAAGAGTTGGTGAAGTATACTAGATCCACGATGTGCCAAAGCTTCAACCGTATAATCTCGACTAAATTATTACCGTCAGTTCTATTGTTTTACCTTATATCAAGACTAAATATTGTGTAAAACTTCCTCATTACAACCAAAATTTGGTAGGATGACTCTTCAAGAAGAATAACATACCTTCTAATCGAGGTAAGCAGCCCAAAAGCGGGCTACCGCACGATCGCAGGGATCAGATGGGAGGATGGAGGGACCATTAGTCCACTCCTCGTCGATGTACTGAACGATGACAAGGGACTCGCAGATGGCCTTGTCAGCATGGAAAAAGACCGGGATCTTCTTGTGAACCGGGTTGGAGCTAAGCAGAAGCTCGCTTTTAGGGAAGAGTTTCTCTTCGACAAACTCGTAGTCAATGGAATTGACATTGAGGGCGATCTGAATGCGGTTCACATATGGGCTTGCCGATACACCCAGGAGCTTTACGTCAGTCTTTGACATGATTAATAGCCAAAGAAGTATGCTGAACACTAGGCAGCGATGACTATGCCAAGTTTGGCTGGAGATAAGTCTGAGGGTGAAGCGTATTATTGCTTAAGCTCCTATATATATGGGGTCAGTCAGCATAGCAGGACACTGTGATGCGTGCAGTGATGTGCGAGGCTGTCAGTTTGAACCGAGGAAATGGATTGGAAGACGAGACTTCTTTTACAAGATATTTTTGAAGAAAAGGGTGCACAATTAATTGACTAGTACTAGTATAACAAATAAAGGTGAATAAAACCTTAAAAGATCTAACTCAGCTGGTCCATGGAGATGGAACTTTCCTTCCCATCTCTTTATGTCAATGGTCAATCCATTTACACTTGATTATTGTACAATTGTACAAAAAACAAAGAGAATTATGTGCCCTTTGAGCGAGGTGATTTGTATACTATCTGGATTACAGTCTGGATAAAGGTAGACGCCTATTATTTGCATGAAGATATATAAATGAAAAAAAAATACTGTACTAACGGGGTTATAGGAATATGCTCCGGTTTCTTGTATAGAAACAATCATTAATAGCAAAATATTCAATTACATTTGCTTGTTGATGGTATGAAAATACTGATAGCAATGGTGTTAACAAAAATTCCACTATACATGTATAGTAACAACTTATTACCGCCATATAGAAAGTTCAGGTAGCAGCCAATATTTATACACACAAGTAGCCGAGTAAATGATATTGTTTAACTTTAGCTCAATTTTAAGCATTTGAGCTGCATAATTGCCGCTGAAGTGACTATATAGTGACACTTGAGAGATCTTCAGCGCCAACAAGGGTCGGTTCAGCGATCCTCAAGATTTTAATCCAAGTTTTTTACCTGGGTTTGAATCCTGTCCGCCGCACTTGTTGGTGGCAAACTTACGTTCTCTTCCTGCTTGTGCTCCACACACGGGTCTTTGTGCACTTCGGCCCCGACATAGGTGCGAGAATCGGAGGCTCAGGTGTATATAACTGTCTTGTAGATCCCCGAAGGCGTAATACTCTCTGTCGGTTGGGTTAGAGCCTTAGGGTCCAACTTTTTTAGTACCAAAAAAGAGATCTTCAGCAACAAAAGTGGAGTTTAAATAACTAAAAATAAAGCTCAAATTTGATTGTAATTAGTAGTCCAGAAATTCAGACAAGACATATACGTTGTATTCGTTTGTTATGTGGCCTATATCGAAATTTCAAGAATTTGATGGACCACTAAGTTACTATATAGATAACAAGTACATGAAGCCCAGTGACTAAGATCGCATTATCGTGGAATTTTGAGAAATCTGATGTTTCTAATTATAGATCACAAAAACGAGAACTATATACCAAGTATAAATGCTAAATGCAAGAATGCGATATTACATCAAAAAAGTTTAGCTTAATGACTATTATGATTTTATTATCAATACTTCATTCCCCATTCCAAACCACGTAGAAAAAGAAAGCTTCGTAGTTAGACTCTAGAGAAAAGTTTAGCAATATTTCGCAAGTCTTGCTAAAAGATGCGACAATCTTGTAAAGTCCTAAATTAAAGAGCGGAGCAATCTTGAGCGACCATTTACTTTTAATTTCTTTTTAGGTGAATTAGGGACCGTAAATATTTACCTTTGCAACCAAACTTTTGACTATAAACATTTACCGTTGCAACCAAACTTGCGACAAAGATACATACGAAATGTAGTAAGATTAATGTCGAAAGCACATTGATAAGATTTCTGGAAAGCCCCACTCCCGACATGATTGGAAGTCCAAAGCACATGAACCTTAACACCTAATAGAAGTGAACGAAGTTGGAAAAGTAGGAAACGAAATGAAGTTACAAAACAACGCCAAAGTCTGCTCAATTAGCCAGGTGACATGAATAAAATCACAGGCATTTCAGTCACTTTGCAGCAGCTTGGGGTTTAGCTTGTAACATCTTGAGAATCTCTACAAGCTTCTCAGGCTCTTGCAAGACATCCTTAACAGCATCATTAAAAGCAAACCTCACGGCCCATTCTGCCAGCTTGGGTGTTTTGGCTTCATCAAGTAGTTTCACATCCGCTGTCATTTCTCCAACCTTAAGTCAGCCCAAGAAGCAACCCAATGCAATATCAAGGTACCCAATACCATCCCCACCAAAATAACCCTTTCCTTTGCTAGACTTCACAAATGCCTCCTACAATGACTCCAACCCTTCAATTATTTGCTTCCCCACTGCTGCGAACTCATCTCTTTCTGCTGATTTGATCTGATTCAGCAACGGGAACCACTGCATTCATGTATATCGATTATCGATTAAGAACGTCGATTTAAGACGAGTACATACCGAAAATATATTACTGGTCAATGATGTACAATTTTATTGACTAATCAAGTATTCAAAGTAACCAAAATGAGGGTGTGAGTACGAATTTGAAAACGTATCAAATAAAATATAGCCTCAAGCCTAAAATGTATTGCTAGAATGTAGCAATGGGCCTAGCCCAATTAAGTGGTCTTGATAAAATAAAAGGCAATCAAGTCAGTTTTTTATATTAAAACAAAATGTTTCTGGATTAAATCAAAATCCATTTAATTAAAAAATTCAGATTGAATTAACTTTGCCTATAAATAAAGAATTTCGGGTAGAGGATGAGTCTTTACAATCAAAGTCAAAACCCTACCGAAACTCTACCTTCTCATACTTTGTACTCCAGCTGAAATTAATACACACTAATCTAGTGTCTTTCCTCAATTGAGCACTTTCAATTTTCTTGATGTTAAATCAAAGAGGAGTTGGCCATCAACTTCGGCGATTCTACAAGTTAAAGATCGCCACATTTTGTTCGGGATAAAGCCTTGAAGCCCCCATATCAAACATCATTTCGATGACCTTTTAATCGCAAAGATTGAAAAAACCAAAGTCTACCTTTCAATATCAAACTGTTTAAGCCCTTGGACAATGACCGATTCAGAGATCTTACTAGAGATTTTATATTATATATTTTGTGTGGAGTCACAGAGTGGTGTTACTCTATACTTTAAACTTGATGAATTGAATAATGTGCATTGTTTTTTGCGTATACAACATGAGTGCTACAGTAGAAAATGCTGGGTGGGCATAGCACTTAGTAGAGATAATGTTTATAGCATACTGGCATTTGTGGTATTTTAATAAAGTTAGGACCACGTATTGTCCTTTTGTTGAGAAAACCAAATATAAATCATGTTTTAGTACGCTGTTTATACACGCTATTTAATTTCATGTTTTGCTGATCTATATGTTTTTAGCAACAAAGATCTAAGGAATGTGTGTTTGGTAAAAAAAAAGTTGTGTAGATAGTCCTTATCCTAACATAGTGATTATGCTATTCTTTAATTTTTAGCCTTTATTGCTAGTGTGTGAAGCATTTTGAAAAGGAACACAAAAGCGAGTTTGAAAAATGGCTTGTGACATTTTTCTTTTCGCGTTTTACGGTAAATCTTTGATTGCCGTAGTTAAGTTATTTCATTAGCAGGTATAAAAGGGTTATTCATTAGCAGGTATAATTCTCTACGATATATTTAACATTTTTGAATACCGACCTTCTTATTCGTACTTTACCCAAATCAAAACGTGCAAATTTTTTGAGGAGAAGCTATTTCCGCCTCCTTATATGCTAATTCACATTCTTGTTTGTCACTAGAAACTACTAACATTTATCACTAAATTAATAACATACCTGGGAGTGGAAATAGCATTTCACTTTTCTCATTATGCTTGGAACTATACAATCTGAGACTCAAAACTTGCTTAACTAAAAATTTAAAAAATGAGTAAGATTATCCTTTAATTAAGAAGAAATCAAGAAGGATGAATCACGAACCTTGTCGTCAATATAGGTCGCCCAAAAGCGGGCAATGGCACGCTCATAGGGATCAGAAGGGAGGATGGAGGGGCCATCAGCCCATACTTCATCAATGTACTGCAGAATGATCAGGGACTCGCAAATGGGCTTGTCAGCATGGATAAGAACTGGGATCTTCTTCTGAACCGGGTTCGACTTCAGCAGGAGCTCGCTCTTGGAACCGAAAGTCTCCTCGAGGAACTCATAGTCGACGGACTTGACGTTGAGCGCGATCTGAGCCCGGTTCACGTATGGGCTTGCCCAGGCACCCAAGAGCTTTACATCACTCTTCGCCATGAGAGAAAGTGTCCTAGTAGAAGAGTGTGAGCTGTGAAAGATATTTGATTTCTTGGGCTGAAGCCAGTTGAGGGATAAAGCATGTCCCTGGCTCTCTCTCTCTCTCTCTCTCTCTCTCTCTCTCTCTATATATATATATATATATATATATATATTTATGGGGTTGCATGACTTGATGATGTTCGCTGTGATGCTATGATCAGGCTTCTTTTACAAGAAATGGCAAAGGAAAAAGGCAAAATTGGCTTAGACTAATACGGAGCACGCACTAAGAGGAGAACAATCAGAATACCTTACGGTATATATTTCAACAGCATCTCTGACCCAGATGCCTGCAACCATTTGTCTCATTGTGGAAGACAAAGTGCAAGAGCGCAAACCCCTTGAGATCTGGATTTTTTGTTAAGGCAGTTCCAGACGAGAAATCGGAAGTCTTTAAAACTGTAACCAATTTATCTTGTGACTACTGAGTTAATATAATTGTTAAGTACAATATGTATAATGTGATTATTTTTTCATGATTTAAAATTTTAGTGTTGCCGACAATTTAACACAATATTAGCGTTCTGATTGTACAAAAATTTTGAGTTCGACCATTTTTGCTTGTATATTTGATCCCCCTATTACTAGTGCAATCCACACGGGCAATTTCACAATATCCATGTCTAAGCGATTTATATATATATTTTTCAAAACTTCAAACCACCATTTAAGGCAATTGAACCAGTCTTCAAACACGTAAAAACAAAAAATAGCTTTCAACCCCCAATGAAGTGTGGAGTATAACATAAAATTTACGTGTGTTTTTGCATTTGTCTACACATCCAATCGGGGTTGCTACACATGTTATCAGAGTGGATCTTGGGCTACCAGCGATGTGCCAGACCGCTATCTTGTGGGTACGATAAGTGTGTTGGTAGAGATGTCAAAAGGGTCAAGCGGCCCGCGGGCTGGCCCGGCCCGACTCGTTGATGAACAGTGTAGGCCCAATAATTTAGGGCTTTGGACCTGGGCTTAGACCAGGCCGAAGTTTTAGAGAAAAAGCCCGGGCCAGGCCCAGCCCAAAAAAGCCCGCGTTTTGGCCCGGCCCGTTAAAAATAGTGGTCTTTGGAAAAATTTATTTTGGGTGACTTTGTTACTGCATACACAAGTTTATAATAAAATTTTCTTCACGAAATTAAAATTTCCAACGGTAATAAAGTGAACGAGGTTTTGCGACAAATATTCGTCACTGCATTGAGATTTTGGACTAAAAAATTAAGGAACGAATTTCTCATAATTTTTAGTAACAAAGGATAATGTCCAAATATTTTTCGTACATAGATAGTACCCTTAACCTTAACCTTTAAGGATATGTTAATATCTAAAAGCTTTTAGTTGCGAGAGGCTAAAATAAATACTCGTTTGTAACTAAAGAGTCATAACTCATGTTTCTTTAAATGACCAAAGAATTTGAATGTAACAAGAAAAGATGTTATTTTATATTCATTTATCTCGTTATTGTTGTTGTTTGATCTACTCTATTTTTCTTTGACATTTACAGGTTTTACACCATATTACTAAAGAGATTGAATTTTGCACTTAAAATCAGTGTGGTGCGGGCTAGAACAACTAGTTTTTGCACTTAATCCATGGTTAATGGTCAACCAACATCAATTCACTTTTTTGAAAGGGGGTTAATTCGTGAGAAAGTGATTGTATACTCAGTGGTTCGTATACAGAAAATTTGCCCTTTGTTGAAGAAGAAGTCTTTATAACAAGAAGTGTTGTAAAGACTTCTTCTTTTTGTAAAAAAAAAATTAAACTGCTCTTTAATTTTATTTATTTTTTTGGAATTGAAAACAAATAAAAAAGTGTTGTCAAACAGAACCTAAAGACTCCTGATATTTATCTTAATTCAACTCTATTCCTCTTTACTCTTTTTATTATAGGGTAAATTACACAAGGCACTCTTGAGATTTGCCCTAAACTACACGCGACTCCGCCTAAGTATTTTTATTACACTAAACTACGCTTTTTTATTTTTCCGTTCAAAGAATTAACAGAAGTAAGAAAATAACGGTAATACCTCTGATAAACAAGTTAATTTACCCTTCTCTCTCACACAAAGCCAAGGCAAGCAGCGTCGCTAGCGCGCCCCGCCACGGCAGCTCGTCCGAGAAAAAATCGGTGCCATACCGATTGAAGATGGACATGGTGCAGACGGTGTTTGTGTCAGATCCGTCAGGGCCCAGGCTAATGCCGCCTCCATCACCGTCGAGCAGACATGCTCCCTCTTCGAGTAGAAGCACGATTCCCTCTCCTCCGAGTTTGCCGCCCTCCAATCACAGCACTCGCGGCTTGCCTCCTCGCTCGAACAGCGCCTCGCCGAGCTCCGGGCCGACAAGCACCAAGGCCATCTCCAATCGGTAATCCATGACGACAGTGTTTGTGTCAGATTCAGTACAGATCATCTCCGTCCAGTTCAGATCCGGTTGATCGTCGCCGACGGTGTTTATGTCTCCGTCCAAATCTCGGCCTCTCGCCCAGATCCAACGACCGACTGCAGTCAGAGTCTTTTCCGTAGTTCACCACCAGCAACGGCGCTGCCACCGACAGCGGCATCCTTCACCGGCACCGCATCTGGCAACTCGGATATGGTGGTCAAGAAAGTGTTTGTTTCACTTGAGTTGTTAATCTCATAATTGAGCAATGAGCCATGGAAGAGGAAGCTGATTACCTTCAGTGAAAAGTCGCGGCTTATTTCCATCCAAGGGGAAGATTTGTTGTTTAATTCTGATTTTGTGAGGGACATTGAATATGGAGCCAATACAAATTTCCAGAAGGTGTTTGATTTAATATTGCAAGTAGCCGTTAATAGGAAATTGAAGAACTTGTCAGTGGATATTCCAAGAACTTGGTTACTCTGTTCTTGGAGGAAGCTGGGACTCTGAACCCGGATATGGTGGTGGATGTAGCAATTTCGGTCGAAGAGTACAAGAATCTAGTTGTGCTTGATTGAACAACTGAGGAACCTTCGCCTACTGATAGTGCTGAGAGAGGGGAAGAAATACCCAGATCTGGGCGCAGATCTGTGAACACCATGTTTTCTTAGAGTGCTTTGGCCGAAATCTGGAGTCGTCGGTGCTCTTGGATTGAGCAGAATCTGGACGGAAGAAAGAAAGGGAAAGATCTAAGGGCACTTTTGGTATATCATAGTAAATTTGTGTTGCTCTAAATTTTTTTGACGGTTCCCTAACGGAAGTATGTTTTGTGTAATACAACGACAAACCACAGGGGGGCGGGGAGTAATAAAAATACTTAGGCGGAGCCGTGTGTAGTTTAGGGCAAACTTCAGAGGTGTCGTGTGTAATTTACCTTTTATTATACTGAGCTACACTTCTATTTTGTAGTTAACATAGTTAACAAATTCAACGAAAAGACGATAATATCTATCATAAATAAATAAATTTACCCAGTCATCTCATTTTCCACTTTCTCTCTCTCTTACACACACACACATCAAACATATCGATGATCACCTGCATATCGCTGATCACATGGAGGTGGCTCGATGGTCTCAGCTTTTGGTCGCAATTATTGTTGGTTGTCGCCGGTCATTGGTGGTCGTCGCGCGTTGACCGTTGGTTGTTATGGCGTTGCCCTCACCGGCCGGTTGGTCTATGTCGGCATCCTCGTCGCCGAGGTAGCAAGCACAAACTCTCACACCCACCAGTCTCCTCCATTTATCCTATTGATGGCAGCCGTGGGAGCCACGGGTGTGCTGCTAGTGCGCCAAAGTCACACACAAGGTGTGGTTAGAGCCGATCCCTCCCTGTTCCATTTCTCCACCTTTCCAATCAATTGCTTCTTATCTTTCCTTTTTTTGCCATTGACTTTTTCCTTTTTCATTTTTGCTCTCTCTCTCTCTCTCTCTCGGTTCAGAGTTATGGGAATAAAGAATCTTAGGTGTGTGATAGGCAGCGAGTGGGAAAAAAATGGTCAGTGGTGGCTGGATTGGCCCGTCTGCGCTGATGGGCAGAAAGAACCCTTCGGCAGTGGGGCTGGGCTTCGCCGACGGTGGCTGGGTAGAAAGAGGAGGAAGATCTAAGGGCATTTTTGGTATATCACAACAAATTTATGGTGCCCTAATTTTTTCTAATGGTTCCCTAACAGAAGTGATTTTTTGTAATACAATGACAAATCACAAGGTGTGATAAGTAATAAAAAAAAAGTTAGTAGGACCTGAGTGTAATTAAGTAAACCTCAGGAGTTCTTAGTGTTATTTGCTTTAAAAAAAACTAAGGAAAGTTTGCATCCTTTGGATTTACATGTGTACACGGTCACACATCCTGGTCTGAACGTGTAGACAGACGTGCACACGCGATCAAATGTCAAACTGTACCTTCTTCCAACGAGGATTCTGGTATTTACGTTTGAAAGATTGTTTCAATTGCCTTGATAAATTTTTGAAAGGAAAAAAAGATATCTTTGGAAAATTGTGTTGGCCGAGTGATAAACAAAACTGGTTCAGTCTTAAGTAAATTTTTATCATTTCTTGTGAAAAATACTTCAACATAGCTGTAACAACCTTGTTCAAGTCTGATCACACGACAAAGTCGTCCTCGAAAAAGCTAGCCAATAGATGCTTATGAAAACCATAGTAAGGTCTTATTATAAGATCAAATACTTTCTTTTGTACGATCGAGGTGGAGAAGATGTCAAGTGTGATGTTTATCTCACATAGCTCTCTACAGCAAGAGGTGATCTCACAATACACCCTCCTTAACAACGTTCTCAGTGGCACACTTCTTTACCTACAGGATTGCGGACTGGCACATCGCTAGTAGTCCGAGATCCACTCTAATAACATCTTTAGCGACCGAATTTCACATATGGGCAGATGCATATATAAACATAGGCAAATGTTAAATATACTCGGTTATGATTGGAATTTGGTTCTGGTTTTAAGTGTTTGAAGGTTGGTTCAATTGCCTTAAATATTGGTTTGAAATTCTAGAAAAATATAAATATCTTAGACATGGATATTATGAAGTTACCCGTGCTAATTACACCAAGTAAGAAGGGGATCAAATATACAAACAGTAATAATCAAACTTAAAAATCTTGCAAAATCCGATCTCTCTTACTATGTTAAATTGTCATCTACGTTAAAATTTTAAATCATGAAAAATTAAACACATATATATCATAGTTAACAATCATATTAACTGAGTCACAAAGACAAACTGGTTCAGTTTTAAAGTGAACTTATGATTTCTCCACTGGAGCCCTTTAACACAAAATCCAGATCTCGAGAAGTTTGCACAATTGCACTTTGTCTTCCACAATGAGACAAGCCGTTGCTGTATGTCAGGCATCTGGGCCAGAGATGCTGTTGAAATTGATTGTTTTCTCCTCTTAGCGCGTGTTCCATATTAGTCTAAGTCAATTTTGGCTTTTTCCTTAATTTGCCATTTCTTGTAAAAGAAGCCTGATCATAGCATCACTGCGTACATCATCAAGTCATGCAACCCTCAAAATATATTCTATATAGCCAGGGACATACTTGCTTCATCCCTCAACTTGCTTCACCCCAAGAAATCAAATATCCTTCCCAGTTCACACCCTTCTACTTGTACACTTTTTTCTCATGGCAAAGAATGATGTAAAGCTCTTGGGTGCATGGCCAAGCCCATACGTGAACCGGGCTCAGATCGCCCTCAACGTCAAGTCCGTCGACTACGAGTTCCTCGAGGAGACCTTTGGCTCCAAGAGCGAGCTCCTGCTAAAGTCGAACCCAGTTCACAAGAAGATCCCGGTTCTTATCCATGCTGACAAGCCCATTTGCGAGTCGCTGATCATCGTGCAGTACATTGATGAAGTATGGGCTGATGGCCCCTCCATCCTCCCTTCCGATCCCTATGACCGTGCCATTGCCCGCTTTTGGGCGGCCTATATCGATGATAAGGTTTGTGATTCATCCTTCTTGATTTTCTTCTTAAAGAATGTTCCTAGTAATTTTTTAATTTTTAGTTAAATGTTATTTCCACGCCCTTATATTTTCATGTGGACTTTGACTTCTTCGATCTTTACCGTTAAAAGATTGTTGAAACAATGTTTGATCGCGTGCTTAAGGCTTTGTCCGGAACAAAATTATTTTCAACTGAAACATTTAGTGTGAGACGATAGAGTTTCGGTAGAGCTTTGACTCTGATTGCAGAGACCATGTGTGTCTTTATCCTCTACTCCAAACTCTTTAAACTTTTCATTTGTAGGCAGCAAGGTGGTGGTCTTAATTTTGAAAAACCAATGATTTAGACTTTTACTTTGTAATTAAGGAGATTTGTCCCCTTAATTCAATCTGAATTTTTTAATTAAATGGATTTTTATTTAATTCAGAAATACTTTGATTTATTATAACAAGTTTACTTGATTGTCTTTTATTTTAATTAGCAAGACCACGTAATTGGGTTAGGTCCATTGCTACTTAAGTAGACTGAGTTCTTTCGGTACAGTCTACGCTTGAGTATATCATTTTATTTGATACGTCTTTTAAGTCCACACACAAATTCACATTTTTCTTCGCATTGAATACTTGAATAGTCAACAAAGTTGCACGTCATTGAATGATAATGTATTTTCAGTATCTATACGCATGTCTTAATCGATATAGTATATATCACTGCAGTGGTACCCGTTGCTGAGGGAGATCAGATCAGCAGAAGGAGAAGAGGCAAAGGCAGCAGTAGTCAAGAAAATAATTGAAGGGTTTGAGCTATTGGAGGAGGCATTCGTGAAGTCTAGCAAAGGAAAGGGTTATTTTGGTGGGGATAGTATTGGGTACCTTGATATTGCGTTGGGATGCTTCTTGGGCTGGCTTAAGGTTGGAGAGATAACAGCTGATGTGAAACTACTTGATGAAGCCAAGACACCCAAGCTGGCAGAATGGGCTGTGAGGTTTGCTTTAAATGATGCTGTTAAGGATGTCTTGCCAGATACTGAGAAACTTGTCGAGATATTCAAGATGTTTCAAGCTAAACCCCTAGCTGCAGTAAAGTGATTGACATGCCTGTGATATTATTCATGTCACCTGGCTAATTGAGCAGACTTTTGGATTAGTTTTGTACCTTTCATTTACTTCTTTTCCAACTTTGTTCACTTGTTTTAGTTGTTAACGTTCACGTGCTTTGGAGTTCTAATAAAATCAAGAGTGGGGCTTTAATTTCCAGAAATCTTATCTATGTGCTTTCGATAATAATTTTACTACATTTCATGTGTTTCTTTGTCACGAGTTTGGTTGCAAACGTAAACATTTATGGTCCCTAATGAACACTTTTGCGACCTGATCCCGTTCACCTTAAAAAAAATTATTAGTCAATGGTCGTTCAAGATGGTTCTGGTTTTCAATAAGGACTTTACAACATTATCATATCTTTTTGCAAAAAAATTGCTAAACTTTTCTCTTGAGTTCGACTAAGAAGCTTTCTTTTTCTACGTGATTTGAAATGGAGGGAATAAAGTATCGATCAAGTACAATAAAAATAGTCATTAATCTAAACCATTTTCATGTAATAGCCCATTCTTGCAATTAAATTTGGCATACGGTTCCCATTTTTTGTCATCTAGAGTAAAAACATCGTACTTCTCAAGATTCCACGATAACTCGAGTCTTGGTCACTGGGATTCATGTACTCGTTTATCTATAGTAACTTACTGGTCATTCAAATCCCTGAAATTTCAAGATAGGCCACATAACAATCGAATATAATGTATGTAGGTCTCTTCTGGATTTTTCCACTAGTAATTAGAATCAAATTTGAGCTTCACTTTTACTTATTTAAACTCTATTTTTGTTGTTGAAGATCTCTCAAGTGTTGCTATGTAATCACTTTAGCGACAGTTATGGAGCTCAAATGCTTAAAATGGAGCTAAAGTTAAAAAAATATCATTTACTCGGCTATTTGTGTATATAAATTTTGGCTGCTACTTGAACTCTCAACATGGCGGTAATTAATTGTTGCTTTATATGTATAGTGTAATTTTTGTTAACACCTTCATCATCAACATTTTCTTAGCATCAATACGTAAATGTAATTGAATATTTTGCAATCAATAATTATTTCTATACAAGGAACCAGAGGCATATTCTTGTAACCCAGATAGTATGAACAAAATTTCACTTATATGTCTTCATACAAAAAAATAGGCATCTTCCTTTAATCCAAACAGTACAGAAATCACCTCGCTCAAAAGGCGCAGAGTTCTCTTTGTATTTTGTGCAATAATCAACTGTACATGGATTGACCATTGACGCGAAGAGATGGGTAGGAAACTTCTCGTCTCCATGGACCAGCTGAGTTAGATCTTTAAAGATTTTCTTGACCCTTTGTCTATACTAGTCAATTAATTGTGCACCCCTTTCTTCAATATATTCTTGTAAAAGAAGTCTCATCTTCCAATCCATCTCCTCAGGTTCAAACGGACCTTATCATACATCATTGCATACATCACAGTGTCCTGCTATGTTGACCCATATATATATGGGAGCTTAAGCAGTCATTTGCTTCATCCCTCAAACTTATCTCCACCCAAACTTGGCATAGCCATCACTGCTTAGTGTTCAGCATACTTCTTCGGCCATATTAATCATGGCAAAGAGTGATGTAAAGCTCCTGGGTTTTTGGGCAAGCCCATATGTGAATCGGGTTCAGATGGCCCTCAATGTCAAGTCCATTGACTACGAGTTTGTTGAAGAGAGATTCTTCCCCAAAAGTGAGCTCCTGCTTGGCTCCAACCCGGTTCACAAGAAGATCCCGGTCTTTTTCCATGGTGACAAGACCATCTGCGAGTCCCTTGTCATCGTTCAGTACATCGACGAGGAGTGGACTAATGGTCCCTCCATCCTCCCATCGGATCCCTACGATCGTGCCGTAGCCCGCTTTTGGGCTGCTTACCTTGATGAGAAGGTACGTTATTCTCCCTTGTATGTTAGTATTGTTGTTGAAGAATCATTGTATCAAATTTTGGTTGTAATGAGGAAGTTGTATGCAATATTTAGTGTTGATTTATAAGAAAAAACAATAGAAATGACATTAATAATTTAGTCAAAATGATATGGTTGAAGCTATGGCCTATCCTGGATCTAGAATATTTCACAAACTCTGTGAAACCATATTCAGAACACAAAAAAATATTTAAAACAATAAAAATATAAGCACACTCGTAAAGCATATATTGATATTTTTTTACTTATTTAGTGACACTCAAAATTATATATTCCTCTGAGTGCACCGGCCCGATATCGGGATGTGCACTTAGATCGTCTGAAAGGAACAATCTCAGTTGACGATAAAGTCAGCCTGAAGATAAGCCTACGGTCCAAATTAAAAAAAAATAAAAGTGACAATAGTAGTATGAGAATTTAGGTCCAAACTTCATACAAGAGTAAGGGAAAAAAAACAGAGAAGGATGCATTTAAATAATGTACTCAACTTCATTAAGATTTATGTCTGCAAAGGATTAGATATTCCCCTCAGGTCTTTATTTTGTAATCCAAATCAATACAGTGGTTTCCAGCAGTGAGAGAGCTGCGATCGGCCCAAGGAGAAGAGGCAAAGGCAGCATTGATTGAGAAGATAGTTGAAGGGTTGGCATTGTTGGAGGAGGCATTTGCAGAATGTGGCGAAGGGAAGGCTTATTTTGGTGGGGATAGTATTGGGTACCTCGATATTGCATTCGGAAGCTTTTTAGGCTGGCTGAAGGTGGTAGAGATAATGGCAGACGTGAAGCTGCTTGATGAGGCTAAAATCCCCGGATTGGTTAGATGGGCAGTGAGATTTTCTTCAAATGATGTTGTCAAGGATGTCTTGCCTGAGCCTGAAAAGCTTATAGAGTTTTTCAAGATGTTTCAAGCCAGGGTCAAAGCTGCTGCAAAGTCGTAAACCAGCTTATGACGATTTTCCTACTATCCACCTTTCTGGGACATTTCATACTCCGTATTTGTTTAAGTTGTTGATTAGTCATGTGTCATTGACACCTTATAACTGCTTTAAACGTATCACGGACGATATCTTCCTTCTATCTATCTAAACAATTATACTTTATTTTAATTCGCAGTATATGTACCAACCACTATTGGGTTTTAACAAATAACTTATTTGTAGATTTTGGCATCGCTTAGAGTAATAATGTGCCATAGTGCACTGTGTACTAGAATCCGTCGGAGTCCGTATGCCTTTAGGCCATTTTCCGACTTTCGTTTTTTGGATTAGTCATGGAGCATATATTTGTGCCAGAAGCACAAAGTTAGGCCATTGACAACTTGTTTTTCTCATCAAAAAGTTTTCCTTCCTCTTTTCAATTTCTTTTTGCACAGAAAACATTGAACTAAAAAAAACAAGTCAAACTAAGAAGCCGAATAGAGCACACACTTTGTCCATGACGAAGGGGGTTATCCTAGGTGAAGTTTCAACCTATTTTGTAAGCATCGTTGGTCTTTAAATTCTTGTGAGAATCACGAAAGGCCATTCCCCTATATAGTATTCATATTTGCACCTGAATTATTGCAAAGTAACTCTTGTCAGTATACTAATTGGCCTTGTCTACAGAGGAGGTGATTCTTCTTGGTTACATCAAGCTCATTCTCAAACCGGATTCAGATCGTCCTCAACCTGAAATCTGTTTGTTACAAGTTTCTCAAAGAGACATAGGTTCCAAAAGTGAACTCCTGAAACCAAAACCCGGTCCACAAAAAGATCCCGGTTTTTTTTTCTTTCTTTCTATGAAGACATGATTATCTACGAGTCCCTTATCATTGTGCAGTATATGGATGAGGTGTGGACTAATGGTCCCTCCATCCTCCCATCTGATCCATTCGATCGTGCCTTAGCCTGCTTCTGGGCGGGTTATATGGACAACACGGTATGGTTCATCTTCCACCATTGTGGTGACTTTGTTAATCAAGAACTTATGCTACACTCAATCAATCTTAAGATTCTCAATAAACATTATTTCCATAGAACGGGTCAACTACGGCTAAAGCTTGAACATTTTGAGCTTTGGCAATTTACGTTTTGAGTTTTCGTGAGTTGCACGTGACGAGAATTAAGAGGTGATGCCAAGGAAGTGGGTTCTCAGTCGACATGGAAGTGCCACAAGCTGGAATGCATATACTCGGGCCGCCATGAACAGCTAGCTGACTTCATGGTAAGCGATGCGAGTTGACTTTTCAATCTCGTGCTCACACATGGGCTGTCATGAACAGCTGGCTTCACGGTAAGAGATGCCAGTGGACTTCTCTATCTCGTCTTCACACATGGAACACAGGTTTGTTGTTAACGTCTCTTTGATACAATTTGTTCATCTACTTGGAGAACAATAGCATACTTCTTCTCCCACGTGAAATCTTTGCGATTTGAGTGGGTAAACACACTTCTATTTTAGTAAGAAATGGTGTACAAAGACATTACAACTATCAGTGAAGATATCTAGAGAAAAATAGGTTGTAAGTGACGAGAAGTTCAGCTGGGGAAGATCCAGATAAATCCTAGAAACGTACAAATAAAAATAGGGTGATAATCTGTTTGATATCTTACTTGAGTGACAATCATGGAAATTGTTGCAAAGAATTGTGTGTAAAAACAATTTCGAGTATTAATAGCATATAACACGTTGGTAGTGGTGTTTGTTTCCGTTGACAACGATGGAGTTTTCTGCTAAGTGTTTTTATAAGGCATGTATGGCCTAAATAGGCACTAGGATTGTAACTTATGATTGCAATGCTAGGTTCAATGTGCTCGAAATAACATATGCTTATGGAAGACCGAAGATGCATTATGCCAAATCGCGTGCAAACAGATGAAGAATTTTTATTAGATGAAGTTATAGATCGGGTTGTTAGCTTAATATCCCAATCATGAACCTAGATCTCGGTACGGTAATGATGAGAATTTCAAAATTAGTGACGAACTTGAGCGCTATTGTATCACTTATGCAACTTCACAATTAAGCATCAATGCTATAACCGTAGAGCTCTAATCTACAAAAAAGAATAATGCTTTTGGATCTTTTGTGGAGTATTACAATTACAGAGTAATTTGGATAGCAGTAAATTTCAGGATATGTTGTATAGCTTAGTTATTCTTTCTTGTTCGATAAACTTTGACTTCTACCCGGATATTAGAAATATGTCTATAATTAATGTAAAGCGACACCTATAGCGACAATTCTAAACAGTAGTTTCTAATGTTCTTAAATCAACGTTTCAGAAGGTATAGAAGGATCATAAATAATTGCTGTATAAATAGCAGGCAAATATTTTTGTAGATTTGTGCTATAAGCTTTCTTACTCCCAAAACTATGCAGTGAAAAATGCTTCATCCATCCTTCTAAAGAAGTTTTATGCAAATTGTCTACAATTCCCTGAACAATCGGTCACTTCGAATCAGTTTTCCATGTAAATAAGTATCAATTGGCAGCAACAGAGAGAGTGCAACAGGATCAAGTAATTAGTAGTGTTTCTCCTCTTACTGAAATTCATCATAGTTCTATTTGACTTGGGAGGAAGAAGAGCGCATTGGTATATACACCTTTTCAGCAAACTCAAAGAGCTTCTCATTTTGGGGCATAACATCCTTAACAGCACCATCAGTACAAAACCTCTCAGCCCATCTGCACGGGTTAGGTGTCTTGGCTTCATCGAGCAACTTCAAGCTGTTAAACTTCTCACTCACCCTCAACCACCCCAAGAAGCAGCCCAAGGCCATGTTTAGGTACCCAATACAGTCTCCACCAAAGAAGGCCTTGCCTTTACTGCACTTGACAAAGGCATCCTCTAACAGAGACAGTGCTTTGTGGACTTCTTGTATCCCAGTTTTCTTCTCCTCTCGCTCTATACGCACTGTCCCGATTAAAGCAGGAAGCAGCTGGACAACCATGCATTGGAAGTTTGTTACACATTGGCATCAATTATGGTAACAAACTTGCTAAATGCTACATTGGAGAGAAAAATCAAGGTGGCACCAAGTGGCATCACTCTGCCCCTATTTTGAGAGACACCTTCATCATCTCTACTCGTATCCCTCTCACTTCTCCCAGAAGTTTTTTTTTTTGGTAAAGGTCCCAGTGAGTTATTTCATTCCATTTCAACAAAATATGTACATAATTGTTCTCTGTTGCCTTCTCCCAGAAGTTTACAAGGTACAAGTTTCGTCAGAAACACAAAATTAAAGGAAACCAATTAACCAGAGGGAATTGTCCGTTTAGTGGTACTTTTGATGGAATTTTGAGCTACAACTCAAAATGCCACTGCAGATTTCGCACTTTCTGCCAAAAGAGGGCTGTAGCAAAATGGCTGCAAAACTTGAGAGAGAGAGAGAGAGAGTATACCTTATAAGCAGCCCAAAACCGGGCTTCAGTGGGCTCACCGTGACCAGACGGGATAATAGAAGGACCATTCGTCCATACCTCATCAATATATTCGAGGATGATGTGGGACTCTCAAATCGGGTTGCCATTGTGGATCAGAACTGGAATTTTCTTGTAAATGGGGTTGGATTTGAGAAGGAGCTCGCTCTTACCCATCATTGCATCTTCAAGAAGCTCATACTCGATGGACTTCAACTTGAGGGCAATTTGGACTCGGTTGGTGTATGGGCTTGGCCATGCACCTAAAAGCTTGAGATTACTTGTTGGCATATCCCCAAATTTCAAGTAGAAGATGCCATGCAAAAATTATGTATGAATGTGCCTTGATGGTGAATATAGATTATAGACAATGATCTGTTTGCATGAGCTGTGATGTGAAGAACGAGGATCTGATGCAAACATTACCTTTATTTAGGCCAAGTCAACTGGATGGTACAAAGAAGATGCTATTGTGATTCCTCAGCCAAGGCTCGGCAGACAAGACAAGGAATGCGCAAACACGGGAGCTCTGCTGTAATTTTGCTCTTTGACAAACTCTTATTGGTTGTTAGGGCTATGTGGTAAGGATTTTCCGTCCAATAATAAAACATACCAGCAACCAAATTTTGCCTTTTTGTGAGAATGGATGTAGAGAGAGAACAAAACTACGTACGTGTATTGAGCATTTCCCAGTGGGACGATACTTCCTAGAATCCTTAGGATACCTCTTGGTAGAAAATGGGCTAGGAAACTGGAAAAAGGGACGCTGAAAAAACTGGAAAGTGAACAGAAAACAGAAAGGAAAAAGGACAGAATAAAGGAGTATTATTATTTTCCACAGTATCACAGTAGAACATAATACTGGAGTAGTTCATGCCGATCAATACTCATTCGGATACATTTCTGGCTTAGGACAAAAGGTAAAACACTTCTAAGAAAAACATGCTTCCTCTACTACTCACTCTAACTGAGGACTTGATCAGATAGTAGATGTGGATTCAATTGGAAGGAGGGGCTTTGAATTTTGCCATGAGTATCTTCGCAATCTCAGTGAGCTTGTCAGTTTCAGGCATGACATCCTTGACAGCACCATCAGCACAAAACTTCTCAGCCCATTTGCACAAACCAGGAGTCTTGTGTTCATCAAGAAATTTGACCTTGTTCATCTTCTCCGTGACTCTTAGCCACCCCAAGAAGCATCCCAATGCAATGTCGAGGTATCCAATTTTATCTCCACTGAAAAAATCCTTCCCTTTGCTGCATTTTGAGTATGCATCTTCCAGCAACACTAGCCCGTCAGACACTTGCTCTATCGCCGCTTTCCTTGCTTCCGCTCCCTCGGCTCTTCTCATGCCGCTCAGGGCAGGAAACCACTGCATCACCCGTTTGATAGCATTGTTAAACCATTTACACGAAAAGAGAAATACCCATTGGATTTAGGCATGTTGATTCCCAATCCATCCCTTGAGTCAATTTTGAAACAAAAATCTTAAAATTGAAAGTGCAACTGTCACAAATAAGTTATCTGCGCTTCAGAATCTGAACATTGTACATTCATCACACATCGTTCTATGTACTATGCTTTCGCGACTCTAAGATGGAAGTGCCATCGTAGAGATGTGACAAGGACAGTAAACGTCGCCAAAACTGGCTAGTCCTGTTGCCGGAACAGATTCTCTATCTTTCAGAGCAATGTTTGGTTTGAGCCGATTTTAGGCCTCGTACTAAAACTTTTGAAAGTGTACACCGCTTTGGCATTTGGACTGGGTTAATCTATTCGACCATTGTTGCTTAAGATCATGGTCACTAATATTTACTAACCATAAGTTGTCATTCACCAGTCACCACAAACATATACATGCGGAAGTAGGAATGTTCTACATCCTTGGCGACAAATCTAAAGAACAATTTTTTATTCCGAACGTAATTAGAGATCGTATTTGCCACTAAGTGGGGAGGTTGTAGGGATCTTCCTCAACCAATTTTTCCAAAATTTAAAACTTGTCGAGAATCGTACCTTATCGTCGATATATGCTGCCCAGAAGCGCGCAACAGCGCGCTCGTAAGGATCTGAAGGGAGAATGGAAGGGCCCGAAGCCCACACCTCATCGATGTACTGGACGATGACAAGCGATTCGCAGACGGGCTTGTCGGCGTGGATGAGGACCGGGATTTTCTTGTGCACCGGATTGGACTTGAGCAGCAGCTCGCTCTTGGCTCCGAATGTCTCTTCCAGGAACTCGTAGTCCACGGACTTGATGTTGAGCGCGATTCGAGCCCGCATCACGAACGGGCTCGGCCACGCACCCAGAACCTTCACATCTTTGCCTGCCATGATCCAAGTAGAGGGTAGTTTGCGATTACAGCGATCTTAAGGTTGAAGACGAAGGGTGCACTCTTGAGTTTTAAGTAGATGGCGAGTGAAGAAGGGTAGGTTTCGTGTGTGTGTGTGAACTTGGCCGGGGAGGTAGGTATAAACAATGACGGATGGTCGGCTTCACAATAAATGGTTATGGTTATGGCCACTGACCATTTCTGCCTTGTGTTCACACATGGAACATGGGATCCCGTGGTTGAATTTGGTATTTTTGAAAACTGAATTTGAAAATTAAGCAATCAAGAAAAGCGAAAACAACGTAAAAGTAGTAGTGACCGAACATATCATTCGCGTTTTCTTTATTATACGATTTCTCGTGTTTATGTCTTACACAAATTACATGATCTACAAAATAAATGTAGACGCGGCAGGTATATATAACTCGATATTGTTGCAACAAGCGCGCATGCATTTTATGTAACGAAAATTATATATCTTATGATAATACTCCTCGTAATGACATGATAATAACCCTCAATTATCATACAACTAAGCTACATAGACAAAGGAAGATGACCATCTTATTCTAACCGAACTTAACCCATTTCTAAATTAGCATTAACTCGTAAGAAAGAGACTTCGTTAACCAATTTCAGCCCTTTGTATATGATGGACGGTGGGCCAGAACAGATGGAAAGTCGAGGGGTCCTTTAATGCAGTGAAAAGGATGGTAGGTAGGTGTTGTGGCTGAAATTTAAACATGTAAAGCCAAACTTGGCCAATGTTCAACACCCCTATGTCTATCTCTCTCCTTTGTTTCTTTGAGTATCAATGAGGACCTCAACTTCATTCAACAATCTTTAGTTGTTGTTTTAGAATAAGGACGTTTGCTTTTGTGGTTCAAGTGCCTTTAAACTTTGTTCTGATAATGCAATGTTGAAGTTCCTGTTGATATTCAAGCAAAATTAGACAAGATGGCATTTTGAGTCACTTTCTTTCTAGCAGTTTCAGTTTTGGGGCTAGGTTCCTCTGGCGCTGGCAAATAAGGCAATCTCCACACTCCTAGTCTGTCTTTGTTAGTTTGGCATTTCGTAGTTGGTACCTACGATAAAATGCCTAATATTGGAAAGTTCATTTTAGATGCTAGAAAGGGTTTTATAATTTAAGTTTCCTATTTTTCGTTTACCTGTTGTCGATAACCTGGTCCCTAAAAACCAAGACCTCCATTTCTTATATCACTAAATCCTTGAGATATGAAGCCACGAAGGGTATGTCTCTGTCTCACAAGCGCAATCTCTACGAGTTCGAATGACTTCAGATCATGTGGATTCTGTAGAATTGCTTAAACAATTTCACCTGGTCGAGTTTGCTTTTTATCTGCAATTTTGAGTTTAGTAAAACAGTTTCAACTCCGCCAATGAAAGAAGCCTAAAAAAAAATAATTTGACGAGCGAATTGTCATGTCATCCATAACATGGCTTGTTCATCATGGAAGCTCAACACGTGTTTCCAAGGCTCAAATTTGCGTATTTTCTAGTGTCTAGACGTGACAATTCCGCATTTTCAAACAACATCAAAATTGTAGTGCCACTCGTTTGTATTGTTCTTCGATTACTAAAACCATTGAATAAAATATAACATTTTAATTCCGTCGTCAACAAGTGATTACAAGATAGGAACCACAAAAATAAAGGTTGATAATTTACACCAGACGTAGGTCATACACCGATAAATCGGTGCGCTCTCAAAGTTCTTGGACATCTCATATTCTTATTTTAGGCGCGCTTTGCCATTCCCTTTTATATTGTAGGGTATATTTACACAATTACACCCCTAGCTAATGCTTATTGGGAGTTTTTTTTTTCTTTTTTTTGAAATGTGATCATTGATTAACTCAATAGTTTATCCAGGGCTACAATATCAGATAAACAGGGAGGGTATTCCTCCAACCAGACTCTATGCTCATGCAATTCTTTTGCTAACACTGCCAACATGTCAGCAGCTTTGTTTGCATCCTGTTTGACATGGTGGAAACTATACATTTGTAAATCGTTTTTCTCAACTTCCGCATCATGTAGGATCAATCCAAACTCTGAAAGATCTATATTCTTACCGTTCAAGACTTGCATTACTTCAAAACTATCCCCTTCTAGCATAATTGAAAAGAAACCTATTTCCCTCGCTAGTCGCATCCTTTCAACTGCCGCTGTGGCTTCCACCAGTCTTGCTGTACTTGCATTTAGCACTGGTTGTGCACTAGATGCCATGACTTCCCCATCCTTATTTCTGATAATAATTCCAACTCCCCCTCTTCCAGTTTTTGCGTCAAAACTCCCATCAATATTTTACCTTGTATAAATTGCAAGGAGGTCGTTTCCATATAGTAGGGGTTGGTATTGTTACCTCCACATGAACTCTACCCAAGGCTGCATGATACTCATCCAAATATGACGAGGCCTTTTCGTAAAGAGATCAAGGCTCCCCACGAGATTCGACGTGGGCTACTAGATTTCTATGATGCCACACTAACCAAATCATCACGCATCATATAGAAAAATTGCATGTATCGGCTGTTGAATGCATGTGCTCAAACCATAGGCAGAAATTTGAACCGCTAAATTGCTCGGCACTTGCATAAAACTATTCCCATAGTGAATTTACCCACTTACAGTCCCGAAAAATGTGCATGCTCGTCTCTACATCCTTGCCACATAGTGGGCACTCCAAATTAACCTGGCAACCATGATTTCTCAAATTGAATCGGGTTGGTAATGCATTTATGCAAGCCCGCCAGAGCATTACCTTTATTTTGTTTGGAATCTTGAGTCCCCATAGGATCTTCCAATTTTTTTCCGCACGCTGTCCGTCTGATACATCTCCCCTGCTCTTGTTATTTATCTTGTGCATTGCTTGGAGATACAGGTGATACGCCGACTTTACTGTAAAAATTCCCCTTTTTCCGTAATGCCAAATTAGATGATCCTCTTGAGGATAAGCTGGAAGTGGTATGTTGCAGACATCTTCTACTTCTGACTGTAAAAGGAGTGTTTTGATAGTATTTACCTTCCAAGACATATTGTCATGATCAACTAACCTGCAACTTTCATTTCTGGGCTTGCACCACTCATAAGAGAATAAGGCTTGAAAGTGGTTGGTCTTGGGAGCCAACGATCCCTCCACACCTTAACTTCAGTGCCATTTCCAATGCGCCATCTAGTAACCATTTCTAAAATGCACTTTGCCGACCAAATGCTTCACTAAAGGTAGGATGGGTTCTTACCCAATTCTGCGTCCAAAAAGTTGGCATCTGGAAAATATTTAGCTTTCCGACCAAATGCTTCGCTAAAGGTAGGATGGGTTCTTACCCAATTCTGCGTCCAAAAAGTTGGCATCTGGAAAATATTTAGCTTTGTAAACTTTCGCCGCCAAGGAAGAATCGCCGCCAAGGAAGAAGGATTGTTAATGAAACGCCATTTTGGCGAGTAATGCTTATTGGGAGTTAATTACCCAAAAAAAAGTTGGCTGTATACTACATCTTGAGTGAAGCCCAATGGGCTGTCACTGCAATTCTGGATCTGCTAAGGAATGGGCTTTACTCAAAGCAAGATTTGGTCCATTTTTTAGCAAAACTCTGCAGAAAGCACGTTGGAAAAACAAAATGCTTGCACCAGCCGGGAATCGAACCCGGGTCTGTACCGTGGCAGGGTACTATTCTACCACTAGACCACTGGTGCTTTCTTTCAAGAATCTCCTAAGAAAAATTTTCACTCCTATTCTCTCTCCCCCCTCCCTCTGCATATCTTCCTCTGCATATACAGTCTCTCTGTAATTTCTTATTTACAATTGAATATGTTTTGAATGATTAAAGTATCAACGATTAACAAGATCTGGTAACATGCTTGATCTGTACCTTCCTCGACTATTGCACCAAATTGTCACGAAAAATGAACACGACTGCTAAAAAGTGACGACCTTCTATCTTTAGCGACGATTTGAGACGTTGGGTTTTAACATTGTTATGCCTAGCTGCCCACTTCTTAGTTATCTTAAGGAATCATTATGATAAATAATCAGTGCATTTAATGCCATCAGCTTATTTTTTATTAGACATAATCTCACTGACCATATCTTTGAAACTGCTGTGACCTGAGGTGGGTTGGAATTGTTTGCCACTTCCATACAACTTTGCTCAGCAGTCAAAAAGGCTTTAACAAAATTGACCCAACTTTTGTATTTACTAATGTTATGAGGCTGCATCAGTGCTTACCTTCCTGACCACTCACATCCACT